>JAYGXS010000003.1:32151907-32192155 GCA_036362985.1 Ligula intestinalis
GAGAAGAGATGTGGAGAATTTCAAACTTGTTCAGCCGGAAATAACACAGTCTGTACTACTATAATTACTATCCCTACTACTACTGTAGGCGTCTAAGCAGTGGATTTGTTCAGAGCACTACAATTACCACGCCCGGCTCCGTGTGGGAAGTGAAGAGATAAGACCATTAGGAGTTGTTTATTGTGTACATAAGCTCAGTAGTGATCTGAAGCCCCGACGCGCAGCAGGCCTGAGCCCCGCGCGCGCGTCTACCTGCTAGCGTGCTATATGCTTGAATACATAAACTTCATGCGAGAGTGAGCCACTGGCCCCTTGATCAACTGCTTGGCCAATAGCAGTCTATGGCAACTGTGACTGGCTGTCCCAGAGGCAGATAGAGCTGAGCAATCGCGTGAAGGTTTGCGGGTTTCGAGCCGCCAGTACAGCACCCCTCCCCAGATATCGACCAAAACGAGGGGGTCCACATTTTTGTGAACGATGAAATGCATGAGTAACTTCAGTGCACATGCCGAGTTGAGAGCGTGTCGATTGCGATAGATATTGCTCGCAACTGAGGCAAAATTGATTATATGGCCTGTGCAGAGGTGTAGTTGAGGCACCAGCAAGGGGTGTGCTGCCAACGTGTACCGGTGAGTTGGCACGCTGGTGTGAGAGGAAAGGGCGTGTGCGATACAGTATATCCCAGTAAATGCTGAGCCAGACGAATCCGCCTATGAAGAGTTTAATTATTGTCTGAGCTCGAAATGAGAAAGATTGCAGAGCGCGTCAAACGCGATTGAGTTTCGTCGAGTTAGGCACAGAAGAGGATTGAACCCCTGGGAGAAAATCACGAATATAGATGCTGATGCTGTTGAAAACAAGCATCTGATAGGGAAGAAAAGATCAAGTGTTTGTGTGGTTGAAGGACTACCCCAACAATATGCTTTGAATTCCGTGACTGAATCTGGTTAATGACATCGTCTTTATTCGTCACAAAATATGGACAGTTGCGTTTGTCAGGGGCCGACTTAATGGCGTGCGCCAACAGCCCTGACGCAGAGTTGCCACAGCAACCGACCGGTTCACTCAGTCGCAATGCAATCGATAACGCCACGCAGGTGTGACCGGCGCAGGAATATAACGCAGCTGCCACATTAGCAAGCGCCCCACCACTCAAGTGCATTGTGTGACGCCTCGCTCAGACTAGCATGTCAACCCCCATGACTCACCAGCCAATGAATTCATGCACTTCTTGTGACTACCATCTTATTGGCCCAACCTGGTAAATAGGCGTTTGCTTGCTCTTAAATATGCTGTACTAGGCTTGCACTAAGACTTCCACTGCTGCACACTTCTTGCCGTGTACTCTCTCTCTCTCTCTCTCTCTCTCTGGGGGCTCACATGTGGCATTGGTCAGACGGGAATATCGCAGTCTTTGGGCCACCGTTATAACAGCATTTTCCTATCAGTGGACACGGTAGGTGACACAGGAAAAACGGGCAGATGAAGAAAGGTGGGAATTTTTTGTGGTTTGCATTCAGGCGCGCCAGAAGGTTGCGATTTGATCATGCCAGGTTCATGAATTTGTAGGCTTTTAAGCCTGCCTGATTTCGCAGAAAACCACTAGATTTTGTTCTGAAAAGTGAGGCACAGCTACTGCAATTCTAGTATTCAATCTGTAGGACATGGAAATAAGTACTCTATTCTCCTATATTGCACATGGCCTTACTCTAAACTGCAGGAAGAGGTTAGGGTTAGGACAGGAGAAGATTCCGTCCTGGAAGACCGTCTGTAATAATTAAAGGCGGAAGGGCAACCCCCCCATTGTCTAAGTCCAAGCATTCACAAAAGTTTTCAATTAAAAAGTGTATAGTTCGATTTTCAGTTTACAAACTTGTCGCTTAAATCAATGAGGCCGGGGGAGAGACTGAGTTCGACGGCTCAGCGCACTTTTCTCAATATAAACAATCTGACGCGCTGGAAGGCACCATGGTGCGCTAAAAGCCGTGACGTAGAAAGTTGCCAGCTGACGGGATAACCCGGACCACGTGTTAATGTAGTGGCTGCTAGCGCCACTTGGAATCTGTAGTGGGCCGTTGCCTGCCGATGTCCGGCCTTCCCGTGGTGACCTCAATCTGTCTGGAGCCCAAGGTCGTTGCGGTCGCCAGACTTACTAGCGCGCGTGACGTGGACCACCCAATACGCCGTCCAACCAATCACAGGCCGACCTAGCCAATTAATGCGCTCTCTCTGTCTACTGTCCTCAATGCTACGAAAACCACACTTGGGTTCCAGTCAATCTCCTGAGTCAGACTTCCTCCATCTATTCTCCTTTCCCTTGTGTACACAATATACTCTTCCATCTAATCTGGTCTTCACCGACTTCTCCACTTAGTAACCATGATATGAAGATCGCAGTTGCTGGGTTTAACTCAGTTAAGCCCCTGCGATAAATCCATGATCAGTTGCACGTGAATGTCCGCCGCATGTTGACTCATCGCGCCTCTAAGACCAGGCGCAAACGTGCGCGACTTTTCGTCCCCGTCCTGGCTTCAATCCGTTCAATGAGATATCCACTTTAGTGGACTAACCTCATTAGAAGCTTGACCTCAACCCGTCTGGACAGAGACTTCAATGTGGTGACTGCGGCCTAAACATCACTTTGGGCCACGCCGCTCTAGCAGAAGAGCGTGTGCTCCTACAGTCAAATCTCCTACAACCTATTCTTCAACTCCTCTGTGCAAAATCTACTGTTTATATTAATCTGGCCTTCCCACGACTTCTCTCTTCTCCTAAAGCACTGGGCCTGGAAGATCTCGGCAGTAAGGTTTAAATCTTATTAGCCTTAACACATCTCGATAGTAAGTTCAGTATGCATTTATGTTGAGTGGCGGACTGAGTGTTAGACTGCGATGACCCTTTATTCACGTGGTCTCTGCAGCACCGCACTAAGTACATTTGACTAATTGGTTAGCAGGAATTCTTAAAAGCGTTCTTTTTTAAATGAAGGTAAGAAAAATTTGCAGCCCGCTGGCGCATAATTTCTTATCCGGTCTTCTTGACTCCGGCTTGACACAGGGTTCGGGTGGGTGAGGGATTGACGGTCCTGGGATCAGCCCCTGTGCCGACACCTCTTCCTCGCTGCAGACCCGTACGTGACTGTCCGCCGCGCGTGACACATCGTGCCTTTGCCTGTGAAGACTTGGGTGCCCACACTGTCGTCCCGCTGTGGGGTTGATGCCTCGCGTCTTGGCTCTTTGGCCTGGCGACCTTGATGTTAATCACTGTCGACCATTCTCTGATTGGCTGAAGGATGTCCCCGGATCGCGCAACCTATGCGCAGAGCACACACATGTCAACTGCCCTGTTTACTATGAACTGTTCTTTTCTCTAGAGCCTTTTGTTAGCTCCTTTCCTACAGTACACAGTCCAAACTAATTGGTCTTACCTGACTTTTGACTTGGAGGATCCATCTGTGGTCGACGAGCACTTCTTTCGACAAGGGAAGGAAGGGCGCGGTGGATGCAACGTATGTCGACTACCACTTAAAACTAATATACGCATATGGCACAGTCCCTGCACCACCCCGCTGTGGAGCACACGGAGGGCATGATCGGAATCGGCTCGTCATATCGCCCTCATGACCCCGATCTTCGACTTGTTGGCTCACTGTTTACCGTGACCTTAGTGGTAGCAGGCATAAGCCGGACTATTTACGCCACTGGCCACCAAATAGTCGTGATCTGCGACCAACAAAGGCTGTCCTGTCCGCCCTGTGACTGTGAGCTCGATATTCTGGTCGGCAGCGATTGACAGTAACCCCCTACTAACTGCTGAACTCTAGGAACGCCCACCGTCCTAGTCGCCAGTTAATAAAACAGTCACTATAGGCAGTTTTTCTTAAGAAGTGCACTTTATTTAACAATACAAAATAATTGCTAAAATAGCGGATTGACTGAGATATTTCCAAATGTACAGTACGATAATCAACATTGCAATCCTAATTAAGTAGTTTGTTCGAATCGAAATCACATTTTAGAATTTCGACCGTCATTTTATGAGATAGACAAGCTACTGTAAGTCTGAAATGGTCCACATAACACTGCCTGCTTGAGCATTTCCACAGTTCGCTGGAGACTGAAGACTATGTTGACGTAGAGAGTCTGCAGTGACTACCTCCACACAAAGTGCACTTGTGAACACCTGTCGTAACCAGCCCAAGTCGAAGTGCACTTTTGGAACACTCGCCGTTTCGGATCTCTGTAACAATCACAGATCGACTCACACAGGACCTCATTTGACGACTACCAAGCAGACCTCACTTCAGACGCCATCCACTGGCTTGCCGTTGTGCGTTCGTCTGGTAGTCAATTTCCTACCGCCTATTCTCTTATTCATTCTGTGCAGAATATACTCTCCTAAATAATCTGGCTTTCCAAAGACTGCTCCCATTTTCTAAGAAACTGCACCTGGAAGATCGCAGCCATTAGGGTTCAACCGTATTAGTCTTAACATCCATCGATAAATCCAGAGAAACGCAACGGTTTCAGCCCACCACCCGATAGCACGCTCGCGAAGTTTTGCCTGAACTCACTTCGGTAAAACTATTTTCCCTAAGTTAGACTTGTTTAGGACGTCATATAAAATTTGGTTGCATACTGAGGTGTTTCAAAAGCCACCTTAACCAGATCGTTTAATTAATCTAAATGCCCTCCTTAAATGCCATTTAGTTATTGTTCTCGCAAGTATACAGGTCAGACCGGAAGACGAATTAGCTCGCGAATAATGGCACAAAAGTGGGCAGTGTGGAGCGGCGCCTCATGGTCTCAGATTGCTACCCACAACCTGGCGGAAAGCCAAGAATTTAACTTCGCGAGTACGCGGCTAACAATGTGAACCAGTAAAAAGACGGGACGGCGGCATGGACTCAACCTTATCATAAAAAACCACTTCCCCATTCCTGTTCCCTGGACGGCAAAAACCGCTCAATTGCTGTGGCACGTGCATATTCTCTGATTATGATCTCGTATAAGAAGATGAAAGTTCAGAAAAATACATACGTAATGCCCCAATGATCACGCGTTCATATTCTTTTCAACAGTAACCTGGGGCTCGCACATTCGTTTCAATTTTCTCGTATACTCTTCAAACAAAAGTTTAAATAATTAACTGAACACGTTTTTTTTGGCTTCCAATCTTTTCTATCATTGCGTGTTCAGTACCTGTTGTTATCTAGACGCAATTAAGTTTCCATTCAAGGACCTTGGCAAAATCCATGTTGTGGTCAACCTACCCAAAGGCGTCTTTGGTGCACCCCAGTCGCCTGGTAGATTCTGGTAGTATAAGCCTGTGGTGATTCACTCAACATAGGCAAGCATGCCCCAAGGTCCACCGCTGCTAACGCGTGCGCCTGCACTGAAGGTGGCCTCTTGAACAGCCAATTACAGATGCCGCAAAGCTGATCTCGTTCGGCGGCAAATAAGACCCATGCACGCCTAGGTAGATGCCTTCTGTCTGGCCAATAACCTCGAAGACGCAGACAATGAACGCTCTCGCTGGCCGCTAGTATGCCTGCTACTAAGACATGACTTAGGACCCGGCTAGACTCCTGGCCGGTCGTGTGCTCCGAAGTCAAACTTCTTCCAGCTTATTCTCCATTTCTCTATATACATAAAAAAACTATTCCTTCTACCTCGGCCTCCACCGTCTTCTTCTCTCCTAAGGAACCATGGTCTGAAGATCGCAGTTGCTAGGGTTTAACTCACTTAACCCGCTGCGATAAGCCCCTTCAAGCTGGAATGGTCACATTTCGGCCTTTCTAATCCCACTTCAAAGTCCGATGGTCGAAAAAGATAAGCTTTCCAAATCAGAAGTCACGTAAGATGGAACTAATAAAACTGTCTTTATCCTGGCTATGTAGTGGTCCAAATGCATGTTGCATCGCCCAACCTCTCGCCTCTCATGACTGTTTGCGCGTGCGCACTAGTGGTGGCTGATCCGGGCTATCCTAACAGGCCAATCGTCCTCAAGATGGGTCCAAAAACCTGTGGCCTCAATTCTGACAAGAAGGACTCGTACAGCCGTATAAATAGGGCATGGAAAAGGGAACGCCCCGTCTCCATCAAATAGGTGGCTTTTCGATACATTTCAGGAAGGGTAAATATTTTTGTTTATAAATTTTAACATCAAACTGAACTGTTACCTCAATCTTAACTCTAGCCCAACCCTATATGGGAGCCTGCCGCTGTTGACTCACGCTGTCTGCCTTTGTTCGCCGTGGACACGGCAACCGCTCGCCTCCCTTCCTCTCGCCGCAGCAAGCCTTGCACAAGCGCCAGCCAATCGATGACCGCCTGTCCACCTGGTAGGCTACAATTTCACACTAAGCCCATCCAACAAGCAAGGCGGCACTCACTCGGCCTTCCGCCTCAGCTCGAGACGGACGCGACACTGCAGTGCTCTCTCACGGTCCTAATGGTCGAACTCAACGCCAGGCTGAGTCAACCACCTTTCTACTATCTATTCTTCTACTTATTCTGCACACAATATAACCTTCTCCTACGCTGCTTCTCCAAGACTTCTCTATCATCTCCTAAGGAACTGGTTCTGGAAGATCGTAGTAGTTAGGGTTCAACCGGCTTAGCCTTAACAACTCATTTGCGATACCTAAACCTAAGCCCCACAGCTGATGCGCACCCAAACCCTAACTCATTAACTAACTCTCACCCTAATCACAACTTCAAATCTAACTCCAATCTTCACATTAATCCTAAACTCAATTTACCCGGAATGTGGTTCAAAGCCGCATGCATTGTGGGGCGCCTCCTGTGCCCATGTCCCGTTTAGGCGTCCATACAAGTTCTCCTTACCGGAATTAATTCATCACACTACGAGGAAGCCACTGTTGTGTGTATGCTCGGGGTGTTTGCCTGCACCCAAGCCATGTCCGACTGTGACTGTAGCGTCGTCCAGCCCCGGCGCCACGCCTGCAAACGGTCACGTGATCGCAAGTATCGACTGGCCCCTGGGATAGCCAATCACAGGTGCCATAGACTGCCACTGGCCAAGCAGTTAACCGAGCGGCCGATCACTCACGCTCGTATGACGTTAACGCATTCACGCCCACACCACGCTAGCAGACAGACGCGCGCTCAGGGCCCGGGCCTGCCGTCCTTTGGGGGCTTCAGACCACCATTGAGTTTCTGTATACAATTAAAAAAAACTCCTAATGGTCTTACTCTTTCTCCTCCTATAAGGAAGTGGGCGTGATAATTGTAATGCGCTGAGCACACCCAGGGCTTAGACCTCTAAACGACTAATCGGTAAAAATCGTCACGTAGCAGCCGAATCGGAGGGTTTAGTCACCGAAAACGCGGACAGTTAGCTTGTCGAATGTAGTTGTAAAGTCGACGACACGAAGGTTTCCCAAAGTAGAAGTTAAGAAAGACAAAGTAGCTTGGACCAAGTTTTACTGCGAAAAAAAAAGAATTTACAAGGGCTCTGGTGGGCTTTAGGCAAGTTGTGTCGCCAGAGGAACTGGAAGTCGCCTGCAAATCCACACAAACCATCAGGTCAAAGTACTAGAGAAGATGTGACCACCGCAGTTACAGTTGAAAGTGCGCTGCGCGATAGGTGCGGTGGACAAACATGGGGGCCAGGGTCCATGCACGGCAGGCAGGTACAGACTCACGCCACGCTATCCACATGCACCTTATCGTACCTTCGGTATTCTTGATTTGCTCGTGGTATCAGCTCCAGATATAAGAGAGTACGGTAGATTCTGTGAAAGTCTTCTATCGCTCTAAACTAAATCACACATATGTCGCCGTCCCTGCGCCCACCACGCTGTGGGGCACATGGTAGAAATCGTCGGAGACCACGGCCGAAAGTCATTTTTGGCGAAAACCTGTCACCTTTGAACCTCATCAAAGACGTTAAAGCTATGGACCGAGGTGATGACTACACGGTTCAAATGATCTGTCGATGCCTCATACAAGGTGTGCTATCCTCCTCGCGGGCTATCAGACTTCACGGAGAGTCGCGGATGCTCAAGCAGCCGCCCAAAAGCTTGCGTCACCTGTGATGTGTGGTTGCTTCAGCACGAGTGATAACCACACTACTATGAGATTGACAGATGCGAGTGGTCCGTCCCTCTCCCCTCCCCTCCCCTCCGACCCCAATTGAAGTGTGAATCTGAGACGGGAGGAGAGTTGTCACCATACTCTGTTTGTTGATCCTGGATGGTGACCTTGAGATCGAGGATGCGTCACCACGGTCAGACACAGCCTTCAATTATCAGACGCCTTTTTTCGAGGATGATGGTTTGCATACAGGTAAGAGGTCAGCATAATAGATGGATAATTCCTGGGACCGATTCTTCTCGCTGCTGGTTTGTGCGACCCAGTAAACCCCCTCCCGTGATGTGCTCCTTCTTGACAGAAAGCTGCTAGATAATGTATGCATGTTCTCACATTAGAGATCAACTTTCAGACAAATTCAACAATGCAGCCAGTGACAGGCGGACAAGACGTCAACATGAATTGATTTCTCGTGCTATTGGCTGCATACATCCTTCCTTCTACCATAGGTGCTGGCTCAATCTGAAAGGTCCGTCCACTGCAGGCAGTCAATGTAACGAAATAACAAAAACCATTTGAGAGGCGATTCGTCTGTTATACTTGAGGACCCCAGTATATGAACGAGGCGTCAGTGGTTGGCATGGGATTCGATTCTCTTTGAAAGAGGCTTACGCAGCAAGATAGATCACTCTCCCTTTTCACATCCCCGTGCTCGAACGGAACGAAGAAAGGCTAGATATGAGTACTGGTTGGTGAGAGTGCTTACCCTAATCTAGACATGGGCTAACTAGCCTTAACTAGAGTTCATCTATTCGGGTGTAAAGTACTCGCAGTGGTTAAGTTAATAGGTAAAACCCTCGCCGCTGCGATCTGTAGGTCACGGTTCCGTGTGGGAAGAGAAGAACTGAGACACCAGACTGGAAGGAGTAGTTAATTCTGTACAGAAGGAGTTGATAATAGGTAAGAAGAAGTTGCCGCTCGGACGAATGCACTCCGGCCACGGGGGGGGGGGGGGGGCTGGGTCCGAAACGTCTGAGCCTGGTAGTCATCGCAGTGAGGTCCTGTGTGAGTGAGGCTCAAGGGAGGAGAATTCGCCTGACCGGATTGGGGAAGGCAGGCATTGGTGTATGCGCACTTGCTACTCACCGTGAAGGGTCGAGTTTTGGCCCAGTTTTCGGAACCTGGGATTGGCTGTCCCAGAGGCAGACCGGGACTGCAATCACGTGACCGCATGCCTGCTGTGTCGCCTAGAGAATCAACCAGTGCAATGCGGCCTTTTTATGCCTAAAAACGACCATCATTTCAGTCATAAGTGGTAGTTTAAAAGTACAGCAGATTTATAGCGGGTTAGGGTGGGCAAAACTTTCACCCTAAGCCATTGTGAAATGGCCATCCACACGGACAGAAGCCCCGGTGTTTCGAATACTGCCATAAGTTCGACCCACCTAGCGCAACGGTACCGCCAGGTTTTCGGGTGATATTTAGACGAGAAAACAAATCGATTTAATGTCCTTGAGCCCTTTTTTGTTTCGTTTCATAGCACAGAGTAGTAGTTCTACTGCCCGTGGGTATTTACAAAGCCCTCGGAGCCCCGTCGATTACAAAAATTTCCCGAAAACGGTGAAATGTGATTGGCCTTTCCGTGGTCTATTGTTCTGGGATCGTCTGCGCGAGGTTATTGCCTCAAAAGCTTTATCACCATTTCCGAGGATGGGTATATGGACACCGGTTTAAGTGTTTAGGCCAACGGCCTAGTTTCGTAGGATGTTTCTATATCCCTCTTGATCATGTACGTCATTTCAAACTTATAGAACAGTCCTCGGCGAAGAACGTGCGTCTCAACTATTTGCCATTCTCTGCGGACTAAGCGAACTTCGGGTAGACTAGGGCCTCCAATGTCCTGTGTTTATTTTAACAATAGGAGCGCAGTAGGCATTGGACAAGGACGCCGGAAAGCAATGTTGACTGTCCACCACACTCTCTCCACGCATCACGATTGGCAGCAGCGGATCTGGAAGTCTCAAAGCTCACTCAGTCACAGGATTCTAACTATATTGCGTGAGCAGTCCTTCAACCACAAAAACACCGGATGTTTCCTTCTCTGCGGGACACTTGTTTTCAACATCGCCGGCATCCTTATTCGTGATTTTCTCCCAGAGGTTTAATTGCCTCCTGCGCCTAACTAGATGAAAGTCCACTGCGTTTGACATGCTCTGCAATCTTTCCCATCTTCGAACTCAGACGACAATTAAACTCTTCTGGCTCAGCATTTACTGGGATGCACTGTATCGCACACGCCCTTTCCTATCACACCAACGTGCCAACTCACCGGTACACGCTGACGAGAACACGCCAGCATACCCCCTGGCTGCACAGGTTACATAATCAGTCTTGCATCAGTTTCGAGCAAAAACTGTCGCGATCGACACGCTCTGACAGCAACATGTGCACTGGGTTCACTCATGCATTACATCGTTCACCACAATATTGACCCCTCACTTTGGTCAGTATCTAGGGGCGAGAGTGGGGGTGTAGCTGTAGCGCCGGCGCCAAGCCCACAAACCGTCATGTGATTGCACATCTCTCTGTACCTCTGGGACAGCTAATCACAGGGGTCATAGACTGCTATTTGCCCAGGATTTGACCAAGTGGCCACTGACACCCTCGCATAGCGTACGGGCATTCACACAAATACCACGCTTGCAGACGGACCCGTGTGCAGGGCCCATGCCTGCCACTCCTATCCGTCTTACCCCTTACCTTCCTCTACGGAACTGGGCGTGATAATCGTAGTGCTTTGAGTACAACCACAGCCTAGACTCCTTCACGTCTGACCAGCCAGGCCCCTGAGTGGGAGGTCATGACCATCCTTTTATAGGGCGCGAGACATGGCTCGTTTGCTAATTTATTTATCGCCTTGAGTTACGCCTGCTCTTTTTTAACCAACGGTTATCCCTCACATCGGCTGATTCGGTTCGGTCAGATACTCAGTGGCATTCCCCACCCGAGGTCGTCAGCGCAACTATTTATTTGTGATTTCGTTTCCGCCCCACGGAAATAGGGTAATATCCAATGCCTTCGAAGACCAGTATGTTTCACGAAAATGCCCCACTGTATTCTTTTAAGGTTTTTCGTCATCTACCAAAAAAAACAGCACTGGGCTCGGAAAGGAATAATGGAAGACTGAAGCAGTGGAAAGAACTTTAAAAGGGCGGTAAAGCTTGCGCATGTTGATCGAAACAATTTTGCCCAAGGATGACAAGACCGTCGTCATGGCGGAGAACGATGATTTTACCAGTTTACCAGTTCAACTCCCCATAAAACAGTAGAGCTAGATGTTTTTGTCCACCCTATTTGCTTTTGTCAAATGTTCCAGGGAAGCGCGACGATAATCGCCCATTCCAATCTTTCTAGCTTATTGTTTAAAATGCTGTGATTTCGTTTTGGATGCTTATTCAGATCATGGTTAAAAATTATGCAGAGTGACCCTCAAAAGCAAAGCATTCGCTGAGAGCTCGATGTATTCAGGAACTTATAGGGGTTGATGACTTGACTGAAACCTGTCTAGGATTTGGTTTTAAGCGTGCATTCTTCAGCAAAGCGCGGGTCGACTACAGTGATTTTAATTAACTGTAGTAGTTAACATTTGTTTAGCCTCAAGGAACTTGTTCTTGGTCCCTTATTTCATCTTGGTGTTGAAACATTTATCCAGAAAGTCTTCAGATACCACGGAAGAGTGTATACGCAACCCCAATTTACCTCATCTTGTCTCGGCTATGGCATCAGACACCACGCTTGTCAATAGAACAGCCCAGTTCCTTTTGCTTTAAGCACCATCTATTGTAGCAGCTGTCTGATTGTTGATACTCGAAGATGAGTAGAGAAGACGGTTCAAGCACCGGAAAAGGGCGTCTAACTTTCGAACTCGTGCAGGAGTTCATCGCCAGGGGATGTAGTAGTTACAATGAAAGCCAAGATTACAAGGGATACAATCCAATCTATGGCGAAGTCTGGATATGCTTGCGATAATTCCTCACTTCATCGTATGACCAGCTGGTGTTCATGTATGCGCAATTCGCACATGTGCCCAGCCTCAATTAAGTAGCTACAAGGATGATATATGCACTGGATGTGATTAACTACCGCGGACTGCTCCTTGGGATTAAGATGGTCATATATTTTTATGATCTTCTCGCACATGGTAGTCTTGACCCCCTGTGCAGTAGCGCATTCGGTCGCCTCTGAAGCATCGTTGGTGCATGACATAACGCAGTGCTTTTGTTCTAGTTCTCGGAGCTGAGTACGCCCGTAACAACTTACAAACGCCTTTATATAATAATCCCGCCTTAAGTGATCACGGGGATATTGGGCCTTGCGTACGAGAGGTCTATCACGAATTGAGTTTGACCGAATAGACGTAGTTTGGCGAACTTCGGTACAACCGCTTTGCTAAAATAGAGATAGGCCTGCCTTTTAGGACAATGACTGATCACAGTGGATCAATCGACTTATGGCATTTTTGATAACCATCGAATCGAGCACAGATGTGTAAGTTGTTTTATTTGAATGCCATTAATTCTCCGCTATTCTTTAAGAAGACAATTCGGCCGATCTGCTAGTGCAAATTGAGTTCTATGCTAGTTTGTAAATTTCTATCATTGGAAGAGGTCTTAGTTTTCCCATATATTTTTTATTCACCACGACAGTTGTTCGGCCTTTATCATCGAGCAGAGTAAGTCAAAACCCAACAGGCACATGAACATCAAATATGGTGCTTAAGCTCTCTACTAAACACTAAAGAGAACAGCAACTGCGGGCGCTGCAACATTCAGCTTGGTTTAACACCGTAGATGTCAGCCCGGTCGGTGCCATTACAACTCTGGTAGCTATATTTGTGAAAATTGAAACAACGGACAGTAGACACTCCGCCCGACGTTTGACTTTACTGGTGACGCACAGACCAACCGGATGCATTTGGCGATCATTAAAACTATGGAGGAAAGGAATACGACTAAATCGCAATTCTGCCTTTGTAACTACAAAGGGCAAACTGAACACATACCTGGACCGCACATATATGCGCATAAGCTGCGCGTGCGACAAGGTAAAAAACTATTGCAAGTGGCTGCTGACACCGTCGAAGAGGGACTATTTCAACTTCACAGCTGTCCCAATGAGCACCACGTCGGAAGTAAAACAAGTTGCGAATTGATCGAAGCCAGAAGCTCAGGTGGGGACTCTGATAATTGGTGCATCGACCGTGCGCTGACGCGCGGCCACCTCCACACATGTTATATTGTCTTCGCTAGTTTCTGACATTCGCATCTACACTTTATTGCACCTATATTGGTTTCCCGTCCTTTGCCAATAGAACAGGTCACGCGGTGGATGCCCTTGAGCAGCACAGGTCCAAATTTGGACACACTAGACTTGTTCGGGGACGCGTACCAGCAGCAAATATCAACACCTCATGATCGCGGCAGGCAAAGGCCCAGGCCGCGCCGACTATTTTGCCCGGTTCCACCTGCAACAATCGACTTCGAGCGCGCCCCGGCTGGTGAGGGAATAGTGCGGCACACGCATTGCAAGTCTCATTACTGTAAATCAGGTAGTATCTGGCTGCACCATCCACACTTCGATGATAAATCCGATAACCTTCGCGATCCCCTTCCTGTTTGACCCTCCCCCCTCCAAGAACGAGTTTTTTCTCCCAAATATTTCAAGGTCTCTGCATTTTTCCATCTTTGTTTCACATCATAGGCGGGAATACTATTTTTAATAACCTATCGCGTACATACAAAAACTGATTTCAATGACGCATACCTAAGTTTCTTCCAAATATACTAATCCTAATATACTTCACATACTAGTCGCTGTCTTGGTGTCTACCATACAGTGAGGCCCACGGTTTAGTGTTCAGTGTCGCTAATGATGGGCTGTCCAAAAAGCCCTGTTAAGCAGAACCTGTCCAGATTATTAACTCAATGCGCCGATTTCTTTTGTTTTAACAAGTTCATTTCGACTACTACTACCTCAGAACCTCTGACCATCAGTCAAGTCATGCCGTACACCGGGTTACTTTAGCGCCTCCTAGGTGCTCATATGCAACCGGCAGCAGGTGATCCCACTAATACCCTTCAAACTTTTCAATAGAAACAACAAACGTTCCAACACTGGGTTAACTGCTGAATGAGTATTCTAAAGTTCCTTTGGGTCCACGGGCCAGATTCCCCCAGTACGTAAACGTACTTAGTCCATATTGATGAGAATGCAAACGTGAAAGACCATCAAAAACACAAAGTGTAGAAACAAATAAAGAACTATATTAAGAAGCAACACATTCAGTGGCGCTGTTACACAGGTGGAGGAAAGTATACTACACGATAAGGAAGCATACAGGCACCGGTTGACTATTCGAGAAAGAATAGGGACAACAGGATCTTGCAGCAACTCTTTGGCAGTCGCATTCGTCACAAGACGAAATCTTGACGCAGGCTGAAAAAAATACACAAAATTTGATACGGCGTATCCACCTCGAACAGATAAAAGTGCAGACATGGCGATTGACATACCAGGGAAGGGGAAGTTAGTAGGAACGAATCCTTGGTGGGACAGAAGGGCAGAGCTTCTCGTTTAAGGTGCCATCGATAACTGGGCGGTACTCAAGCTTCACAGCACCGGTTTCAACATTCTGCGTCGTTAGAGTGTGTTTCCGCCAGTGCTCAGAGAAGGGCTTCTTGGTCTGGCCTTCGATGGGTTTGGAATAGTCATACTCGTCAATGCGCTGTCTGAAGTCTTCGCGGGCGTGGGCGCCCCGAGATTCCTTGCGAGCCTCAGCCGCAACAATTGTCTACATTAAAAAAGTGCTTGTCAGCCGCAAATTACAAATCTAGACACGCCAAACCCAAGCCGTTTACATACCTGGATGGCATTGAGCATCAGGTTCTGCAACTCAATTGCTTCGACGAGGTCCGAATTCCAAATCATGCTCTTGTCTGTAATCTTTAGTTTGTGCACCTTGTCGTTGTACAACTTCAACATCTTCTCACACCCGGCTTTCAATGTAGGTCCTTCCCGGAAGACAGCGGCATGCTCTTGCATTGTCAGTTGCATTTCGAGACGGACCTGTGAATGGGGAATCGTAAAAAGTAATTGTATGAAAATCCCCGGGGTGCTCACTACCAACTTTAAAATGAAAACTTACGTCAGCTACTGGGAATTCGCCCTTGCCAGAGCGGAGCTTGTCAATGTTGACAATGGACTCCATTCCCGTATCAGCACGAAGTTCGGGTCCAGGGTCATTGGGCTTATGCTTTTCAGCAATGTCGAGGGCACAGGCACGCCCGAATACAACAAGATCGAGTAGCGAATTAGCACCCAGACGGTTGGCTCCATGTACAGACGCGCATGCGACCTCACCAGCAGCATACAATCCGGGCACAAGCTTGTCTTTTTTGGCGACGGGATCGTAGGTTATCACCTGTAAAAACAGAAGTCGGATTAGGAAGAATTACTGGTAGGAGAAATATGCCCAAATTCTGCGAACTTGAACGTGGACGTTTGAAGGAGAGTTTCAATCAGCGCACTTTTACCTGTCCCTTATAATTAGTAGGCACGCCGCCCATATTATAGTGGACAGTAGGCAAGACTGGGACAGGCTCTTTTGTCACATCAACACCAGCAAAGATCATTGCGGTCTCCGATATTCCTGGAAGACGCGTGTGGAGAACCTCAGCGGGCAAGTGGTTGAGCTTAAGGTAGCAATGATCCTTTCGCGGACCAACGCCACGTCCCTCTCGAATCTCAATAGTCATGGCGCGAGAGACAACATCTCTTGAAGCTAGATCCTTGGCGTTTGGCGCATACTTCTCCATGAAACGTTCACCCTTGCTGTTAATCAGATATCCACCTTCGCCACGGCAGCCTTCGGTGATGAGACAGCCAGCGCCATAGATGCCTGAAAATAAAATTGATATTGTAAATATGCAGGTGGCGTATAGAAATAAAAATGACGTTTGGGTCGTATACATTACAGAGTAGCTTCCATCCTACCCGGTTAAAAAGAGCCACTTACCAGTAGGGTGGAATTGGACAAACTCCATGTCTTCATTGGGGAGATTGGCTCTGGTGACCATAGCAGTACCGTCACCTGTGCACGTATGCGCAGAAGTGCAGGAGAAGTAGGCGCGGCCATAACCCCTAAATGATGGTTACAGACTGGACAAGAACCTTACCCGGTGGCAAGAATTGTGTTCTTGGCCCGGAAACGGTGAATAGTACCATCCTCGAGACAAATCGCGTTCACGCCACGGCAAACACCATTCTCCATGAGGAGATCCAGCGCGAAATACTCGATGAAATAGTCTGTGCTGTATCGGAGGGAGCGACCATAAAGAGTGTGTAGGAGTGAATGACCCGTCCGGTCGGCTACAGCGCAACAGCGATGCGCCTGGCCGCCTTTGCCGTAATTGATGCTCTGTCCACCAAAAGCACGTTGGTAGATTTTTCCATCTTCCGTCCTACTGAAAGGCATTCCGTAGTTTTCCAGTTCGATAACAGCCTTTGGTGCTTGTTCGCACATGTAGTATATTGCATCCTGGTCGCCTAGCCAGTCCGAACCCTTAACGGTGTCAAACATGTGATACCGCCAGTCATCCTTTTCCATATTCCCTAAAGCAGCATTGATACCACCTTGGGCGGCAACAGTATGTGATCGCGTTGGGAAGAGTTTGGTGACACAAGCCACGCGAAAACCTTCATTGGCCAGACCGAAGGCAGCACGAAGTCCGGCACCACCAGCCCCGACGACGACGGCATCATATGCATGATCAATGATTGTGTAATCCTTAGCGACCGTAGAAGCGCAGCGAGCAGCACCCAGGACAGAAGGGGCCCTTAGATGGCTTACGCGGCCGGTCAAACACGAAAGACCAGAGCGCAACAAGGACGCCATAACGAACTTGGCAACAAGTTGACTGAAATTGTTCGTCCATATTCGTGATTCATGTAGATAAACGAGGCAGTAGCTGAGTTCGATGGAAGTATCGACTTATTCAGTTTCCCAAATATTTTCGGCTTAAAATCTGCAAAAATAATTATGTGTTTATTATTAAGCCAGCTAGTACGGCTTGTGTACTACATAAATATAAAAATACCTTGCGTGTATGCACACGCAAAACATCAATCGGAAACTGGGAGTAGGTAAAGGGAATCAAAATAGAGGTTTATGAGATGGATATGATTTAGGGTAAAGCAATCAGGTACAGGCAAGATGTCAATAAGTCTTTGAATTATTATTTAATATCAAATAAAATGAGGTGTTTAATAGTCTCACATGCTTATAAACCACACACTTACTGAACTTCCTGTTTGACAGAACAGTCTGCAAACCAGTTCAATATATGTTCATGCATTTTGGTTCGAAAATCACCGCTGTGGCTTTCCTTCCAACGATTGGAGATACTAGTATTTTAACACTAAAGGTTGCTATTTGCTATTCTCCTATTGGGCTTTTGTGTGGCAAACCACGCTGCAAAACTTCCAGGTTTGCCACCAAACAAACTCAACTTTTCCGAATCTTAAAATGCTTGTAGTAGAGCAGACCAAGGTGGATTGTTAATAAGCCAACGCGGAATGTTGAACTCGTACTGGGATGCCCGTTGTTAGTTCGCTACCCCAATAGAGTATACCCTAATAGTAACGTTCCAGAACCAAAGGATAGAATGGTTCCAGTGGGACGAAAGGATAGAGACAAATAGCCTTTGGTCCTACTGCGCCGTAATCACGTATATGGGCGGTATTCCGTGCTCTGACTGGGGGAGGTTACAAGCCGTCATCGAAATCGATGGTCGAACACACACAGGACCCCCCTCCACCTGAGAAAAGCCCTACGCGCACGCACGCCTCCTACGTTTGCTCCCTCCCGCTCCCCAAATACGGCGCCTAGATCAATGTTTTGCTTTGACAGCATTTGCCGGCGTTTGCCTTGGGTGAAAAACCTGTGTTCATATCACACAATGCCTGCTCAGAGTGCACTTGATGCACGTAGTCACCCCCTACCACCCTATCCCTCCACCCCCAGACCCTCCCCCCTATTTGAACGCATTTAGTGTGATCTGAACACGGTTTTTTGCCCTAGGCATACGCCGGCAAAAGTTGCCAAAGCAAAACATCGATCCAAACGCCGTATTTGGGGAGGAGGAGGGAGCAAACGTAGGAGGCGTGCGTGCGCGTAGTGTTTTTCTCAGGAGGAGGGGGGTCCTGTGTGTGTGTTCGACCATCGATTTCAATGACGGCTTGTAACCTCCCTCAGTCAGCGCACGGAATACCGCCCGTATACGCAATCACGGCGCAGTAGGACCATAGGCTATTCGCCTCTATCCTTTGGTCCCACTGGAACCATTCTATCCTTTGGTTCCGGAAAATTGCTATTAAGGTATGTGAATGAAATTGGCGTGGCCAGTGATTTGAGTTCGCAAGCCCAACTTGAAAGAGACTTGACGAAGAGTTGCAGTTTCTCGTACCGGAATTGGTAAGTAGTAGCTAGCTCGTATAGCAAGCTGGCGAGGGATGCGGATAAAATAAACGAATTATTCGTTCGCCTATTAAACCAAATTTGCAATCAATGGCGAGATAACCGGAGGAAAACACGGGGTATACACAATAATGGACAGGGATAAACTGCACATCTGCGTCAGCCAAGAACAATCTGAACCACAGCAATGTATACCAGTCTACCGTGAGGGTGACTTGAATGTCACGTTAGTGAAAATGCCAGAGATTTCAGCAAAAAACCTTATAGGCTTAACGCCAGTTCAGAGAAAAAAGTAGCTGCCACATCAGTCGCCACGTATTGACAAAGTCAGAAACGTCGTATTCAGTGCTGTGACGACTGTTCTGGTGCGTCAGGATGCATCCCGACGAATGGATAATTTATCACTTTTGTGAATCGCTGCCGACACCCAAATGTCAGCATAATTCCAAAGAATTGAAGGCGGCCGCTAACAATTCCACCATAGTTACTGGGCCGTTATAGATTTTGGTCCACAGTTCATCGTACTTCTCTCACAGTTGGTGGGCCTTTAAGCCATGGCGCGGCCTGTGTATCTAGAGAACTATAGACCACCCTGATGGACCCGAAAACCTTTAACAACCTTTTAATTTCTTTGGTCTCATTGATTAATCGAGCTTTCTGTATATCCCTAGGTGTTAGGCTGCGGAATCGAAATCATGCTGCTTAATTTGTATCGGTGGTGGCTCAAGGCATTCGTAAACTGTCATGCTCAAAAGGAACATAGCAAAATTTATCTTTGTTAGCAAGTCAAGCCTGTTTCTGAAATGTTATCCGATAAATTACTTCCAGGGTGAGGGAATTCACGACCTCACACATTTTATTCCGCTACAGAGGGACAGGAATCTTCCTCTGTAAACGTAACTCTCGAGGTACACGCAATTGCTTTAGTCCCATTTGTCTTCAGTAGTGCACGACAATGCGTTGTTTAACACACCCGGTGTTCGCTTACATGAGGAAAACTGTGGGGTTGTAGTGACAGTCCCAACTTATAAAAACGAGTTGGCAGAGTGTCGAACAATTTACCCATCATATCGCTCCGGGCTCGTGCTTTACCTGTCTGTATTAGAATTATCGCTGTATCCGTGTTACTGCGGACAATACCCACATTTCTTTTATACAATAATTCCGGATTAATCGATACTTTTGGATGCTGTTGCACGGTATTTCACTAGCAGAGTTGGTCTGCTGCAGATATACAATAGGGTAACGTAGACTACACCAAGCAGGCTGGGTAAACGGCACCACGCCTATTTAAAAAATGGTTTGCAATACAATGAGATGTTTGACCCCATGCTCGTCAATTTTCTGTCCTTCTGCGGAGAAGGCTGCGACTGCCGTAGAGAGCTGACTGGCAGACCAATTATCTTGCGTTGAAGGTGAGCCTAACTTTTAGCCCTCATTTGTTTTGCCTGGACAGCTATCCCCAGTAGCCGGCACACACAGCTTCTTTTTTGTTTAAGCGAAATCATGATCGCGTTTTCCTAAGAGCACCTTGATGCTTTCATCGGTGTTATTTTTATCTTTTTTAACGTTAAGTGCATACCAAGTGCAAATGAATGCCAGATATTTTCCGTTGTAAGGATTCCTTGTGAGGTCACCCAATGATAAAAGCCTCCGAGGCCCAGTATCTTACGGGATTCGTGGAAGTAGGGGCTTGTAAATGTGGACTAAAACAACTGACGTATGAGCACTTCTGCTTCCGCATATGCTGACAAATTTCTAAAAGTTGGGGTTAAATACTTTTCAAATTTTTGAAGCTTGCTCAATTCCTACTGGGTAGAGTTCGGCTACGTGCCCACAGAAAATATCCCAGCCTGCCAGTATTAAATGCTTTCGGACGGCAAAGCACAGTTGATATTGCACTTCCTCTATGTGTGCCCATACCACTCTTCCGGATACTGGCCTACTTTTTCATAATCCTAGTTTGAGGCGGCTCCAGTCGGCCTCTGTGTCATTTGTGCCTTCTCCCGTCTCCGTATTCACAAAAGTTTTGAAATGATAAACGTTTGCGCGGCCGGAGCCCATCTTCGGCAGGCTGCAGTAGCCCGTTCAGGCGTTGGAAAAACTTAGGCTTTCCGCTGCTACCCGCTTCCTTATGACTGTCCTCAAGGAGTTCCAGGGCAGTTATTAACTTGCTCACACACTGCCCGATTTTCAGCCACATCATACATTTACAATGACCACCCTTAGCTTCCCCTTCAGTCGCTGTTGTCAGTCAGTCAGTATATGTGAGGGAAAAACAGGCTTGCGCCTTTGAATTCCCGATTTGTCACATCACAATCTCAAGAAGTATAAAAAACTAGCGTGGAAGCCCGGCTTCGCCTTGGGCTTCCTTACATGTTGCTGTACCTTATGTAGGCAAACCTTATATGAGAACCTCTTAAAATAACTATGTCCTGTTCAGTTTTATTAGGGGAATATAGGTAAATACCTCTGAACTCCCTCTTTGTCCATAGCTGGGATGCAGAACATGGGGCGTTGCCAGTAATGAGACTGCGTTAAGGAGGGATGAACCTTGGTTGATGTACTTGCAGACATACTTGATGGACTTCGCTGAGCTGCAAAATTCAACATTGATGTGGGCGTTGAATACTTTAGACAGTAGGGGACAATACCGTACAATCCAACGGTTATCAATTAGAACCCCATTGGTTCGCCTTTCATTGATAACTGCTTCGAATCCGCCAATCTCAGGTTGTCGCCTTCTGAAGAGAGGGTAACCATCGCTATCAGTCTGAGTTGCACCTAGGAATCTCTTGGGATATTTCCTGGTACACTTATCATCCTTCATGCAAGGACTGTTGGGATTTACCTGACCGCATGGGTCATGCACCATTTGAGTTTTTATCGTTTCAAGCAGAACAGGGTCAACGGACTGGTAAGGCAACTCTGCACATATGAATTTGTAGACAACAGAAGAATGCAATTTTTCCTTTAGCCAGACCAAAATGCGAGCTTGGGGCAGTCCTCTCTTTTTCCACTCAAAAGTGTACAAATGACACTGAACGTCACCAAAAATGTTGAATTTTGTGATGAGTTTTATCATGGTTTTCAACTTAAGCTGGAATACCCATGCGAACAAATCATGGCGATCCTTTGGCATTTGACCGGGGAGTAGCTCATCAGTAATTTAAGGCCATCATGGGTTGCAAGTAGAACTAATGTATAGATCTGAGCGTCCAAAAGTCTAACGTAAATCAACGCATCTTGAGTTTTCTCATGCATTTAGCGAGGTAGACGGCGTTCCCCAGTCCTTGAGATCTTAGCGGCCTCACAATTTTTGCTCCGCCACCGCACCCCTTTCCCACCTCCGCCCACCCCCCGTAGCATATTCACATCCACCTGTCAAGTTGTATGTCAATAGCAAGTCTGAAACAGCTGCCTGCCACCAATGATAAAGGGAACAAACACAGCCACAGTGACACCGGCACTGTCTCCTGTGTGATCGACGTTCGGACTGGCGCGCGAAAGGCGGGTGGCACGTCGCACGTGACCGACATACATACAGGCACGCATGCCCGCGTGCAGAATGCGAAAAAGGCATTTTAATCTGACCCATGGGACCCATGATAATGGAGGTCCACGCAGAGACAGGCAAGGCTATTATTAATTATACAGATGTTAACAAGTTTTCAGTCAGAAAAATATTGACCATCGCTTGGTGCAGTGGTTTTTTGAGGCTAATTTGTCACATAATTCCCGTTGTGCTGTAGCATGTGTATATCAAGTCGCTGTTTGAATGTCTTCACCGATTGGGAAATAACGATCGCCTCGGGAAGGTTATTCCACGGTTCTACGACCCGATTAGAGAAAAAAATACTCCCTCACGCCCAATCGTCCTTCGGGCACATACAGTTTTAAGGAATGCCCCCGGATATTAGTTGTAGTGGCGAGTTGGAAAATGTCGTCACACATGAAAGCGCAGTCTAAGCCACGCACGATACGTGTTATTTCCGGCTGAACAAGTTTGAAATTATCCACATCTCTTCTCCTATGAGACTCCTGTCCGACCTACAAAATTATTGTTTACACTTCCGAAGACTGTCCTCCTTCCCCCCGGAGTGCTGGCCGCCCACGACTCACTTTAATGCACATGACTGAATACTGCCCTTCCCCGGTCTTGCCCCCTTCTTTCGATTTGCACAGTCCAATTTCGCATGGCGACTACCCTGGAGGCGGTGGCGACCCAGCTGTCCGTTCTCCCCTCCCCTCTTTTTTGACCCAGCGCCCGCGGCTACTCCGAGAACCACTCATCGAGCCACCCCACCACCACTGACTTCAAACGCTTGCAACCCGCCCCCTTGCCAGTACAGTATTGTCTCTGTTCAAGTCCGCGCCCCTTTGATGTTGGTGTTTTCAGACCAATGGGAGCCCACAGGAACTGCCTCCTGGAATCCTATAAAACCAGATCCACGCCACTTTGACCGACTCCCTTTGCTCTTGACTTGGAATATCCATTGTTAAGGTTTGTGTATTTATTGTGTACTATTTCTCTGAATAGTACCGTACCACCCTGATAGTTGTTATCACTGGTTTGGCGTACGCGTGACTACTGGATACAGTCGAAGAAAGCAAAGGACGAAACAGTACTTAACACGGATTGGCCGTGCTACCTGGGTATTTGGTCTGACAAACCAGTACTCAACATCGATACGAATAATTGGCCTGACATGCCAGTGTTCAACAGGTGTCTGGCATTTGTCTGGATTTAAAGTACTTGACAGAACTTAAACGCAGCTGCGAAACTGCCGGATCGATCGTGCTGAACAAGGAATCGCGCACCTGGCTGGATTGACAGTACTCGACGGTACTTAAACGCAGGCGCGGAACTGACAGATCGTCAGTACTTAACAAGGATTGGCCTTGCTAACAAGGAGTCTCGCATTCGGCTGGATTGAAAGTACTTGCCAGTACTTAAAACACATCTGTGAATCTGCCGGATTGACAGTGTTGAACCCCATATGCTCACACGTTCCAAGGGACAAACACATCTGGAGGAAATGCCCAAGGAAGAAGACTCAATCAAATCTGGTCAGGGAGCTGCCAATCCCTGGAATCTCCACATCGGCTCTGGTTTGTCAAGTTCACCTAGTTATTCTAGTCATAAGAGTAAGGCAAATTTGAAAGCACTTAAAATTGCGGAGCTTAATGAGAAACGCGTTAGACGAAAAGCGGAGTTGGAAATTTTAATTCTTGATGCTGAAGATAAAACAAAACTTGCTAGGTTCGAGGTTGATGTCGAGTCCGACGTAGAGTCAGGGGATGAGGGTGATAACATGAAGTCGGCAGAGCAAACTGAGCGTGTAGCTCGTTACTTAGAAGAGTGCACCGTGAAGGGCGAAGGTCTGGAAGAAAGTGACCGTGAGATAAAATCGTGCGTTGGTCCACGCACAGTCAACGCGATGCCTCCAATAGTAGCCAGCTTAGCACTGCCTAAAGTAGAATTGTGTTATTTCGATGGCAATCCCGCACACTATTGGAAATTCATCCGCCAGTATGAAGTGTATGTGTAGAGTAAGGTGGAAGACCCTGGGCAGAGACTGCTATACTTAACGCATTATTGCCGAGGGGATGCGAGAGCCGCGATTGAAGAGTGTGTTATGTTACCTTCTTCCATGGCATACGCAAGAGCACGGACTATTCTCGGGGACATGTTCGGACAACCACAATTGTCGCAAGGTCCCTTCTCGAGGGACTATTTACTCAGGCACGACAGACTTCGCATACGGCAAAGTCAATTTCTGACAGCTGCATAAAAATGAAGGGTTGTGAAATCGCACTTATCCAAATGGATTACGTGTCCGATTTAAATTCTCTTAATGTATTGGAACGAAAAAGTGCGTTCCTTACCCTAGACGATACAGAACCAATGGGCTGAAGTAACCGACCGGATATACACTGGTGGTTGAGACCCAAACTTTATTGACCTCACAGAGTTTGTGGACAAGCGTTCGAGAATAGCCAGAAGTCGGGTTGGACAGCTTGCAAGGGAGGGAGAGACTCGTCATAATCAAAATCCCTCAAATAATAACGTTCAGCACCAAAGGCGTGAAGTACCTGCCACATTCCTAGCCGTTGCCGGCGGCCCGCCAAATTTCCAGCCTTGCTTTGTATGTTCTCAAACACATAAAGGGCCAGTTGTCCCCGTCTACTATCCATGAGCGTCGCTGATAGATGGAATTGTATGCGCGAACAAAAGGCATGCTTTGTCTGTCTCGATAATACGCATTTTGCCCTGGTGTGTAGGCAAAAGGAACGTTGTGAGTGTATAGGACGTCATCATACACTCCTGCATGCAAGGCGATCGGGAAACGATCAGCGAATAGTAGAATTGCATACGTACCATCACGACTAGGTGTTATTCCTATCAAGCTAGCAGCACCGACCGGAACTATCGAAACATACGCATTCTTGGACAGTGGCTCTGATGTCACGTTAATAAAACGAGAGCTACAAGTTAACAGCTGAGTCTTCACCAAGTCGACGGCATCGACGATCAACACATTAAGTGGGCCTATCGAACGTAACTCGGAAGTCAGAGACGTAAGACTGCTGCCCATGAATGAAAACGAATCAGTTGAAGTCGAAAGGGCTCTAGTAGTTGAAGACTTGCCACTGCGTGCGGAACCATCCATTAAGAAGTTGGCATCGTCATGGTCACACCTGAACGGTTTAATGTTTGACGAGCTCACGGATTGTGAGGTCGGCATACTTATTGGAAACGACGTCGTGGAAGCTCATTGGGTACTAGACCAACGTCTGGGTGGAAAACGAGAACAGTTTGCCGTGAAAACTATGCTTGGATGGATGTTGCTTGGATCTTCGCGCGACAGATTGGAAGGTGACTCTATCTGTCACTGTATTGTTAATCAAGAGAGAGGGAGGTGACAAAAGACATTAAACACTTATACGACTCTGAGTTTTTGGACACGTCTGCAACGATTGCGAGTTATTCGTTGGAGGATGAACGGGCTCTGACTATGGCACGTTCGTCCATTAGGCACATAAATGGGCATTTCCAACTGTCGCTACCTTGGAGAAATCGTACGTCGAAGTTCCCGGAAACGTATCCGTTGGCGCCGAAACGACTGCTCCATCTCAGGAGTAAGCTGGATCGACAGCCTGAGTTACTTCAAAAATACGAGAAAACATTCAGTTCCTACAGGAAAAAGGGATACATCGAGCGGGCTGAGAGTAACAAAACATTTCCGGAACTAAGACGTTGGTATTAACCTCATCATCCTGTTGTAAACCCCCGAAAACCAGACAAAATCCGCGTTGCATTTGACTGTGCTTCAAAGTGCCAGGGCATGTCTCTAAACGATCACCTCTACCAAGGGCCGGATCTAAACGCAAAATTAGTAAGCGTGTTGTTGGGTTTCCGGCTAGAACGAATTGCAGTGGCAGGGGATATAGAAGAGATGTTCGTACAAGTGAAAGTGCATCAGGTCGATCGACCAGCTCTGAGATTCTTGTGGTTTGAAAGTGAAGGGTTGGCCGGGAACCAGTTGAGTTCCAGTGAACATCCGATACATTCGGGTTAACTTCTTCGCCATTTATTGCAGCATTTGCGATGCGAAAAACAGTTGAAGATTTCGGTTCATACTACTCTTCATCAACTTGCAAAGCGATTCATCGTAGTGTTTACGTTGATGATTGTCTGCTTTCGTTAGGCGATGCGAATTCTGCTAAATGTTTTGTGGACGAAGTTTGCACGCTACTATCTCATGGTGGCTTTCGGATGCGAAACTAGGCGTCTAATGACCGCCGCGTGCTGTCGCACATCAATGCCAGCGAACTCTCTTCTAATATGAGAGATATCGCTGTCAATACTCTATCAACTGAGCGAACCTTAGGACTGCAGTGGGATACGAATTCTGATATGCTCGCGATAAGCCTCGACATACCTATGAAACTGTCGACTCGTAGAGGCATCTTGTCTTGCTTGTCTTCTCTTTATGACCTTCTGGGTTTCGTTGCTCCTTGGTTGATACCGGGAAAGTGCTTACTACAATCCTTATGCAAAAGGGGACTGAAATGGGATAAGCAACTATCTGTTATCGAGAGATCTCGATGGCAAAACTAGATCTCAAACTTACGGAGTCAAAATACGCTTCAGCTGGCTCGATGTCTTGCATCCAAAGACATCAGCAATCCAATGGGGACCGAATTATACGTGTTTTGCGATGCGTCAGAAGTAGCATTTAGTGCAGTTGCCTATGCTTGTTTCAGTAACGAAACACGTTTGTTCAAAAGCACGCGTTGCGCCTCTCAAAACCGTTTCTCTACCACGATTAGAGTTGGCGGCTGCAATCCTGGCTGTACGCGTGGCTGACCTAATCCGGTCAGCTACCAGTACGTCCTTTAAAAGTGTGACTTTCTGGACTGATTCTATGATAGTCTTATACTACATACACAATGAATCAACCAGATTCTGTACATTTGTAGCCAATAGATTGACGGTTATTCATGACTTGTCTGCAACTTCACAGTGGAGGTTTATGGGTTCGGGTGTTAACCCAGCAGACATAGCTTCGCGGGGGACGTGCAACTTTGCGTTCTTGCCACAATGGTTGCGCGGTCCAGACTTTTTAGTTCGACCGGAGAGCGAATGGCCTGCACAACCTTCACTGGTGCAGCCCGCGGATTTGGAATTCAAAAGAACGATTGCTCAAACTCACGTGTTAAGCCAATGTGGCAGTTTGGATAAACTGGTTAACCGTTTTTCCAGTTGGATCAGATTACAAAGGGCCGTGGTCTGGCTCCTGCATTTCAAGCAGTATATTATCGTTTCCGCTGGCAAGGCTCCTCAAGAGACATTGATGAAGGGCTATATTCGAGTCACGGAGATGCGTCAGGCTATAGATGGTCTGATGGAGTACGTACAAGGTCAGCACTTTACTCAAGAATTAAGTGTTTTCGAATCTCTTCAAATGGATGTCGACGGTAGAAGAAAAACCGTTAGATCTAGCAGTTTGAAGCGCTTGTGTCCCATTCTAATTAATGGTACGATGCGCGTGGGAGGTCGCTTGAACTACTCGACGTACAATGAGTCGTTTAAACATCCTGTAATTCTTTTAAACCGTCATCCCATGACAGATTTAATAATCAACTACTTCCACGAACTAGAAGGACACTGCGGGACGGCACAAGTATTGGGGGCTATCCGTCAAAAGTTTTGGATCGTGAAGGGAAGCGTGTCAGTTAAGCGTGTAATTGGTGCATGCTTATCGTGCAGACGTAAATTTAGGCCACCCCAAGGACAGATGATGGTCTCATCACCATTTGTCGTAGCGTTGACTCTGGTCGGTGGTCGATGCCGATCCCCAGTGGCTTAAAGAGGTGGGAGACCGCTTCCGAAGCGCCGTCGATGTACGGCAGCGCATGCCATAGTCTTGGTTTTTCGGTCGCCGGAACCATCAGGCGCCGGTTCGTGAGGCTGAAAGACCCACTGCCATGGCAGGAAACGGCTGGAGTCGTCGACCGGATCTGGTGTAGTTGTGGACATTAATAGGGTCCTCAAGGGCATTTCTTGCCTGTTACCCTTAAAATATACATATACAAATCTCCGCGGTACTGCCTATAACTCCGAGGATAAAGATTAAAGTTATTAAGGTGGATATCATATGGTAGTGAACCTTATTTTGGTACCCACCGCTGCACCCTCTCAAGTACGTTATAATCCTGTCACATCCACAGTCTCCAGGCTTAAATCGTGTATTCAAGATGTGGCCTTATAAAGATACCGATGATTTGGGAGAAACAGTCTTCATCAAAACCCGTGAATGCCCGCTTGATGGCGTACAACATTGAAGCTGCAGTTTTAGCAGCCTTACAAAATTGTGTAGAAGGTTTGAAGTTCTCTGTCATCCAGATGCCAAGATCCTTCTGTATTTCTGTTTCTTGGAGTGGGATTCAATTAAGATGGTAGGGTCACGCATCGGGGACCGAATTTCGACCTCCCAGGCGCAGCAGAGTGCATTTGTTCGAATTGAAGGACAGCAGCCATCTATGCGACCAATCATTTAATCGACAAATGTTTTCCTGGAAGTTATCTTCATCGGCAGCACACTTGATGACCTTCCATATTTTTACATCATCTGCAAACATGGCACACTCACAGTCCAATTCCTGTACGCAGTCATTAACGAACAAGATAAAGAGGGTGGGTGCGAGTACTGAACCTTGAGGGACTCCACTCTCGAGGACTATCGGCCTTCATTGTTGTCGTCCTACACACCGTTTGGGAACGACCAGATAAGAAATTCTCAATTCACGTAAGAAGTCTGCCTCCGATAGCCAGCAGTCTCAACATATGCAGGAGACGTTGGTGTGGAACACTGTCGAAGGCCTTTCGGAAATCAATGTAGGCTGCATGTATGGTTTCTTTTGCATCAGTTGCCCTTATCCGGCTTTGCATCATATCAAGCAAGTTTTTTAACACTGTACCTACCCATACGAAAGCCAGATGTGCATTCGACAAATATTGTGAGTTTCACAATCTATCATCAACTGCTTCTTGATGATCTTCTTCATTACTTTGTAGCATATGGAGGTCAGACTCACGGGTCTGTAGTTGTTCGCAGATGCATGACTACCGCTTTTGTAAAGCGGTGTAATATGCGCTGTTTTCAAGTCCGGAGGAAGCATTCCAGTATCAAACGATTTCTGGCACATCATGGAAAGTGGTTTAGCCAGCTCTCTAGTAAGTTTCTTGAGCAATTTTGCAGGAATCTCATCTGGACCCGGAGATTTACATTTCGTCAAACTTTTAGTTCTTGAAAAATCGTTTCTTCCCCAAACAAAATATCCTCAATATTTGGTGCTCTCACGACCTCGTCTACAGTTGTGACGAGGGACGTTCTATGGTGAAAACCGACTGAAAACTCAGCAAAATGTTCTGGTTTGTTTTTACAGTCAGAGATTTCGAGACCATAATCATTTTGTTTAACAGGAACCGGGTTCCTTTTGCGTGTGCTATTTATTATAGCAACTCTGGATTTTTGACAACTCGAAAAATTAAATCGCTCTCAAAGTCCCGTCGTCCTTTGAAAACCATTTTTTACCTTGTTCCGCTGGATTTCGTACTGTTCAAAATCTTTGTTGCGGCTTGTGTTGCGAAACTTCTTCACTAGCTTTCCTTTTTTATTAATCTCTCTTTTGATATCTCTTTTAAGCCATGGAGGTCGGCTGGATACCCTGGGCACTGAAAGTGGACAATGACTGCGCATTAGATGCAACAACCCCGCCTGAAATTTATGCTAGTCGTCAGTGACATCCACGGATAGAAGAAGACCCCAGTCTATGTGTTATACCACTGCTCTCATTCGAGAGAATTCACCTCGCCATATATTCGGCCTTGGTTCGTCTACTGTAGGGGGTCCATTTAAGTCACCCATGAGTACAACATCAGGTCGACTACCTATCTCCTTTATGCACACCAATAAATATGCATATACATCAGTGTCTGTCCGCGTTGGTCGGTAGACGGTCACGGCTTCCAGGGGCTGCGACCCCCATGCCTTAATTGTCAGCCAAATAGCCTACATACCTTGGGTTATCCTTTCAGGCCTATCGCACACACTTAATTCGCTCTTTACATGCATAGCAAGTTCTCCACCCTGGCGTTCTACTTGGTCTCGGTTTTTATCCAATCAGACAAAAGCAGAACCATCCTATGTTAAACTCCAGCTTTTGGGAATAACCTCGACTCTGGACAGACGTGAGACTGTTATCTAAAACGAGGAGCCAGGGTGTGACAACCATTGAAGTAAGTCCAGGTTGGAGAGGCTCGAGTAATACCACTTACAACAAAGAGTTTGGTATAGAAGCGAAAGAACTGGGGACTGCCGAACACTGACGATTTAAGTAAGGAATTTCATGTAAGCCAGAAGCCAGCACGTTATTTGACGGGTGTCTTTTGGCGTCACTGGCCGAAATGATACCGCACTAAGGGGTTTTGAGCGTCTCGACAACCGAAAGTGCGCGATGTGGCCACTATGGTCATTTGAAGACGCTAATAGGGCGAGAGAGATAGTTGAAGGGAGAGAGATAGAAAAATGGAGAAAGAGTGTGCGTGAGAGTCCAAGAGAGATACAGAGAGGGAGATAGTGTGAGAGTGAGAGAGAAAGATAGAGAGATTCCCTTGAGAAGGGCGGGCGGCGTTGTGAAGAAAGGTGCTCGTAAGATTTGCCTATGAGAAGGAAGGCAGTAAAAGGGAAGTAGTGGACGTGGTGCTAGTGACACGAGCAGATATAAAACTATTTTACTAGCGAATAGTTATGTGCTTTGCATGAGCTGAGTGTAGGTGAATTAACAGAGCCGACGTGGACGGTACGTAGAGCTTTGGCGGGCGGTGTTATTTCCGGCCGAACAAGTTTGGAATTGCCCACATCTCTTTTCCTATAAGACTCCCGTCCGACCTACAAAATGATTGTTTACACTCTTTCAAAGGTTGTCTTTCTGCCCCCTGAATGCTAGCCACTTTCCTTCACTCAAATGCACAAGAGTGAATAGTGCGCCAATCCCCCCGGTCTCGGCCCTTCGTTCGCATTTTCACAGTGCAAATTTCACATAGCGACCACCCTGAAGGCGGTGGCGATCCGACTGTCCGATCCCCCCTCTCCCCTTTTTGACCCAGCGCCCGCGGTACCCCAAGAAACACTCATTGAGCCAACCCACCACCAATTATTCATAACGCTTGCAACTAGCCCCCTTGCCAGTACAGTATTGGCTCTATAAATGTCCACCCATCCCTTGACGTTGGTGTTTTCAGACCAATAAGAGCCCACAGGAACTGCCTCCTGGAATCTTATAAAACCAGATCCACGCCCCCTTGACCGACTCCTTTAGCTCTTGACTTGGAAGATCCATTAAAAAGGTTTGTATTTTTATGTGTTACTATTTCCCTTAATAGTACCGTACCACCTTGATAGTTGTTATCATTGGTTTTGGCGTACGCCTGACTGCTGAATGCAGTCGGAGAAGGCAAGGGACAAAACAAATACTGCACATTCCCTTTACTAATATAGATTCCACTCGTACTTATCCGTAATATATGGTTATAACTCTCCAAAGCATTTTCCCCTTTAATCGCATGGATGAGTGCTGATGTGTTGAAGAGCTCTATTCAGCTCTGCTTTAGCTCAGATCTATAAAAGACATTTAAAGTTACTCGGCGTGTGCCAACCTCGACATCTTCGCCTCGGTACACTCACTGCTTCGAAGCTTGGAAACTTTGTCTGTACGTTTAATATTAATATTTGATAGCGATCCATCGTAGGACCCTACAAGATCACAGTCGATATTTCCCCGCGCTCCTGCTTGGACATTTCTACATCGATATCCCCCATCAATTACGATCTAGGATATTGTGGCTGCAACCGTACGCATATAATTTTTTCCTGCATCTCTGGAATTATTTTTCTTGCGTGGACGATCTTTTGAAGTCGTTATTTAAGAAGATTTAGTTTTCCAACCAGTTCCACCGAGACGCAACTTCTTTAAACCAAAAAATTCGCGGCCTAGTCACAGAAATCATAAAGATCCGAATACTCTCGAGACCTTCAAATGCTGAGTCAATTCCCAATATTGAATACACTTTTTAAAATCAATTTAAAGTGCTAATGAAAAAAATAGTTACAGTATTTGTAAAGTTAACTCTGATTATTTGTCGTAAGTCATAATCTGAAAATCATATCAACTGCTTTTTTTCTGAACGTAATAACTAACACAGTTGGTTAAGCACTTTTAAGAGATTTAAACAACCAGCTACGTAAAATCATAAAGGCTGAATTTTTCTAAATCATCTTACATTTAAAGCAGACTTCCATCAAAATGATGAGAACGAAAATTATAGCTAATCGTAAGATATCCGCTCCCAGACCCAAGTGGTGCCTGACCACGCCTATTAGTCAATGCCTATATATCAACATGCAGCCCATTGTCAAGGCTAAGCCAATTGATTTATCTGCATTACAGAACTGTAATGACTTCATGATGAAGTTTCGTTCTGTTTTGTCAATACTAGGCAATCTGTTTGATGGTAAATTATCAGATGTGCCCTCGCAAGTTTGTAAAAAGTTCGACTCCCTCGTCCATCTTATAACCATGAAAGCTTTTGATAGACAAAAGCGAAGCTTATACTTCATACTAAAAATGCCTCCATATTAAGTCGCCCTTTCGATATTGCAAAATATTTTCTATGTTCGGGTGGTTTCAACAACTAAATTGCAGAAGCCAAACGCCTCCAATCGCGTAGCAAAAACCCACCCATCCTAGTTAAATTTTTTTCACCGATCGAGGTGGACTCAATCTTTGCTCAACGAGGTCACATTTCCCGATATTAAGAAATGACTAAAAGTTTCCACTGTCAAGATCTTACACCACTGGAGCGAAGAAATGCGGCTATCCAGTCCAATAGACCAATGACTTCTCAGCCTACTATTCCTAAATCTGTTCGTAATCCCGATAGGATAAATGCACTCGCTAATCCTCCCCCCGCACGCCTGGACATACACCCACTAACGTCAGTGCACCCGTTATCCCTGCCTCCCAGATGTATATTCATAGTCCCATAACCGTCAGTACACCTGCTACCTCTACCTCCCGAATGTCTAGTCATAGGCCCATAAACATAAGTGCACCAGTTAGCCCATCCTTCTTGATGTCAGGACAGTCACGGCCCACCACTCTGTCATCTACTGCGATTAAAACTAGTCTAAATACATTTTCTGTCCAACGATCGATAAATTACGCTGCCTCTAACTCGGCAACAGGTTCATCAAGAATGTCGCCAACACCATCGAAAGCGTTTAGGCCGAGCGTTTCCCCACCACAACCTAGCTCCTCTTTTGACCGTGGGAGTCATATTATTCCCCCGTATACTGCGTTATTGAACACGCCAGGCCCGAACCACGAAAAATTTAATTTGCACGGCAGTAACCCAAACTGGTATAGTTTTAAATCTAATCGGAGTTGCCGTACAGAACATTCACTGAATAAGACCACTAGTCCTTACACGAGCGGCCCCAACACTAATTTTATGTCACCGTTCCCCCCTATCAGTTCATTTACCCATCCTCTACCACCCAAACCTGCAAACTTCTACATACCTTCTCGCCTCCCCCCATTCCTCCCAAACGCCCCAGAAGCTTATTTTAGTTTATCCTCTCCTCATTTTTCCCTGCCAGAAAGTGAGGCCCCTAGATATCTCAGACCTTATCAGCCATCCATTATTGGCTACCCGTATGCTAACAGCTCCATACCTGTCAGTACTTATTTCACAAATAATAACGGCCTACATTTTGCCTACCCAACTTCAAATTATTTTTTATGAATAACGATAGCCATAGTCCTGCCACTCAAAACACACTAGATATCATATTGTTTAATGCCAGGTCTGTTATCAATAAAATGACTCAACTGCGAGCTATTGCTTTTAAGATGACGCCCGATATTATATGCATAACAGAATCTTGGACCCATCCAAGAATTTCTGATTCCTCCCTTATCATAGACGATTATGATCTCTATCGTCACGATCGCATTAATAAGCGTGGTAGTGGTTGTCCCCTCTACATTAGAACGTCATTTAAGCACTTTCCGTTTTATCTAAATAGCACGTCCTTCTCTGGAAATTACTGTTTCGCCTCTATTATCCTGTCGCCCCGGCAAAAGGCGATTATCGGATGTGTATATAATCCTCCTAACTCTTCATCTGAAGAAGATGCAAATTTGTGTGAAATATTCAAGTTTATTCAGTATGTGCTTCCTATTCTCGAATACTATTATCCGTTCTTCGGTCTAATGAACGAATGTAGCCGTTGAAAAATTGAAAGTGTCCAAAGAAGATTCACTAAAAGGGTCCTTTATCCGGCATTTTCAGATATTTCCTACTCAGATAGATGTGAAATAAAGAAGCGGAAATTTCTTTGGGTCAAGAGACTGGAAGCAGAGTTTTGTCTCCTGTTTCGCCTTAATAATCTCCCCAAGATTTCTGCCCTTACGCCCGTTCGTCGCCCTTACAACCTAAGAATTTCAACGTTGATTATACCTCCTCCTGCTTCTTCCACTTCTAAACGATCTCAATTTTTGGCTTTTAGGTATAGCTTTCTTTGGAATAATTTGCCGATTGATATTCGGGCGTTGACTAGTCTATGTGTATTCAAGCGAAGACTGCACATTTACCTTAACACTGAATCGATTAACTTTTTGTTTTCCTCATCTTTTCCGGGCAGCGTTTCATATATAATAATAAGTTTTATATTTCAGGCCCAATGGGCCTCAGCAATAAACCAAAAATTCGATAACACGAAGTTCTAGAAATAATTGGTTTAACAAATAGTATCCGTAGTCTATAGCTATAAGACGAGTATAACGGCTTTGAAGCGAATTTATTAGATTCGAAAAAAATGAATATAGCATCGTCATGCGAAAGGTGAAATTCAAATGCAAACACAGATGAGCCACATCGTTATCTTTATTCTGACTATGTATTCTGATACCCACTGCATCTGTTTGTAGGAGGGGGGCTTGGAAGAAAACTCAGTCGAAGCTGAGCGTGGGGCAGAACAATAAGTATTAATGAAACATTGCTGGTATAGACGGGTTCCCGGCACTACACTCGGGTTCCCAAACCGGTGCGGCATAATAGAACATAGGGAACCCACCACTTTATGATCGTGATGGGCACCACCGTATGCGATCCAAAAGTCCGTCAAATCTACAAGACCATCGTTGAGGATGTCTGAGATGTGACCAAATATAAGGCCCTGATGATGGTTGATGACCAGCAAAACGAGAGCCGTCAAGATTGCGTCCTGATTCAGGGGGACACGAGTAAGAGGAAGGTAGTTTCAAGAAGGGATCCTAAATTCCCGATGGTCCTTTCTCGGGATCGTGGAGAAAGCTGCCCGGAAAACAAAAGGTTAAAAGATTCAGTGTTAAGATAAATGTGCAGTCTTCGCTTGAATGCACATAGACTAGTCAACGCCCGAATATCAATCGGCAAATTATTCCAAAGAAAGCTATACCTAAAAGCCAAAAATTGAGATCGTTTAGAAGTGGAAGAAGCAGGAGGAGGTATAATCAACGTTGAAATTCTTAGGCTGTAAGGGCGAGTAACGGGAACATCTGCGAAGGCTGCACTGAATCTATTGACCTTTTGTTTTCCGGGCAGCTTTCTCCACGATCCCGAGAAAGGACCATCGGGAATCTAGGATCCCTTCTTGAAACTACCTTCCTCTGACTCGTGTCCCCCTGAATCAGGACGCAATCTTGACGGCCCTCGTTTCGCTGGTCATCAACCATCATCAGGGCCTTATATTTGGTCACATCTCAGACATCCTCAACGATTGTCTTGTAGATTTGACGGACTTTTGGATCTCATACGGCGGTGCCCATCACGATCATAAAGTGGTGGGTTCCCTATGTTCTATTATGCCGCACCGGTTTGGGAACCCGTCTATACTAGTATAAATAATATGTTTATTATGCCAGTTTACAGGCAATTGTAAAGAGTTGGTAATGCACCTCTTGGGCACCTTCCAACACCTTGAAGACCGGAAAAAACCTTAAACAAACTTGCTTTGTTGCAGCCAGTATTGGTTTTGTTTCAGGTTTTTTGATTTGTCAATATTGGGCGAGATAGGGAGTTTGTTTTTAAGTGAAAAAACCTGCCTTCAAAGGTATGATACAAACGGAATAAATGTACAGTTGTAAGCTGAGTTGACACATCAGCAGGAAAAATGTTGCAAATCGTTTCAGGACATTAGTTCAAGACGGAGAGGGTTGGCACAAGAACACAGTTTTCTCAGTCTTCCTTCAATGGTTGTCGGCAAAAGTTACGCGCTATCGGCTGAAGGGTTAGCAGACTGCGGGCTGCTGCTTCAGCAGCATTATCTTCAGCATGAAGCCTGGCGGGGTTCAAAGTCCACGAACGCTTTTAGAGTGAAGGAGAGATTCCACCGAGTCAGCACCCAAAATTCGTGAAAGTTGTCCTGAATGTAGACAACTAGTTATAGCTCTCTTAAACATTGGGTAGTTTTGCTGGGTTTTAATACTTTTGGGCAGCTTATTCCAGATTGATATGGTGTTTACTGAAAAGAATTACCGGTACTTAACTGTGCGTGCCATAGGAAGAAATAAAAATACGTCTCGATGACTAGCGCTTCGAGAGTGCTCAAGCTGCCTTATTGTACTAAGAGGATTAAAGGTTTTACCATTCAAAAGTTTAAACAGTAAAATTAGACTTATCTGCAATCGACGAAGCCATAGGGGATCCAGCTTTATAAGTTCGCACCTTTGTTGGTAGGTTAAGTTACGGTGTTCTGTAGTGAAAACTCTTCTAGTGAAGAAGTGCTGCACCGATTCTATTTTCTTCCGTTCACTAGTGCGCACAAGACTGACTAGGGGCGAGCAGTATTCAAGACTAGTTCTCACGTACATATTATAGAGGCTAGTTCTAACCTTGATAGTCTTAAAATTTCTAAGGATAAATCCGGTGGTTCGGCGTGCTTTCGAGACTATCAGGGCACAGTGCTCTGACAAATTGAGACTATTAGAGTAGGATATGCCCAAATCCTTGATAACTCCTGGGACATTTAGTTCGTGGCCGTCAATGCTTAATTCCGGTTGATGATCGTCGCCAAAAACCATAACGGAACATTTGTGCCATGAACGGATGAGGCGCCATGTGCAACACCACTGGGCGAAGGCCTGAAGATCCTTTTTTATCAGCTCGAGCACGATGTTGCGATCTGCCGGTTTATATCGAAAAGCGACTTTTAAATAATCAGCCTACATGAAAGGTCTGCCATACTGAAAACAATCTGAAACGCCGTTGACAAACAGGCAAAATAGGAGCGGACCCAGTACACTTCCCTGTATAACTCCACTCCTCACATGCGTGGGGTTGGATATAACATTGGAAATTTTTACTCGTTATGTGCGAGCATCCATATAGGAAGACATGAAGTTCAGAGGCTTGCTACCTATGCTGAAGGAGGCCAGTTTCAGAAGGAGGCGGTTATGACCGACCCGATCAAATTCCTAAGAAATCAAAATAGACGTTATAAATGGCAAAACCACTGTGTCTAGATTGCAGCACATAATCAACGAAAGAGAGCCGGCAGGTGTCACAGGATTGTTTCTCGAGAAAGCCATGTTGAGCTGTATTGAGCAGGTTGTTCTCTGTCAAGTGACGCATCATCTTTTCTTTGAGCAAGGTCCCCAAGATCTTCAAGGCTGCGGGAAGTGTATAAATTGGCATAAAGTTGTTGAATGACGTCGATCGGCCATGCTTGCGAATAGGCATTATGTGCAATTTCTTCCACAACGAAGGAAAGGTTTCGCTCTCGAGAGCAAGATTAAATATCGTACAAAGAATGGACGGAAAGATATCATTCGCTCCAGCTTTTAGAAGGCTAACTGAGACGCCATCTGGTCCTGGACTATAAGATTGATGATAAGGACGAATGGCTACAGTCACGTCCCAGAGGGTAAAACTTATGTTTTCGAGGGCGGCACCCATCCAAGCCCGGATAGCCGGAGGTGCAGCGAACGAACTTTCACTAAACGTTTTGGATAGGAACGCATTGAAGCTATCGGCGGTCAACTAAGCATCAGCTATGGGGTTTCCTTAAGCGTCTTGAAGTATGGGGTGTTGCGTTTTCCTCTGCGCTTTGACTGTACGCGAAAAGAGTTTCGCAACATTAAGGGAAGGATTTTCAGCAAAGTGGGCCTCATCGGCTATCTGCTTTTCTTCGGAGAGCTTCTTAGTCTGCTTAAAGATCAGTGTGATCAAGGGCAGAACGGGAGTGTCGTTCTGTTGATGCAAACGACGAGAGAGTTTACGCAGCCTAAGACGGAAAGACAGAGGAAGGTACACTTCATCCTTGACGTGTATTAATTTCTTACGGGGGACAAAGTGGAGGATGAGTGGATCCAGCACTTTGTACCGTGCATTGGTACAAACATTCATATCTAAACATTGGAAAAATTCAAACCAGTCGAGAGCGTTTAGATGTGCCAGTAGGTTCGCTGTGTTTGCTGATCGGAAGTCATGATAAAAACTATACTTTTGGGAAAATTTTTTATCCGCCTCCAGTTCTAGTTCACTAACAACTGTGAGATGGTCTGAACTCCCAAGTGCGTCTAAGGATGACGCTGAAAGTGGTTCGCATCCCCTACAAAAAATTAGGTCGAGTATGTTTGCTCCTCGAGTAAGAAAATCGACTACCTGATCCCAGATGCCGATACCTACAGCTTCAAGTAAATTCTCAAACTTTGAAGAGCCGGATGGTGGAAACCATTGCACGTCAGGAAGGTTAAAATCACCTGAAATCAAGCAATAATTAAGATTCAAGTCAGCTGTGGCATGAAATGCCTGCGAGAGACAAAGATCGTAGTCCACATTGACATTAGGTGGGCGATAAACACAGTCAACAAGTAAGGAGTATTTATTTTTTAGAACAACTCGTAGCCAGCAGCTCTCTTCCACCGCCATTAATTGTGGATAGTCCAACGAGAGAAAGGCAAGTGGCTGCTTTATATAGATGCAGCTTCCTCTGCCACGGCCATTGTTTCCATCGTTCCGAATGCGTGCATAGCCTAGAAAAGAGAGTACAGAGTCAGCTACACAGGCCGATGCCATATGTGTCAGTTACCATAACAATGGCTGGGCGGTTGACGAAAACCAGCGTCTGGAGGAGGGGCATTTTATAAAGCAGTGATCTGGGATTTAAAACGACGATTCAAGAGGGCATGTCTTAGGTTTTAGTGGCGGGACAGCTAGGCCGTCACTGTTACCGGCTTCGGCCAGAGAGATGTCCTTTTGACCTGAACTATTTGTTCCCCACTTATTTTGAGATTTGTCACGCCATTGGTTCTCTGTTTTTCCAGCTCTTTTTTTAGCTGTCTCATCTTTCTCCGCTCTTTCAACTCGTAATCCGGCTGAAAAAACTTGCAAATGCAGACTCAGTAAGGATGGTTTGCGCTCTAGCAAGAGTTTTGCCTGTGCTTTAGTTTCTAAAATAAGTTTAAGAGGTCGTGGCCAAGAAATTGATTCTGGAGCTGTTGGAGCCTTCCCTATTCGAAATGCCTTAAGAATAAGGGAAAGAATCGCCTGGTTTTAGCAACGGTTTGGCGTAAACTCTCGTTCTTGTGCAATTGATGACCCTACTCTGGGGCCCCCATTACAACTATTTTCTGCTTGCGCCTCAATGGGGCATATGTTGCGAGCACACAAGTTTCGGCCAAGGGAGCACTTGTATCCGGTACACTCGTTTCTGATGTACTGGCTATTGGGATAGCTGAGTGCATACCCGTGAACCGTTTGACCTTCTTAAGCTTATGCCTCTTTTGAGTTATGATCGTGTCAAACTCTTGGTCATCGCTTTCTTGTGCAGAGTCGAGCAACGATGTGGTGCTAGGATGCAAATCCCGATAATGGCTAGTGTTGCTTAAGCCGAGGGACGATGGTGTAGCCCGTGGGCTTGGCACATGATCTGATATGCAGGTTTCAGGTGTGTCGTCAGACATGTCAAAATCTAAGTCCATATCAGCGTCAACTCGTGGTTGTTTTTGGTGCTTTGAGGCCGAAGTCGAAAGTATCGTTTT
>JAYGXS010000003.1:32212155-32223128 GCA_036362985.1 Ligula intestinalis
AATGCGTGTGCATGGGCATTGTAGTTGAGTAATATTTTCAACAGTAAGTAACGCCAACTTAACCCTGGGTTTTGCACAATGCCTTTCTTCCCAAACCTCACCTTCACCTACCCATTCTAAAGCACAGTCGAAGCTCTAATTTGTTTTTCCACCTATCAGTCTGCAACCTGTTCTTTTTAACAGAAGTTGGACCCAGAAACCCTCTACGATGTGAATGAGCGCATCGGTCGGGGTGCGTTCGGGGAGGTTTTCAAGGGTGTCGACAAAAAAACTAAACAGACGGTGGCCATCAAGCTAATCGACCTTGAGGAGGCCCTTGACGAATTGGAAGACATACAACAGGAAATAAATATCCTCTCTCAATGTGACAGTCCTTATATTACCAAGTACTACGGTTCCTATTTGAAGGGTAGTCAGTTGTGGATAGTTATGGAATATATGGGAGGGGGCTCTGCTCTGGAAATCAGGAAACCTGGGCCAATTGAAGAGAGCTTCATCGCAATCATTCTCCATGAAGTACTCAAGGGGCTGGAATACCTTCACAGCGAGGGCAAACTTCATCGTGATATTAAGGGTAAGTTTTTATCGACTATAATTGTAATTTGTTTTCTAAAAAGCCCATTTTAATGCAGTTGATAAATGTTTTTATTTTCAAAAAATATCCTATTGAGAAGCTTCTCTTCACTTTTTTAAAATAGAAGACTGTAAGGGTATTCTCACGCTTAAGTAAAAATATTAAAGCTTGAAAAATATTGAAGGTGAAAGTTATACCGCTAGAGATTATAGAGGGACATAGGCCTTATTCTCCACGACCAGTGTTAACGGAGCACAGTTGGAATGAAAAACAGTACACTGTGTCGGTAGGTGGGAAAGCTATTTAAAATATTACGAATAAAGAAGTGGAAAGGGTTGTCCTACCAAAAGTGTCAGATTATTGCTCACGGCAATTACAGAGACTGGAACAACCATTTCTGGCGTACTTGTCCTTGTTGTCGGCACATTGTCACTGCTGAAAAAAGGTCACTGGTGAAGCCTTCTTGCAGGTACTGTCCCTTGTAACTGCTGCTGTTCTGTCCTATCCCCCTGATTCTGCCGTGAGCATAAACCTGTCTGTGTCAACCAAAACGCAACCCACGCAACCCACAGAGTGTACATATCCCCCGTCTGCGCTAACCGATGAGCTGTGATCAGTTAACTATGCTCTCAGCTAGTGGCAGACATGCCTTTCTCTCACGCTTCTTTGCTCTCCTGATAGTCAAGTGTACCTGTGCTAACATAGAAAGCTGGGTCTAGGAACATGCGGCTACCACCTTGTTTACTTCATGAGTTATATTTTAAATTGTTTTCCTATAAGTCTTCCCGTACGGCGGGAATTGTCCTATTGTCCGCTTTAGACCGGCAGTTTGTTTCCTCCCCCAACCCCACCCCTCCTCCGCCCACTTTGCCAACAAATAGGAACCGCCGCAGTCTTTTCTGACTCCAACAGAACTACTCAAGTCTAATTGCACTGTATTTGCTGTCACCCGAATAAACGGTGGCAGGTTCATGCTGGTGGTGGAGAAGGATGTGTCCAAGGGCAGCTGGGATCTTCTTGAAAGTAGCCTTGAAAAACGTCTGACTAACATTGAGCGTCGGAATGACTGCTGTTGTTGGTCATAGGTAGCCTTTGCGATGGCAAGCAAGTGATTCGAGCTCTATTTACGTCTTGATTTTGCAATTGTCACCTTTCTTTGGTCTACACCCAATGTCTGCTGCTGCTGCTAGTCTCCAGCATCTGGCAAGTGCAATCTTGTTCACTTGCGTCCCATAGTCGATTCTTCTTAAATGACAAACTGACACTGCCCGAAATCTCCGTGACCAGTTTTTGCAAAATGACTGTCCGAAGGCGTTTATAAGCTGATGCCTACATGTTAGTCTCTCACCCTCCCCGCTGTAGAACCCAACCGGAACCAACACCGATGACATGACATGCTCTCCTGTGCAGCAAGGAGGTTTTTGAGGCGACCGAGCAAGGTGCTCGGGAGCAAAGGGTTGGAATTGCTCAGCATTCCAAAGCTACCATGCACATCAGGCTAATCAAAGCTGGAGGCTGACTTAATTCGAGTGAACAGTCTATACCGTATCGTGTACCATGTCTAAACTGCCCTAGTAATTACATAGGTCAGACTGAACTTGTGCTCAAGTCGTATATACACGAACGTAAGTTGGTGGTGTGACGCATTTACAAATCATCAGAGGTGGCTGCCCCCACCTTCGAACCGCGTCAAGCGTCCAATTTTGCAGTCACCAAGATAATCGCCCACGCTTGGAGTAAGACAAGTCGAAAATCTATTGATTCCGAGGCCTCGGATGTATCAATCTGGCGCTGACGTATGGAACCCTACACAGTCACCTCTAGACCTGCGTCACTAATTATTGCTTCGTTAATATATTCTATAATTATCGCCTATTCTGTTGCTGCTGTTTTTGTTCCATCTCCGACTATTAACGCCTGCAGGGGTTCGAAAGCTCAGTCACTTGTTACGGTGCTCGACTTACCTTCTTTCTTGCAACTCGTCGTCCTTATTTAAAGGACAGACACATAGTCGACCTTCTGTTAACCTATTTCTCCTCCTTGGCGTGCTCGTCCGCGTTCGCCGCAACAGATGACCACCACTGCGGCTTTTCCCAAGTGCTTTGCGCGTCCAAGTCTGCACACGTGGGCACGTTAGCTGCGCCGCAGTTTTCTTTGTGACACGCGTCTGCGAGCGCGCGTGCGTGTGTGCGTGTGTAGTTTTGCCCTCTAAATGGGCCGCATGGTAGATGAGCTGGACCAACACAGGGAGTAAATGGGGACACGGCAGGCGTTATTCGGACTGCGTTCCCGTAAAATGTACCGAAAATAAGTGAGGTAGCGTTGGGTGGCACGCGGGTGGGTGGCCGGCATACTGCAATAACTGGAATATACTGAGGTTAAGTAGCAAGGTAATATATCTTGCAACGATACTTAATATGTTCGGATCAAGAGTGCATTTCAGAATTTTGGCCGACATTTCATGAACTATGGAATTTACCGTACTCCTCGACGAACATATCCGCAGGCCTAGGAATGAGCCGGTTTCCTCGATCATTTGGACGGCCTCTGCGAATTCAGTTTGCTGCCTGTAGAAGTGAGCTCTGCCGGCTTAACTGCTTATGCCAGGGTTCCAGGAGTTATCATACCGAGACCTATTGGAAGCGCAGCCAGCTAGCCAAGCAAGAATTTACTTATTGACACTTCGGAAGTCGTTAAGTGTGATTCTTTTTCAGCCCCTGCTCATCCTCTACTTCAGATCGATACGTCAGTCATGAGAATAGATTAGTAATCGCCATTTTGATTGGCCAGAAGCCCTCGTCTCAGACTCTTCTGTTTTAACGTGATACGTCGTTCTAAAAAAGGCGATCTAGCCTAGATATTTTAATGGTTCTAATCGACGAATGGGCTTTATGGAAATTTAATGGAATTTTCCGGTCGTAACCTAAATGTGGCATTTCTTGACCGACAAAAAAGGCGGCAACGGCATTTCTCCGGTAGGTCAAGAGCACAACCAACACACTGACTGTTCACTAATCATAAGTTTAGATAGTTGATTAAATAAGCTGCGCAAAACTGAAGACAAGGCCATCCGAGACACCGTCGTGTTCCAACCGGCCTAAGTGCTGACCACGTCGAAGTGGAAATTCAAAAGCTGACCTAGTTCAAATGTCTGACTCTGAAGTCTTCGGTCGGCGATTTATAGGAATTTGTTTGGGAACCTTTCGCCTTCCAATTGCAATGAAGAGTGCCCATCCGCAATTTGGCATACCCAAAACACGAAGCCAACCCAACCAGCCATTATGAATGCCGCCACAAGGACCAGTACACAATCAAGGTATGCGTTTCCATCTGCATAAAATCAAGTTGGTGTCTTAGGCAGAACTGCCCCACGTTTGGCGCAAGCGGAAGAGGGTAACATTGCGGGTTCGGCACTGCGACGGACTCTTATTCCGTCTTCTAGACCAAAACAGAGGCGATCCAGCCTAGTCATATTCAATTGCGTAAAAATAGACGAATCAGGCTTCATGTCAGGGGGGGGGGGGGAGGGGGTGTAATTGCATTTTTCCGGTCCCAGCCTAAATGTGGCACTTCTTGAACGACAAAAAGGCGACAACCGCGGTAGGTGACATCCTGCCTGCCTGCCTGCCTGCCAGTCAGACAGACGGACACCTGCAAAACGGCGAGGGGATGTGTGGTTGCTGTTGCTGCTGCAGTCTCTTTGCCACGGTCGTGCATGCCTCTATCTTTCTCTCTGTGTGCCTGCTTTGTACTAATAGGCGTGCGTATCCACTCCCACCGCGCCTCTGTGTGTATGTGCACTGTGTGAGGGTATTTCTCGGTGTTTTAGAGCACGTGTGCACGCATTTATTGACGTGCGCCGCCGCCGCCGTTGCCGCCACTCTTTAGAGACATCTTCACAGAGACCGGAGCTCTCTCTCTCTCGCGACACGCACAGGCGCGCTTCCTGGGAGAACCTCAGGGCGCTCGTAAAATAGCGTTGCCGGCTTTCGCCTCAAATGCGCAGACATTTTGGAGGCATTGTGGTGTTAGACACAGAAAGCGAGACACACACAGACACGACAATTCGACCGGCGAGGTACACACTGTGTGTGCTCCACGGCGCGGGGTCATACAGCAGGAAGGGTGCATTATAGGCCAACCTATCAGTTACTATTGCCCGCAAAGACAAGGGAGGCTGGAATAGCCATTTCTGGCTTATTATCCGTCGCCAGCCAGTCATACGCAGACCCAAGTGTCGTCCCGTCTGAGCCCCGAACTCCCGACCTTTAGGACCAGAGTCAAACACCCTACAAGCTCGTTGTTTGGCGACTGTCAAGCTATCAGTTTCAATGCGGGAGCCAGCGAGAGGGAGCGAGGGATGAATGACTATTCACCCGCCAAGAAAATGTACTTACTTGTACTTGTTACGGCTGTGATCATGCCTGATCTAGCCGGCCTCAATGATGTCACGAACGGTACCTCTCCATGCGTGGCGATTGGCGGCAGCGGATCTCGAAAGCTCCACCCAGTCCCTTCTCCAGCGACGGAGGCCGAAGATAGAAGGTCCAAGAACTGCTTCCATGTCTTGACGGACGGTGTCTAGTCAGGTCTTCAGTTGCCCTCCTCTTCGACATTTCCAGGTGGGCGGCGGTGCCGGGTCGAGGGCAGCATAGGTAAGCTCGTGGGGCGGACGACGGAGAACGTGTCCAAACCACCTCAGTCGTTTTTCTTGAATGGCCTGAGATATCCTCGTGATACGATCGCAGCGGATGCGGACTGTCTCATTTGAGATAAAGTCGCTATGCTTAACTCGCAGGATCGTCCTCAGGCACTGGTGGTCAAGGACCTCCAGTCTTCGCCAAGAAAATGGTGACTGAATGGTCTAACCGGCTATTTTGATAAGATTTTGCGTATGGTAGATGTTATTTTTTTGCCAGTACAAGACTGTCCACTTAAAGTAAAAGGTTAACATTAAAGCCCCTTCAGCTTTGCATGCATGTGCATTTCATAAGTACCGCCCCCCTTGACTCTTCCGGGTTTTTGTTCACCCTCAGCGACCGCCACCACCACTATCCTTATGATGATACTGATCCGCCTCCCACTCATTTCTGGTCATTTCCCATCCTCATCCAATTTCCATCTCCTTCGCTTCTCGTCCCCTTCCTTCTTCCTCCTGATTATTCAAGCCTTTCTTCAAATTAGCACCTATTGACTGTCCTGACTATTTTTCCATTCATGTCCTCTTTTGATCTCCCGTGGACCCCATCGTCCAATTTCTCCCTCCTCCCCCCCTTCCTATTAGGTACTCCTACCTCAGACATTCGACGGACCTTCATCGATTACTCATTTACCAGTCCTTTGCTAGCTTTAACAAAAACCAACTAAGGTTGACTTGCGCGCTCGTTTAAGCAGGCGCCGCCTACAGTAAAAGTGACTTTACGTCAAATACCGAGAAATTGGGCTTATAACCAAGCTAGGGGTTACGGTTAAGGTTTGGATGCTTGCTTGCTGTAGGGCTTAGTTTTAAGGTAAGGTCAGAGTTAAGCTTAAGGTTACAGCTTAGCTTTATTTTCGGATTAAAAAAAACGGGAATATTTATCCTTTATCCTTTATTTATCGCAGGGTCACCTAGTTTAAGTAGGCGGTGCGTTTCTAGTTCCGTGTCCTGTGTAGGCGACCATAGAAGTCACCCTTACCAAAAAGGCCAAATTTAAGGAGTTAAAGCGAAGAAAAGTTCGAACAAGAATCTTAATCGTCTGGCGCTGAAGATTCACACTCGAACTGGTCATCCAAGACAACAAATAAAGGTATTGAACGCAAGCACATTGTAGTTTGAATACCACCTACGGATTCGTCACAGAGGGTTACACAGTAGATTAACAATCTAATAAAATGCCAACCGATATTCGAAAAATTTATTTTCGATTCGAAAAAAATTACTTAAATAGGCTTGTAATGTTGATCATATTGCAGCATACTCCTAAAATATTTAAGTCAATTCTTCCCAACCACCTGCATAAAGCATACTATGTAAAAAGGAATACTTGGATAGTATGCATTTTCTCATCGTTTTTTCAACGCCCTTATCAGTTCGAATATATTTTACAGAAGACAAACGCAAATATATTATTTCTTGTATTCACTGGGTAGAAAATTACGCTTTCTTTTAATTGTTTACTAGAAGAATAGGTATTGTCAGTTTTTGGGAAGTTTGTAGTTTTGCGATGTTTTACAACGGTTAAATTTTCATTCCGTTAATTTATTAGTATTGCTTATAAAATATCCAATATGATCCACATCCAAGGGAAATTTTTTATGAGAAATATGTAACGCAGAGAAGTGCGTGATTTTCCTCTAACAGCATATAGTTTCGAAAGCTTAAATTCAAGTGCTCAAAGAATTCAAGGGTTCAAAATTATTCAGCAATTCAGAAGCTTTTTAAAACTGAAGGATATACTTTCTCCAAATAAAACATTGAAAGAAAGCTCAATTTAATACCAAACGTGTACAAGAAAGTATATTTTTGTGTATGTTTTCTGTAAAATTGAAAATGGCTGCCACTCCATCTCCAGTATTGGTGATTGCCATGATAACGACTCGGCTACCTTGCTCAGTGGTATTGTCACAAGAATCAGCTGTGGAGCAGTCTAATCGTTCGTGTTGGTTGCTTGGCCATTCGACTAAGACACTAGTAACCACTGGCCTCGTTGCTTAATGTTTAGAGCGTTGGACTTCTGATCAAAAGGCCGCGGGTTCGAGCCTTGGGTGGTGCACCACTTAGGGTTGGGTATGGCTGGCTTATACCAGCTTTTGAGCCAGAAAAGGCCATTCCCGTCTCCATTATCTTTGCCAACAATGCTATCTACCTAAACTACTGACCGCTGTGTGGCTGCTGGCGTGGCTCGAAAAGGAGTCTCAAGGCAGAACGGAACAAGTGATTTCCGTTAGCTGTCAGTGGAAGTTCATCAAGGAGTGTGAATAATGTTCAGCCGGCGCTCCGTGCGTAATGGATTATTCCTCTCAGGCAAGATCTCAGTATCGAATATGCGCAGAGAGGTCAGTGCGCGTCTTATAAAATTGAGAAGCGTAGGACCGTGCTTCAAGCAGCTCGTGGTTTACGCCTCTTATAATTTCGATCGCGTTACATCAAACGAGTCGTGGCTTGAGAACTGGTGTGTAAGAGTTTGAGTCTGATACGTCAGACAAGTAAAATTTTCACGCTAGTGATCGCGTCTTCTTCCCAACTGTCGCTTCCTGAAATGGTCGACGGAAGCCAATGTACACCCCCCCCCCCCCCCCCGTGCGTGACGAATTACTGCGTCCCGGCCAAGTCTCGGCACAGAATATGGATGCGAGACGCTATTGCGCGTGTCCCTAGACTGGGCGCCGGCGAAGCGTGGATCGAGCAACTCGCGGCTCCTGTGATTGTCACCTCTCTTGAAGGTGTGGCCGGGTCCGGCTGAGTGAGCCGTGCGTGACCTGACAGTTGAGGTCACTTCGCCCCGTTACTTACGCATATCTGACCGCCCGCGTCGTGTGAAACCACTCCAGCCCCCCCCCCCCGCAGTTTACACTTTAGAATATCAGACCAAGTGTCATTTAGGTGAGGCAAACTACCCATAGATGCCGTCTACAGTGCAATTTTACCCAGAATTTGAACACTTATGTTGTGCTCCCTCCCCCTTTGCCGCTGCCCGGTCACGTTAAGTGTAAACAGTGAGCGAGTTATTTCAAATCCGAAGGACAGCATTACCCATATTCGCAATTGTTAAGATTAAAAACTCTCATCGAGGACGAACATGTCAAAGGAACTTCGCACGCTACTTATTTTGGCCTTTTCCCGCAATCGTAACCTACGTGGTTTATTTAAACAAAGGACTGGCACACGACTGTGTACACAAGAGCCGACCGGTGCTTTCCACTTGAAGGCTTTATTTTAAGGTTAGGTCCTCGTTTTCTGGGTTTACTTACGAAGTTTTACATAGGCTGCCCAATTGTGAACTGAAGTAGTACTGCATCTGAATTCCCTAGGTTTTTGCCTAAGCCCCAGGGTAATGTTTTTGTTTCCGAATGCATCCTAAAGTTGCCCCGGGGCTGGCTGTGCGGTTAACGACACCGCATCAAATATTTATAGTCCAGCCTCTCTCGGGGGAGAGAGAGAGAGAGAGACGGGCAGACCGCCACGGGGCGATAACTGTTGTACCACTCTGTTCCCCCTCTCTCTGTCCTTTTCTAAATGCAGCTTTTGGAACAGAGCTGTAGGCAGGATAGTTCGTCGGTTTCGAGGAGGTCCACCCTGTGCTCCACAGCAGGGCAGAACGCAGGGACGATGACTTGCACTGGATTATAGTGGTAGCAGATCGGCGTTGCATTTACTCCACATTCCCTCCCCCGTTACCTGACCCCCGGTGTCATGAAAGCCAGGCTGGACGCAGGTGATGTAGCCGGCTGTGTCCTGACCAAGTAGGGATTACGCGCAGGCGGCTGATGCGGTGCTAGCCTGCATCTACGCGTGCTATAACCCCCCTTCCCCATTTGCGGCGTCTGTTATTTGAAACACAACTCAAATAACGCCTGTCGTAGTCTTATCTAGCTTCCTCATCCGTGTTTTTCCAGGGCATTTGCCACGTGGCCCGTTGAGGAGGGGGGGCGCACAGTCTGGGCCTCCGTTTCTATACTTTGCCACGGCGTACACTTTACAGGGGTTTTGTATAACAGTAAATGGGACAGCGGTTCGGATCCCAGCTCTGATAGTGCACTGCATTTATGATGCATATAAGCCGGTCATAGTTACACCCGAGCAGGATTTACTTATATCATTATGGATGCGGCACAAATTTCGCATGTAACTGAGAAGCCACACAATTACCACTTACGTGAGAAGTGCCTGTGTTGGGTGGTGGCGGTGGTGATGGTGATGGGGAAGTACATGCGCGATGTATGTGTTTAAACATAGGCTGTATAATGATGTGAGCGGGTCTACGGTGATTTACCGCATGGAGGCGTATGCAGGTCCATGTGGTGCGTGAAGATACGTAGGCAGAGTAGACAGTAGAGGCGGACGCGAGGGCTGTATGTCGGGGTCGCGGGCACTTGTTCCCCTATCTAAGTGCGATGAATTCGCAAATGACCGAGCAAGTTGATGAGAGAAACACACACACGCACACACACACACACACACACACGCACACACACACACAAGAACACAATCCTGTACTGGTTCGGTTTCACCACGACTGGCATCACAGCCGAGGTAGTTAGTTCGTCAGCCACGCAAATCGAACACCGCAGGGCCGTAGATGCGCTTGCCATCGACTTTTAAAAGCACTGTGCAGGGACTTTACCGTTGAAATTGCGTGGGAGTAAAATCTCGGACTGTGAAACTCAAAGTATTAATCTTTGACTTCTGGTTTGCTTCGGTTGCCCTCAAACATTTCCGGTCGTTGGTAGTTGCTACAGTTCTGCAAAGTGAGCCAGCTAACATTCATACACGGTCCTAAACGATGCCACCATCCATGCTACATGGAACATGACTTCTTCGCATGTGCTAGCACATGCTGAATAATGCTATTCATCACGTCGTTTAGCTGGGTTCGTCAGAGAACGAGATGTGGTGATTTTGGAGGCATCGGTGTTGTTGTCGTTTTACGCGTGCGTTGGTTGTTGTTTGGAGAAACTAGTTTTGGATTACAACAGTGGAACACGTCCCTTGTCCACAGGAGCGATAACGTGAATTTTGTCGACTTTAAGTTCTCTTGGCGCATCGTGTTCGGCCTTGGAGAGCACTTCGCGCGGTCTTTGAGCAGTCACGATAGGGGTCGACAGTTGGTGTCGAACAATGTTCTTTGTTTTGTCCGTTGCATCCGTCTGGCTGAGGATCGAGTATACTGCCGCCACTGTTTAAGCAATTTTAACATCATTTGTGTAAAATACGGCTGAATGCCGAAACACCTGCATTTGTTCCTCGGTGCCAGTGACATTGCCAAATCCACATCACACTAAGAATGGGGAACGAGGATAAAAATTAAGACAATTAGGAACTCGGACGTGGATTAACGAGCAATCCTCGCGTCAGGTACAACCATCAGCAATCAATGAATGAACGTTAGTTGACCTTATTGTGAAAAAAAACTAGCGTTGTTGGCGGGCGTCGAACCCACACAGGAGGGAAGGCTTTTGCCCAGCCAACGCTCAACCATTGAGCTACGAGGCACGCCGTGAGTTTTATCACACTTGGATCGATTTTACCCGCCCAAATTGCCGGTCGTATGGAATCCAGCATTATGGCACAGCGAGCTTACTGCCCAAGCAGGATTCCCTAAGAAATCAGTCTAGAATCCACCAGAATGACTACTAGGCTGGCTTAATTATTAAGTGGTTTTGGCAGATTTGCTTAAGATAAGGTGACTGCCGACGC
>JAYGXS010000003.1:32228229-32292424 GCA_036362985.1 Ligula intestinalis
ATTACTTGGCGATTTACAAGGCTTTTAAAAATTTGAAGAAAACTTAAGTTGCTACCAAACCAGTACAGGCAAGAATGATTTCGTGCATATTTTCTATAAAATATAGTTTAATTTATAAGGACCTGGAACATAAATGGGAGAACACATACTACCTAAGTAGCCCTTTTTACAGAGTATGCGTTTTGCTGGCAGATCGAAAGGAGCTCGTTCAAAAACCGGTATGTCGACGTGACTTAAATATATTGGGATATGACTGCACTATAATCAATCTTACAACTCTATTTAAGTATTTTTTTTGGAGTCTTAAAATCAACTTCAGGATTTCTATTGGCATTTTTATGGGATAGGGAACATACTGTACACATGTAAAAACTATGATAAAAGGAGAGCTCACCGAGTAGGTTGAGTCATGCTTGTTCTTCGGGCTCCATTTAGAGCTTCGCTGGCAGTCGCATCGGGAGGCTAGTAATATAAGCAGAATTAAACTACCGAGGAATGTAAGGGAACCTGGAATACGCCTAGCCGGCCTTGAGCAATCCTAGGTGTGGACGAATTTCGATTTTACCTCGGATTCTTTCGATTATAGAGCCACAGGCCCTTTATTACTTTCCTTTTTGATATGATATCTTCAGTAAAATAGCAGGGCTCTAGATTGAGCCGCGAGCTGCAATATCACGAGTGAGTCGCGCAGCCTAATCGGTGAACGCGCCTCTATGTTAACCAATATGTCTGATCAAAACAGGACAGTTAACCCATAACCCGGTGGTTAGGACGTTGAAAATTGAGAGAGAGAGAGAGAGAGACGTAGGAATCAAAATGTTAACATAAAATGCACATCTACTAGGGGGAGACAGTTCCAGTATCAGTTCCTGTACACGTAAGATGCTAGAAATGGCAGAACACAACGCTGATATGCCGATTTCCGGCAAGCTAGATGTCGGAGGCCTTGGGGCTGGGGTGACGTGCTCAATCACTTGAAAAACTCGTGCTGGAGTACCAGGTCATCCCAGCGCGGCTGACTGAGGCTAGCCAGTAAGCCAGAAACAATTATAACGGTGTCCCAGCCAATATGCGTCTGCCCTTAAGGACTCCGGATTGAGCAGAAAGAGGTGCATTTTACGCAACCTGGTGGTTGAGCGTCTGTTCTACGACGTATACGTGTCTGTAAAAGGAAAAAAAATCCGCCATTTTTGAGTCCAAAGTTACTCTTTTCCGAGGTTTCGAATTCGCGCTTGAAAACGCACTTGGAAACATACAGGCCAGTTCTTCTTGTTCTTGTTCTTCTTCTTGTTCGTCTTCTTCTTCTTCTTCTTCTTCTTCTTTTTCTTCTTCTTCTTCTTATTATTATTACTATTATTATTATTATTCAAACGCCTTTTCTGGTAGTGACCTTCAAACTCGCCGCCGCCGTTGTTGTTTTTTTTACTCGCCAGACAGCACGGAGGGAGGGGGCGATCGATCTGTCTGAAAGAAGTGATAAGCCGTTTCACAGAAAGAGAGAGGAACGCTTTATTTTGAAAGTATAATTCAAAAATTGTCACCAAATAAGTTATGAATTCACCGTGAATAAGATTTGGCACAAAAACCAAACAGCACTGGGAGATCACAGATGATGTGTAATGACCGAAGTAACCGCAATTGTCGACACCATGAACAGCCTTCGGTGAATGACTCACAGAATTTATTGGCAAATTGTTTTACTTTAAAACGGCAGAAGACCTCATTATTGTAGTTCGAGTAAATAAAGCGAGCGGGAAAAAATCCGTAAATAATGAGCTAAATAGGACAACTGATGTACATATAAGGGTCAAGGTCACTCGGGGCGAAGCGAACAATGGGAACTCAACGTCATTCTCGGCAAAGCTGATTTAATCATGCAGTGAGTTGTACGTTTTCATTCCTTGACAATGTTCTCGAGTGAGAGTCCGAAACGTCGGGTAAGTAAAATATTAGTCCCAGAGAACGTTCTTCCGTCTTCTATATAAGCAAATTTACATAAGAATCGAGCGAAGATAGGAATTGCTGAGTGTTCCTATTTTCACATCTCCTACAGACGGACTTAAGACGTCACATACAGTAGAACGCCTGAAAATATATAGTAGTGAAGAGGGTCCTTACTGTAAATTGTGTGTTTTACCCAAGTTTAGGAATTTATTGATCTTGTATGTAATACATACTATTTTAACCAAATTTTTGGGTTCGTTTCTGTTCGCAGGGACATTTACGAGTTCCCCAGTTTCGTAGCGTGCAACTGGTTAACCTCAAACCAGTATCCCCATCAATTAACTCAAAACTTCTCCCTGGGTTCGCATATTCTACTTAAGTGCTAACCACCGATTAGGGGTGAGATTGGGGCTAGGAAAACAAAAGCATTCAATCTAGTAATCGAAGTAGATCGGTGCTTGTTTATGCATCCTTAACCGCACTTCTGGCACTGCAAGTGCTCCCCTTTCCAAACATTCCGGTTAGTAGACATGATTCTAACAATTAACAAATTCAAAAGAAGAAAATGCGATCACCGGAACAAGACTTTTATTTTCATGCGGTTTCGGATTCTGTCGAGAATTCTTAATCATAGGCAATGGTAGGGTAGTCTAAGCCATGCGCTGATAGAGGTGCCACATTAACAGATTCACGAATGAAAGAGAAAGTTCGCGTCCCAGGTATTTCTATCGGCAAAGAAGATATATGATCGAACAGCGGAATGAACTGTATTTTATTCTGAGCTTTCGGGCTCCTGCAGGAGTCCATCCTCAGAGATGGGAATGCAGCAAAAAATGGGGTGGCTACTTGTGGCGTGTGTACAACAACTAAAATTTGAACGTGTAGCAAATCAATAATTGTGTGTTTGTGCCGCCACTCGCCACTGTGGACTATGTTAGCCTGTGCCAGTAGGCGAGCCATAATTAATTGGCCCAACATCTTCCGTAATCGCTCCATTTTCGGTGCTGGCATGACCATTTGGCACCCAAGTCTAACAGTTATCGATTTTTACACAATCCCTCTTCCCTCCCCGCCCCCTCCTTCCCCTCTCCTATAACTTTTAATTGTCCGTTCCCCCTATAAATGTTGTTTTTTTTGCCGTTGACGATTTTATTTCTGTAAATATTCCCACCCAACATGCCGCTTGCCTACTGGCACAGGCTAACATAGTCCACAGTGGCGAGTGGCGGCAATTATTGATTTTCTACACGTTCAAAATTTAGTGGTTGTACAAACGCCACCAGTAGCCACCCCATTTGTTGCTGTTTTCCCATCTCTGACAATAGACTCCCGCAGGAGCCCGACAGCTCAGAATAAAATGAATATCGTTCCAGTGTTCGATCATATGTCTTCTTTACCGACATTAAAAGACTGTTTAACCGGATACTCTTCTCTGCATTACCTTACCGACAACGAAAAGGGAGACTGAAGTGGCCATTTCCGGCTTATCAACGGTCACCTGCCAACCTTATCCAACTCCAGGTGTTGCAACACCCGAGAATCGAACCAGTGACCCATTGGTTAGAAGTCCAACTCTGTAACTTACTGAATCATATGCTCATCGTCTTGCCGATTCTCCATAGGGAATATTGAAAATGATACATGGGTACTCACCTCTCTGGATAAAAAACGGGCAGAACACGAGTCTAATGACCTTCACAGTTCCTGAATTTTCGCTGCCTCCCTTCAAGTGCTTTGCTGGAATCCTTTCTTGTTGCTTTCAGACGTGAATGACTCACAAAAGGTATTAGCAATTTGCCTTCCTTCAAAAAGGCACTGTCCAGATGACCTGATTTAAGACAGTCGGTGCGCCAAAAGTCAGCCCTCCACTCCCTGCCCGTTTGCGACCCGAGCGCCTGCTTATTTTGCAGCTAACTTTCGCTGAAGGCCGTTCCACCATTCGCCACCTGTGGACGCGCCAGGTAGCCAGCAGCTAGACTAACGCGTAGCTCGTCTTCCTTGAGTAACCCGTTGGCGGATATCAACTTGACGGACAGACTTGGTAGTAGCTGCAATGACATCGGCTGGTTGGGCACCAGCTGTGTGTGTGAAAACATGGAGAGGATTGAATTTAGAGGTCTCTAATGCCTTTGACCTATCGGTAACCCGACTTTCCCGTTTTTCGTTAAATTCCACCAATAGGAGGTCGACTTTCAATTTTCGTTAAATTCCGCCACTATAAGGTCGAACTTCCCCCAATTGGCATCCATATCCTGCGCAACAGGAGTTTATGTTGATGGAATTTTATTCTATCTAGCATATTGAAACAAATATAATCTTATTTAATTTAATATTTTTTGATCACTTCTGCCGCAATTAAATATTCATTTATGTTCAGAAACCAAGAATTAACTGTTTGATCACAAAAACTTCAGACAGTTGGACGGGGGCAATATATATTTAGACGGCCTTAGAAGTCAGTTTAGCCGAAACCGGTATTGGGACTCAACTATTTCGCATGTTCTACTGCCAAATGATTCTTTTGGACGGGCTGCGAACAACAATGGCACAGCCTTGGCCACACGGCCTTACACCCAGTTTGGTCAATGTCTATGCTAATTTGGCGTCACTGGCGTCACAAGTATGTGCCTTGTATGGTAAATAACCATATGCAATGCGGGTTATTACTAGTCCGAGGTTCTCCTGAAGCAGCCTTGGACTTGCTTGCTTTTTTATCGTCAGACCTTTTTTTTGTTTCTACAGACCTAGGTGACAATCTTGGATTAGTTTCCAGGTCATACCTAGACTGTTAGCAGGCGCCGCTCGGTGCTGCAAGAAATGAATTTTTTCTTATTGTTCGAGTTTTCAGGCACCCCTGTGTGGGCATCCTTTCTGTGGGCATCCGGTAGCAGAAGGACTCTCAACGACGAGTTGGCTTATGCGTCCGAACTTTCTTCATGCGGGTTTGAACTTTAGGGGTTCCCCACACGCCCGGGATCGCATTGTTTTATAATATATACCTAAAAAGGGCAGTTTTCGGTTTCAAAAATGTTTCTAACTGGGATATATTTTAAGACCTGCCTATTAGATCCTAACTTTTTTGGTGAAACTGGTAGCTTAAGCACTTTGAGTACCGCAGCTTCTTTCTCCCTCCCTCTCTCCGCCTTAACCGTGGTCTCTTTTTCAACCCATCAATTTTTTTATTACAACTAGTTGATACTGGTAGAAATAACGCTAATGGCAGCTAAACTATCCGCGGAAATGGTTCTTTGTCGTCTCCCTCCTCCTGTCCTCTCCAGAGTTTTTTTAAATCGCATGTGGGGTAGCACTGGATTTACCCTCGCCTGTCTTCAATTCAAATTCCTGGAGTATGGTACTCTCCCAAAGCAACATCCAGAACAATCGTTATCACTTTAGGCAGGTTTTCACGCGCCAATCGAGTGCTGCCTCTCATTCCGTCGAATTGTTTCATACAGTTTTATGCTGTTGGTGTGTATTTGTTCGGGTAGGAATGAAAACCTGCACTGTGCCTCAATGAGCCCTTTTTAACCCTTTCCTTCGTCTTGCCGAAATTCAGACTCTCCCTTGTTTATCCAGCCAGTCAATTCGGTTGACCGGACCAGTTTAATCGGTTTGGTTGGAGTAAGTAACCAAGCTGAGGTGACTAGCTTATGTCCTTAGCATCAATGTGGGCGTCCGGCTTCGGCGGTGAGCGTGCATGAGGGCTATCGCCCCAACAGCCAGCTTGACCTTGTTTGATTGGCGTTGGGAAGAGAAGGAGCGATCAAGAAGGTTACCGACGCGCACAGTTTTGTACACAAAAACAAATGATACCCAAAGTGATGGTACGTTCTCTTTCCCAGGCACGGGGGTGGCTTTTGCAGTGTTGAATGTGACGTAAACAGTCGCATACCACTTGCACAAGATATAACATCACGAATCCGAGAGAATACTCGTATTCCAGGAATTTATATTGGTAAAGGAGACATATGGTCGATCAGTGGAACAAAATTAATTTTTTCCTGAGCTTTCGAGCTCTTACAAGAGCCCATCGTCAGAGGTGGAGAAACAGTAACAAATGTGGAAGCTACTTGGGGCGTGTGTACAATAACTAACATTTTGAACATGCAGAACATCAATAATTGTGTGTGCTGCCGACTTGCCACTGAGGGCTGTGCTAGCCTGTTCCAGTAAGCAAGATCGACAAGTTGGGTGGAAATATTTACAGGAATAGAATCGTCAACAAAACAAGTAATAGTTTGGGTGGGAGGGATGGGCAATTAAAAAAGTCATAGGAGAAGGGAAGAAGGATGAGAAGGGAGAGATTATGTAGGCTTGGGCGCCAAATGGCCACGTCAGCATCGAAAGTGGGATGATTATAGAGGATGTTGGGCCAAATGATTACGGCGGGCGTCTGCATGTGATCGTTTGCAATAGCGTAAGGCCCTGTACGCTGGCGCCAATTCGACACATCTGTTGACCGAATTCTCATCCGTGGACCAGGCTTTGATAAATTCCCTGCTCGTCTTGTTTCCCGCGTGGGCGAGTACCTTGACGGCAGCGAAGTTGAACTCATGTTCTGTTTCGTAGGTGTGAGTTGCAACTTGTGATGATTCGTCGCCTAGTCGCACGACCTGCTTATGTTCACGTATACACATGCTCGGAGCAAAGCCTGGTCCACGGATGAGAATTCGGTCAACAGATGTGTCGAATTGGCGCCAGCGTACAGGGCCTTACGCTATTACAAACGATCACATCCAGATGCTCGCCGTAATCATTTGGCCCAACATCCTCCATAATCATCCCACTTTCGATGCTGACGTGGCCATTTGGCGCCCAAGCCTACATAATCCTTCTCTTCTCATCCTCCTTCCCTTCTCCTATGCCCTTTTTAATTGCCCATCCCTCCCTCCCACCATAACTATTACTTGTTTTGTTGATGATTCTATTTCTGTAAATATTTCCACCCAACTTGTCGATCTTGCTTACTGGAACAGGCTAGCACAGCCCTCAGTGGCAAGTCGGCAGCACACAATTATTGATTTTCTGCAGGTTCAAAATGTTAGCTATTGTACACACACCCCAAGTAGCTTCCACATTGGTTACTGTTCCTCCAACTCTGACGATGGGCTCTTGTAAGAGCTCGAAAGCTCAAGAAAAAATAAATTTTGTTCCAGTGATTGACCATATGTCGCCTTTACCAATATAACATCACCCACAGGTTGTGCGGCTGAACCCATTTTTTTAGGAGAGGGGGAGGGGGGAGAGCATTAGGATCTCACCAAAATCCACTTGTTTTCCCTGAAACTCACCGGTTCCCGTACCCCCACTTTCCATGCAACGACGTGTAAGCGAATGGGCATGCCAGCTTCCTGTTTTCCGTTGATGCTACTACTGCTGCTGAGTTTGCTAGTAGCGATGATGATGGTGGTGCTGGTGGTGGTGGTAGTCACAAAATTTCAGTCATTTGAGTGATGGGCTCAGACTTTCGGTTGGTGAGAGATAGCAGAGAGACTGATACTACGGTAATCTATCCTCACGGTGCATCATCAGCGCATTTCCGAATACAACAGATCCAACGTGCTTGAATCTCACAACGCGCCCGCGGCATAACTATTTTGCTTCAAAGGACTGAAAGTCACGCTGCAATGGATCTTTTTGAAAGTGCATTCTCATGCCTTTGAGATCCGAACTGCCCTCATTGCCAGCCTGGTGCACTTATTAGAAACAAAGTCGTGCGTGGGCTGTTTAGCCTTGCCAACTACTGTGTCCGAGTGCACCGCTGGCTGTCTTGATATCGATGCAACGCGGCTGAGGGAAGCAAGAATACGGCAGATGCAGCGCAAGTCCTATACCTACTTGCTACGCCTGATCTAGTATGGCTCGATGATGTCAGGGACTGCGTCTCTCAACGCTGGACGATATGTGGCAGCAGAACTGGAAAGTTCAATCCATTCTTTTTGCCAACGACAGAGAGCCGCATACCAAAGGTCCAAGAATAACTTCCATGTCTTGATAAGCTGTGTTTCGAGCCAGGCTTTGAATTCGCCTTTTCAACGACTCTATTTAGGTAACAGTGCCGGATCGAGGTTATTATCACCGAGCTTGGAAAATTAGCGATGAAGTACAAGTCTGTTTCACTATAAACAGCAGGGCGGGTAGGAGTAGACTCAGGGTTAGTAGGACACGGGAATCGGTGTCCCTCTGGAATGTAGTCGAAAAAGCTACCTATTCCCGTGCCCGAACATATAAATACCACCTAACAGTCCACGCACTAGACGTCGTCGCTTACAACGCCCGAACCCTCGTCGGTATTGATGATGATGTTGACTGTGGTGCTTTTATGTTTCGTGTTATCCATTTGCCCCTTTTTCTTTTCTATGCAGCGTTTATCCGCTCAAGACTTGCTGAAGCATCCCTTCGTGAAGAAACCACGAAAGACGGCCTTCCTGCAGGAATTGATTGAAACTTATCGGAGTTGGGTGTTGTCTGGCCACAACAACGATGGCGCTGATGACGAAGGCGACATGAACACCGCGTGAGTCTCTCCCTTCCCCCCCTTCCCCCTTCTCCCTCCCTGTCTCCCTCCCTCCCTCCCTCCCCCCCCCCCTCCCTCCCTTTCATTTGCTTTTTATTTCCTTCCTTCAACGTGGCGTCTGACTCGCTTTTTTATACTCTCTCGCTCTTATACTTTATTTCAACATTCATCATTTCCATCACTATTTGGATCCGGATGCATTGTGATTATTGACTAGCAGGCGGGCATGGAGACTCCTTATCACAAAGCATTCTTCCCCACCCCCTCACCGTCGGTGCTAAGCGCGGTGGCGTCGATTCGATAAATTAATGACCCCAACTCCAGAAAGCAGTTGAGAAGGCTCCCTTATCGTCAATATAAGAATATGAGTGGTTTTTGAGGACTACTTACTCAGAAAGGGCCTTTCTAGTCTTGCTTGTGTTTGTCAACAATGTCCTTCTATATATGCTCAACCGTCTGCTTGGTTACTGACCGGATATTGTCCGCAGATACTACTTACAAAAAGCAGTTAAATTTGGTTGATCTTTAAAGTCAGTTTATGGCAAACAAATGTTTTCGACAACCCGTCATCAGGCCAAACATTTGCAGTGGAAATGAACGCTGTACATAGCAATTAAAATTTGAATATGTAGAAAATCAATAACTGTCTAACACGGGCGCCGATTGGCCACTGCGGACTATGTCATTTTGCCCACTTAGCCCATGTCAGCGTGTTGGTTGAGAGACTGCTGCTAGTTGGTAGGGGCGAAATTCTATCGCCACCTGGTGTCTGTGTAGGCCACGGCAGTGTAAGAGCTTGTGTCAGCGTCTTCTGACAACACAGCCATTTCAGTCTCTCTTGCGTTTTGGCTATGATGCATTTCTGGCTGTAGTGGCCAGTGTCGAGCAGGTAGAGTCGAAACTAACCTTCGACTGATCCGAGTGAGCAATTTTACTTCCGCGCAGGTCACGGAGTGATAAGTGGTCACAATGTAGCCGACCTGTCGGCGGACTTTAAAAGCTTCCGGTCACAGGTTACAATCGAAGCGGAAGTTCAATAAGGTACCCGCGCCAACCTGAGGGCCTGTAACCTTTTTTCGAATAGGTTGGAGCAGAACTAAATAGAATTTGCAACAAATTATCACTAAATTGAAAACTTTCTTCTTGGATGGTTGCAGAACTCAGACCTTTACGATGTCCAGAAGGTGAAAAGGAAAATTGGAAATCGTATGTAGGGGTTGCCACGAGAAGAGACGATTGGCTTAAGCGGCATTTTTTCTTTGAAAATGTTCACAAAATTAGAAATCCCGACTGAGCTACTATGTACGGTAGGAAGTGGAGCATTAGCGCAGTAGCCAAAGAGCACATTCTTATTAAATTCTCTCACTTTCACAGACCCGAATTTGAATGGGTTTGGACGAATATCTGATCTTCAAAATACAATGGCAGATCTTTGGCGATATTGCTGAACCATCAACACTGCCAAAGTTAGCATGACGAATAACCATGTCCAGGCGTCAACAAGCTAAGCACCAATCGTCGGGGTTGAACGTTCGATGGTCTGCCTGAAAAACAGGAGTGCGCGTTTGCGTCCTCCATCTATCTTTTGCGTCGCATCGTTCCTGTCTTCACGACTTCCATCCAGATTTCAAGCCGCTCTATCTGCACAGTAGCAGCATCAGCCACGCCGTCGTGTGTTTCCCTGTCCGGTTGCATAGGCGCCTGATTGCGTGACCAATATGACTCACCCTACGAAAACGAGCAACTGGAATAGGCGTTCGGGGACGCGGTCCAAAACCGCAGCCCCTTGTCTCTGCTTCTGTGTTGAAGCCATGCACCATTTTAGAAAGTCGCCTCGTTTTCGATGCGTGTCTTCACATACCGATTTGGATGATTATTGTATCCGACGAGAGGATCCAATAACGGACTGGAAGAGTACGCAGCGTATACTATTAGGAAGTCGTGTTGCTACCCAAAGCCAAATTATCCTTTCGGGGGACCAGACGCCTTTCATATCCGCCGATATGCATACGGTAGATGAACACTTTTATTCTCTTAACAACACGTTGCCCCAAAACATGCGTTCCTGCTTCCATATTCTGTCTCCATCAAAATTTATCTCGGTAACAACTACTGTTTTAGCAATACTGCGCTCATAACAACCATAATGAATGCACTTCCGAACACAAATTTGCGTCTCATGTAACACTGCTTAAGCAGCTGGGCGTTATCCATCGATTTTGCTATTTCAGTGGTGCGTGTCGAGACAGTAGTGGGTACTCTCTAATATGACACATTATGATTACCGTGTTGGGAATGCCTCAATTCCCACAACGAGACATCGTAAAGAAAGGCGCCTGCGTGAGTTACCACGCTGACTGGACCGTGGCTATCGATCTATCGTCAGATATGATTGGTCCATGTCTCGGACACTTTCTCATCCAACGGATCCATAAATATACGCAGCCTTTCTATTTTTGCTTATGCAGCTTTTCGCGCGGTCGATTGCCTTCTTTTCCTGCCGCGTGTTGGCTTTGAGAACAACAGTCGGGCAAGCTTTCGGTTCGTGTTAATTGCAAGTACTAAGCGCGGGTTATAACATGCCAATCCTCCAAGGCTTGATTCCCTCGAATGATGGATCAAAATAAAGCAGAAGGAATATTTGTATCCTTCCTGCCGGTGGGCGACGTCTAGTAAATTGATGAATAGAGAGGTCAGCAATTACGTGACAATAGCGATGGTTTAAGACTGCTCATTTGAATAGACTCCCTTGCTGTCACAGAAGGCGATACTTCCACATTACTGCCCCTACAACGGGCCACGCAGTGAATACGCTGGACTAAAATGTTGCTAGATCAAGCCACGACAGGCTTGTTATTCGGGATGCGTGCCATTAACGTTTGGCGGCACGCCTGGCCGCAGGCTCACGCCGCACCAGCCACTTGTGCCGATCCCACCACCTGTCTCTTTGTCTCTGTCATAACACTGGGCTCAGGTGGATGACGAGGAGGAGAGAGTGCAATAGATGCATCACAAGTCTTATATCACTATAAGCTAATTGATGCACGCACCCTGTTTTGAGCCTGAAACGTGACAATCGAACTGTCAAAATTACCCATTCAGTATCAGAAAAGACAACGCCTACCTTTTAGGAATGCGTACAACATATACAATTATTAATTATTTACCCTGCGGACAGCACAGGCATTAACTAGAAGTTCAAAAGCGTTTTTATCGATATTTTACCACTGCATGACGTAGTTTCTAGGGGTTCGGTTCACAATGGGGTCCCTCCCCGACCGTTCGCCCTGTGTGTATGTGTTGTGATATACGACTTCCCGTTTCTGTGCAGTTTCTGTTACTAAAAATAAAATAACCTCGAGCGTCAGACCAGTCGGGCCACCTACTGGAATATTCACAGGATTCTGCGCTTTCCTGATAATGAAAGACCTACTGTTTCTGATTCTTTTGCTGCGCTATTGCAGTCGTGGCTCGGAAGGCAGCTAATTATCAGGGTAACTCTGTCTAGAACTGAGGGTCAGACTGATCTCTATGGCGCACACACTCAAGTTAGATCCCAGTTGCCCGGTAAAAGCCCAATCTAGTTTTGTGAGGGGACCATGTCGTATGTGGCATGCATAGACGGGCTGTTTCGGTTTATTAACCGCTGTGTCCCACAGCCCGCCTTCGGTCGTCCTGATACTGTCTTGTCATCGAAGTCAATTCAGTGAAGGATGAGCGATTACTGTAGCGGCGAAAAAAGTCGGCTACCGCCGCAAACCTTCTCATAGCTTTTCATTCAGAGAATCATTAGTCAGTGGACGTAAATCTTGCATTCTCAATGTGCTTGTGTTCAAGAGTCTTTCGGATAAACACCTGTTCACAGTCAACTCTATATAGCGGATTACTGAATTGACTATAAACCTGCTACCTTTCTTGATTTCAGTAGATCATTTTGTTTACGCTTCCTTTCATGTCCCGTCTAGCGTGAAAGGCGACCACGAACAGAGGAATGGTGCTGGTGGGATGGCCACCTTCAAGTGGAACTTTGACACAGTCAAAGGTCCCGCAGCGGCGGCGGCGGCGGCCAACGCTGCTGCTGCTGCTCCTCCCCCCTCCAACGTCGTTGCCGGGGACCCGTCTGCGGCACCTGCGCCCGCGTCAGGCCACGCAGACAACGGGCGAGCGGCGTCCAGGTAGGCACCCTTCGCCACTCATTTCGTAGGTCATAAAATGAGCTCATTATTCTATTATCGGACGAGTGCCTGAGCGACGTTTGATTCGTATTAGTCACAGGACCGGAAACTGTGGGGCGAATACATTGCCAACCGTTTCATTAAATATAGTTCCTAGTAATCTTGGCAGTGTTGATGATTCACTGATGCCCGTGACGCTCACCTAACCTAACAGGGCCCTTTAAGAGTTGGAAATTAGCAGATTGCCGACTGGTGGGACAACTATGCTTTTAGTATTGGCAGCCAGGTTTTTGTAGGTTCTTGTTATCTTGGTACCATAGAACCAATCCTGGTCACATCAGTGTGGAATAAGTGGGGCTTACATAAATACTACTTATTTTGTTCACATAGCTTAGAATAACTGTAATAACCATGTTACCCGATTATTGTATGTACCGCCCTTTGATGCCAATTTTTCGGTGTTCGCCTGTCAGGGCTAGTTGTGGGACCAGTATCTGTTTTACGCCTCTTGCAGACCGAGGTTATAGTATATGGATCGTCCTACATAATGCTATTCCTCATAGTTCGAATTATACCAGGGACTTCCATGGGCCAGAGTGAATGGTTATACGCCATGCTGTGCTGTACGGTTCGGGCGCTTACAGGAGAAAAACGTCTTAGTCTATAATTCTTTGAATTTTGACGGAACACCGTTTGTGAATTTCTGTCTGCCCGTAGTGGCTCGCCGAAAGCCACCGGTATAATGAGGCGAAATGCATGATATATGACCTAGTATCGCGGACAATCGCATGAACAAAGTGCATTCTTTGACATTTGACGGCTAAATATGTTCTTCTGAAACCCATTGGTATGATTATCACTGGGAAAGTACCGTGCAGACTACTTCCACAATTACCCCTTAAAAGGGAAGTGCGGAAAAGGATTTTATACGAACGAAGCCGACAGACTACCTGCTGAGCCCCAAGGCTGAGCGGAACGAGTGACTTCCGTTAGCGATTGATTAAAGTTAATCGGTGAGTGTCAATATCTCCCAGTCTAAACCGGCAAGACGATGAGCCCGTGGCTCAATTGTTGGTGCGTTAAACTTCTGTTCGAGTGGTCGCGGAATCGAGCTCCGGGTGGTGCACCAACTGGACCGATAATGAGTCAAACGTGGCCATTGTTGTTTCTCTTGTATTTTCTAGCAAACCTATCTGCCTTAGCCTGACTATGTTGGTCTATTGTTATTTAGTGACCTCAAAGTTTGTTGCAGCCGGGAACCTCGAGTGACATTGCGCCTTCGAAGGACTGCAAAAGCCGTTAGAATTGAAGCACTAGGATCGAATGTAGTTCGCACATTCGAGCACTTTATACTGTAGTAGTACATATGTGTACACTGATCATATGCAGGACACACCTGCCCTGGTTTTGATGCCCTTGAGCTGCCATGGATGGATAAGAATCCCACAACCGTTGCTAAATGACTAATTGCATGTTACTTACTATGTTTCGGTAACATTTATTTTATAGTAGGCATTACCGGCAAACATTTGGACTTGCAGTATACCTTTTTCTGGCTTATTAGGCGTCATCAGCTGCAGTTGCCCAACTACTGTGACGTTCTTCTGCCTAGCTCACTGTTTACCTGCCTTGCCAGTCTAGGACTTTAGATTACATCGAACTTGTATAGTGGATAATGGCAGTTTTTGGTCCAGAACCGATGGTAATCTATCTTCGTGTTTGCGTATAGGCGAGGCAAAGAGGCGCGCACCTAGGCCAGACGATGTGTACCGATTGTAACTTGTGGAGTGTTCCTCGTACGCGCTTGTTGTTCTCTTCTTTACGACAACTACTGCTCACTCCTGCGTCCTTCCTTCCTTCTTTTTCTACTCCCTCTCTATGTTTCTCTTTAGTGGGGACAATCGTGGTCCGAGGACGGCACCAGTTCTGATCTCCACGAATCCCGACCGCTTTGCTGAACGCTGCGCCGTCCCCGGCGGTGGCTCCCCTCAGCTGCGTCCAAAACCGGTGGTTGCAATGCCAGGCGGCGGATCGCCCAGTTCCCCTCCGGATTCAGGCTACCTGCTAGCAGGCTCCCAACAGCAGCCCGCTCTCGGCGGACCTGGCAATAATCGGGTCTCCCAGTACGTCTCAGCGATCGACGCTCGTGCGGCAAAACCTGTCGTTCCAGCACACCGGGGCTCAGGTACGTGCATGCATCAGCTGTCTCCCCTCCCCCCTTCCCTTGGGTGAATTTTTTCCCACATCATGCTTGTCTCCCCTCCCCACCCCTTGCAAAAATGTAACTCAGCACTATTCTGTTTTTAGGTGGCGTTCCGACCCCACCCAGCCGACACACCCCGACCAAGCACCAGGGCAGCGGAGGTCGTGCTTATGCGTCCTCTAAGACCCGAAACGTGCTGTTTAGAAATCAAATACTGCCGCTTTTGAATGATGTAAGCCCCCCTCTCTCTTTTTTTACCGTGCTCTCTTGCTGTGAAGTTTGGGGCTTTCCTGTCTTCGGGAAGATTGTAGTCTCGTTTAGCTTGCCCAGTCTCTTGCATCTAACGTCCAAGTGACAGGCGTGCTGACCTACGGGCACGAGTATCGATGCGATGGTCCCATCTACACCGGCAAACGGAATCGGCCGAGGACTGGCAGGTCTAACTACGAGCTTTTTTTTACCTGTAGCAACTTTAATATACCCTGTTGGAGCTGGAGTTACCGCGGCTGCATGCACCAGGCTTGTCCTCCAATTGATCTTTTTGAAAGGATTGTGATTTCACTCATTCCGATTAGGGAGCCTCCATAAGCATCACACATCGGTATTTCCCTACATCTGAAGTCCAGCTGACAGGTGCGCTAAGCTAGAATAAGTTGTCTGCCGGTTGGGGCTGATCCGAGGTCACAAGTGCCTTTGCGTGAAACGCAGTACGGCTGTACGGAGTGGGCGTTAGTTTATCGAGGAATTGAGGTTAATAAGAAAACTCCCTGTCACCACGATCTTCAGGCCCGGTTCCTTACCACAAGAAAAGACATTGGGGGCCAAAATGGTGGGAGCAGTTTATTCTATACAGAAAAATTTGAGAATAGATACGAGGAAGTCGACTGTCAGACGAGCGTAGGTCTACGCTCATGTGGGTGAGAATCCGAAGTCAGAGTGTAGACAGTCATCGCCCCTGTTCGAGTCGGCCTTGAAAAAGTATCGAGGTCGGCTTACGAATGGCTACCGGGTTCTCGCAGAGGTTACAGCTGTTCAAAAGGTAGGTCGAGGCTTGCAATCACGAGACATCCTGTCTGCTGACATGATGCGGAAACAGGGGCGCTAGCCTGCCACTAAAAGTATTCCTACAGGCAATACGAGGGTGGAATGTCGAATTCCAATGTTCTTCTGCAGCAGCCAATGCTCGAACTCTTTTCAGCTCTCTACACCTATCGAACTCGTTGTACGGACGTACTCTACTAGCGTCCATCTTCAACGGTGTGATTACGTGTAGTGCTACAAATTCAAAAAATATGGTATTTACCGACAAACGGAGATCACACTCACGAAGGTCTTTTCTGCCTCATTGGGCGTCATCGGGTGGTGGTAGCTCAACTCCAGTGTAGCAGCGGAAATTGCCGCCACGCTTGAGTTTCGAACCCACGTCTCTCGGGCCAGAGGCGAACGCTCTACCTCTGAGCCATGGGTTCGCCCTATTGGCAGTTTGTGATCGGGACTAGATAGTAATGGATTATTGTTCAGTGATCTGTTTTAGTAACAATGGTATTTACCGACAAACGGAGAACACACTCACGAAGGAATTTTCTGCCTCATTGGGCGTCATCAGGTGGTGGTAGCTCAACTCTCCGTAGCTCAGTTCTCCGTTTTTCGGTAAATACCATTGTTACTAAAAGTTAGCGAGTAACATACATAATCGGGGTTCGAATTAGCTCGCAAAAACGAACAATCAAAAAACAGGATGGGTGCATCCTGAAAACAGATCAGTGTACAATAACCCATTACTATCAACAAAAATATGTTTTGGCATCTATCTCCGCGCTAAAATATAAGCTTTATGGGCAGATCAGAGTACGACTGACGTTATTCGGGTCGGATGCGACCGTTGAACTGTCGATTGTCTCGATGGGGTCTCGTGTCTATCCGCTCCGCTCCCCCCTTCCCACATGAGAAATCGTTGATAATTTCTTTGCAGCGTGAGACCGTGGGAGGCGGTGAATTGAATTGACCAGCTTAATTTGTTTTTCTCTTGTGCTTTATTTCCCTGCACACACACACAGATCTACGGCGTGTATGAGACAGTGGCGGGTAACCAGGCTCGCTGCATCGAGTCTCTTATCCGGACTTTTGAGCGTGCCGATGAACACAACCCCAGCTTCTGCAAGTTGTTCGTGACGGAGTTGATGCATCGCATTCTCGACGTCAACCCTGACCTCTCGACAGAGAGAAAAGAGCGAGCCCTCCAGCAGACACTCGGGTGAGTCATTTGACCTTCAGTCCCGTGGGTGACCGTCGTTACTATTGAATCGTCCTTATCGCTTTTCTGCCAGGAGATATAGATTAACTTAAGGACTGCCCTCGTACCCGTCAATATTGTAAATTCAGATGTTTTTTTTCTGACAGACTTCAGTAAATATTTCATGGATTTTGGTGCTTAATATATGTGAGGCTCTAGCCGTACACCGCCAGATAACCTGATGCTTTGTGTGTGTGTGTGCGTGTGTGTGTGTTGGTTGCTCTCTCGTCCATCCCATCTCAGGCGGCCAAACAGCGTCACCGCGTTGCTTCAGCTTACTGAAGCTCGGGGTTGACATTGTCACTCTCGACGATCGAACTGTCACGTGTTGGGTGCTCTGTAAATGCATATTCCTCGCCGTACACAATCTGCCATGGCTGAATCTATTTCGGTGGGTTAAAAGCCGTGGATTCGGAAACTGCCAACTGATGGAATAATTTAGTTTTTTCCAAACGTGGGTAGTCAGGCTGTAGTGTGGCTTCTTACTGTGACCGCTGTGGGGACCACAAGCAGTTGGGATCCTAGTTGCCGCCTCATTGTGCGTCGATCGAGCGTGTGTGGGGCACGCGTAGATGGGCGTAGGGTGATGCGGAGGGCTGTCTGTTCCCCAAGCGGCGTACGTTTTTGAGGTACGGGATCGCTCCCCGTGCGCCAAAAACGTCTTGGGGGTTGTCGGCCTCATTCTCGCACTACTCGTACACAAGCCAGAGGCAACCATAAGGCGTCAGATAATGAAACCGAAAGACCCACTGCCACGGCAAAGAATATCTTGAGTCGTCTACAGGATGTGGTGCGGTTGCGGGCAAAGCAACTATGTCGGAGGAACTGGCAGGCTTCTCAGGACGCGAACTGCCGAACACGCGGCAGCAGTGCGGCGAAATGATGCCAATTCTCAGGTTGCGGCTTATTCGAGGAGACCCGGCCACACATTCAGATTTTATGAGGCCAAAACTCTCACAAAAGCTGACAATTTGGTGAGCCGAGAATTACTTGAATCCTGGTTCACGGGCCCCCAATCCATAAACAAGTGCAACGATTTGCCCAACCCATATTCGGTGCTGAGAGTCAATTTGGCCAAAGGAAGTCGCCGCTTGGGGAACGGACAGGCCCCTGCGTCACCGTACGCCAGTATCGGAGGGCCAGCTGATCGAACAATCATCACGCCCGAGTCCACCACGCGTGATGAAAGGTCAGAAGGTCAGAGCCCGCATGCCGTTCAACAGACCACCAACACTCAAGAAGGCAATTACGGTTAATTTTCGCTGTATGTTTGCAGTAATGACTGTATCCTATATATACTGCAAACTCTTGTGCATGCGTTACTCTACCTGGTACTACCCTGACTATGTCTCTGACGATGGATCTCGAAATGTCAGGCGAATAAAAGTATTGTCCGATTGATCGAGTCGTCTTCTTCTCAATTACTTCCTGGGATTCGCACGTTCGCTGTTAACTGCGCAGGTCATCGTCCTCGCGCCTACTATGCTGTGGAACGCACACACCCATGATACATCTCTGGCAACGATGGTTCAATGTGGTAGAAGAAGTCTATCGTTGCTTAGAAAGTATCCAGCTAATTGACTGAGTTGGTCGTCCTCGGCACCGAGGTTCGAGCTCTAGTAGTCGTTTCTTGCTATGATCCCCCTTTCATTCTGAGCTGCCCCAATTAACCTTTTGAGTGAGTAGGTACGTGTGTGACCAACTTGAATGGAGGCTTCATGCCAGGGCAGCACCTGTGCGAAAGCCTGTATCCAGACTAGCAAGCGTTATCTTGATACCAGAAAGTAATGTGTGCGGGAGAGGAGACTATATGAGGTACCACGCAAGTCTCCCGCCTTGGGAAAGCATTCCGTGCGTGCCGGTCGCCGCTGCCCACCGGCGACGTACCGCTGGCTTAGAATCGGTAGGCGAGGTTTACAGCAAAGCTGGGGCAGGGGTTCTCAGACCGGATCCTCTTTGCGGGTTTCCGATCAGTTTTCTTTCGTTCTAATCAAATCGCTTATCCCTGGAGGACATGACCATGCGAAGGGCACCTTCTTCCTCCTCTGTCCTGCTGCCGAAGTGAAACAGCCTGCTCTTCCTATCAGTATTATAATGCCCCGGGAGATATGGGCACCAACACTCAAGTGAGGTACTACGTTCAGTCTTTTAGAACAAATTGTCCAGACGGCGGCGTATGACGGTTTGATACAGGCAATGTCATTGATACATGCACTTCTGGACTCGTGGCGTTCATCACATTTCGTTTAGCACATCTCAACCGTTATATTTCTTTAGCTACCTGCTGAAGATCTGGGTTGCACTTTTGATTTCTCGATGTGGTTTTATCATGAGCTGCTAGACGGCTAGACGTCTGATTGAATTCATTCAATAATAATATTTTGCCTTTTTCTACATCTCGCTTCCCAGCTACCTAGAATGATGTTGTCCAGGTGGGATTTCTTCGCCGGATGGAGTCACTTCCACCTCAAACTCTCATCTTCCTAAAGCGAACTTGATGCCCAACACTCTTCTTCTCCTCCTCTGCTGGCTATGGTGCTACTGTGTCACACACACGCACGCACACACATGCAGACATTTTCCTGACTGCCAAGTTCTTCTCCTCCTCCTCCTCCTTCCTGTCTCTGTCCCTGTCGATCTTTTTCCTCCTCCTGCTCCACAGTGCGCTTACCCTCCTCGCCGCGCGTGGGACGAGTCAGTACAGTCAGAACTGTGCTCGTACATGCTAGCGCATCCCCCTACAGACTGTAGGACGCGCCCCTTTTCACTGTACTCTACTGCATACTGGCCGGGATCGGGGGGGGGATCAGGAGTGCTGGGCCACTCTCTCCCCACAGGACTCCATGCCATCCCCTGGTTCGCGATGCTGCCTGCGTTACCGCTGTGTCTGTGTCTTCCATCTGTCCAACTTTATCACCCCCTCCCCCACTATCACCACCTACACACGTCGTCCTTTCTATCGGTCGGATATCACCCATCCACCATGCGAGGCTGGGGGAGCACTGGAGGTTATCCCCTGCAGTTTAATTGCAGAACAGACCTACCTGCACATACACCTGTTAGGACCGCCTTGCCCGCTGCGCTTGCGTCTACGCGCGCGTGCGGGTTCTGTACTCATTTCCCTACTCCTACTCCTCCTGACCGCTCTCCTTCTGTCTTCTCGTTCGCACCGGTCTGTGTTCAAACCCCTCCCTCCCACACACACCCGGGCGCAACATGATTTTTAATATATCCTCCAGCCCTTTCCTTCTGGATATGTCAATTTAGATGCGAGCCTTTGTTGCCAGTTGATAGTCAACAGGTCTACTATACTTTGTGGTCGGAAGCTCACTACGGTCTGCGCTAGACCAAAACGGAAGAAATACTAGATCTCGGCGTGCGTCTATCCGATTGCGGGTGACAGTCTGCTTTCGGGCTCACTACAGTAAGCGAAAACTCCAGCATCCTGTAATACGGGACCGCTGGTAATAGGGGTTAAATGGGTGGAGCATATTTGGAGAAAGAAAAAATAATTAGAAAAGTAAAGTGTATACAAGTAGAAAATAATCGAAACAATTAGGTAAATAACCTTTTGTTGGGCAACAAAAAGCGCGCAGTAATTAAACTGAAAAATAGGACAAATAAGAAACAAGAACTGCTGAAATTGCAGAACTGCGCAAAGAACTTAATAAACTGACGACTAAATAGTAAAGTAAAACTAGACTTCAAATAAAATAAACTAGAATTAAACTAAACCAAAAGTAAAGTAGAGTAAAATAGAAAATCAAGAAAAGAAAAAGTAAACTGAAATACGCTAAAATATAGTAAACTAAACTAAAACTTAACTCAAACTAATAAAACTTAGTAATGAACCTAAAGACTAACCTAAACTGAAACTGAAATAAGAAGCAACATAAAACAAACAAACCTAAAAACTAAACCAATAAAAATAAGATACGCTAGAGATTTCCGTTCGGGGAGTGCAATGTACATGGGCTGTGTCTTACCTTTGTGACGAAAAAAACCCTGCTTGTCACTACGAAATAAGTAGGTAGTTACACAAAGTAAGCGTAGTGAGCCCGAAACACGATCGTGTGAGGGTGTGGTGGCACGCATAGATACGGCTCACGCCACATCAGCAACTGCAGCGAATCCCGGCACCAGTTGCTTGACAGACTCGGACAGTCGACTGGTGCATAAGGAAACGGAGAGAGAGAGAGAGAGTTAAACCCTGGGGAATCAATCCACAGGGCACATAAATGAAGCCGGATGTGCTTGAATCTATCACTACACACTCGGAGTCGTGGCTTGGAGCCTTCCCAACCAACGGCCTAATAAGGGGTCTTGTCAGGGCTCAGTCATGTGAAATGACTCCTTTATGGCCGTTTCACGCATGCGAGGCCGGATCCGCCTTCAGGAAAGCCTGGTACATACTGTGGGGAACTAGGCAGGTCATATGAGGAGCCCACGTAGACACGCTGCTTAGCTCTGTTAGCCACTGCACTTGTAGGGGTGTAAGCAGTGGTTGTGCCTAGATCAGGTCGAAGTCCCCAGGTAGAAGGTTAAAGGCTAGAGTCACCAGAATGAGAGGTTTATTGTATACAGAACTCCCAGTTGCAGTCGCCGGTAGCAGTGGCCACTGGTGAATCCCGGGCTGGCCCTGACTGCGTCCAGCCAGGCCTGTGAGTGTCGACTGTCTGTTGTGTGGGGTGATGGCAGTTGCTTTTGTAGGACTGTGAAGCAAGTTCAAGTGTTATGTTATTGGTGTTTTGCAAGCTGTCCGAGTGGATGTCGCCTGCAAAGGCTCCCTGCTGCGTTGGTCAGAGGTGACACGTTAAGTGGCTCTTAGGAAGGCGCGCTTATAAAGCTGAGGTCACCTGTCGGGTCCGCAGGCACGCCGAAGAACAGAGGAGTTGACGCGGCTGTTATCGTTTAACCAGAAGCAGCTACGAGGTCAAGCCTCGGGGGACGGGGCGCCAGTGAGAGAAAGCATTGAAACAGATGTTTGTGGGGACGCATGACTTTGGGGCAGCGAGCCTTGAGGAACGAAGGGCGGAAGAATTATGGCACTCCGTCACACACTGGAGCCCATCTCTCAAGATTTTGGAATTCTCTTGCCGCCAGAAGCTGGTAAGGAAGTAAGATAAATGCATCGCAAGTCGATTTCAAGACAAACTAATTCACGTGCAAGCCACCGGTGCTGCGTGCAATCTGCATGATACACAGTGCAGACCGTATTTCGTAAAGACTGAATTGTCATCAGCTGGAGTTAGATAGAATTTACAGATCAGTGCCAGTCGAAGGGTTGTTTATGCACTTCTTACTGTTCTGCTTTCGTTGATCCGCTGAAGACATCTACCTTCTAATGATGATCGTGTCCTCACTGACATGCCGAGGCTTACGCGAAAGCCATTGATGCCATCAATTTTCGGCGTGAGTTTCCTTGGTAGTGCACATATGCTCCTATTTATATTAACATGCCTGCACAATTAATTTCTGTTAGGGTTTGGGGAGTGTTAGGTTTATGGTTAGGGTAAGGGCTGGAGTTAGAGTAAGTGTTAGTTTATGGTTTAGGGTAAGGTTTAGGGTAAGGGTTATGGTTAGGGTAAGTGTAAGGTTGGGATAGTGATACCGCATGTAAGAAGCCCAAAGTTTCTGTCTTACGGAAGCGTTGGAGTAGGCATTTAAATATAAATAGGAACACATGTGCACTTTCAAGGAAATTCCTGCCCAATTTTCTCTGCTCGCTTACCTGTTATCTCCCATTTTGACAAACATGATTCGCAGATGGGAGAGATAGTTAACTGACAAGTGGGTTCCAGTCGCTGTAATCATGCTGTTAATTATAAATTTAAAGAAGGCTTAATTTGCTACCAAACGAATACAAGAAATAATTTCTTCGTATATTTTTTTCCATAAAATATATTTAAATTTATAAAGGCAGTCAAAATCAGTGATTGCAAGGCATACTACTGAAGTAGCAACGGTTTACAGTACATCATTTTTGTTAGCGGTCAGAAAGAAGCTCTTTAAAAAGTCACCATCTTATTGTGACTGAAATGGCTTCAGACCGAATAGACCGCCCGATAATCAGTAATACAACCTTTCTCAATGCCGATTAGTGAAAGAGTATCAATCTTTCGCATGTGGCTACATATTACAGGAATTCTGGGCCGTACTGCACTTGCTAACATCGAACGGCAGGAGCCAGTCCACTGTATGTCTTTGGAAGCGATTAAGGTTGGCCTGCAAATGCTCTTTCGACACAAACCACAGTGGTAACTCGCTACATATTCGTAAGAGAACGCGTGCTTGAAGTAAACCGTAATAGTAACGAAACGCGGTTTGGGGTGCCCGTATTTAAGCGAGGGTATTTTGGGAGGAGGGAAAGAATTAACAGAATATCCCATTTATTCACACTTGAGGGTACTCGAATGCCAGGTAAACAATTTATTCGCCTGCTTGTTCAGCCCTAGGCTTGCATATATGAGATCTGAAGAAGCAGCCTGGTACTTTCTCCCCGACTGAAAATTCCAGTTGCCGGGCCCGGAGACACAACAACTCTTTCGCTCTGTCTGCCTCTCACCCCAGTTCTGCACCGTGCCTCAACAAAGGCAGTCTACTGCACCCCGGCTCTTGGACTAGGAAGTGTTACGACCCGCACCTGATACTGCTAATCAGCACGAACCGGTCCCCCAAGAGCCCGCAAGAGCGAGACAGAGAGAAGACCAGTCGGTCAGCGAGAGAGTTTACTCAGACAGAGCACGTTACAGTACGCCAGTGCAAGTCAGCGCAAGTCAAGTCAGACACAGGGTGTATGTACTTTAAAGGAAACGCGAGAGACATCGTCCGACAATTGGCCAATCAGGATGGAGCAGACAAGACTGGCTCACGGCAAGCGGCTCTGGAGACGCCGTTGAGTGCGTTGACTCATCGTGGGAATAGCCACATTCCCAACAAGGAGATAATGACACCACAATGTTAGGTCAATTAGATATTACCTAAGTCACTCCGTTTGCCCGCCTATATTCTGCTGTAGGCCTCTTTTAAGTGCCTTGGGTCCGACCAGATAACTAATACAGTTTGGTCTGCTGCTTGAAGTAAGGAGGCTATTGCTGGGGCTTGCCGATGAGCAAGGCGACAGAAAGTTGAATTCTAATCAAAGAGCTGAGAAAGCTGTCTCATTACGCATTATCTACCGCATTGGCAGAAAAAGAATTGAGAAGAAGACTCGATCGCTGGGACAATATGTTTATTCGCCTGACGTTTCGACATCCATCGCGGATACATCATCAGAGACATGGATAGGAAACAGTAGCAGAAACGAATTAGCAGAAAAAGAATAAGCTAAAATTTCAGATACGCGTACTTCGCCGACTGATGCAGCTGTGAGAGGTTCGACTCACCGGTGTGTCTTCAAGCGCTCTCCGTGTGTTATTTGCTGTACGGTATGTGATTTTAGTCTGTCCTGTTTAAATTCCACAGAAAAAAATGCGGAAACTTATAGAAAAATGAATAGATAACACTAGTATCTTCCACCAAACACAGAGCACATCCACGAAGGCCTTTTCTGTCTCATTCGGCGTCATCAGGTGGTGGTAGCCCAAGTCCAGTGTAGCAGCGGACATTGCCGCCACACCTGAGTTTCGAACCGCGTCTCTCCGGCAAGAGGCGAACGTTCTAACCATTGAGCCACGGTTCTGCCGTGTTGTCGGCTTTTGATGGGGACTCTATGGTAGTGGGTAACTGTACGCCAATCTGTTTCAGGATGTACCCATCCTGGTTGATGCCTTGTTTGCGAGCTAATTGGAGCCCCAATCATATGTGTTCAAGGTGAAATAGTTATGTTACTCGCTAGCTTTTAGTAACAATAGTATTTGCCTACAAACACAGGGCATATCCACGATTGGGGTGCCAATTAGCTCGCAAACAAGGCATCAACCAGCATGGGCACATCCTGAAACAGATTGGTGTACAGTTACCCACTACTACAATAAATAGTGATTTATTTTTTCAAGACGCCAAATTCTGGTCAATGAATGTTCCGTCGCCGTATGCATAGGTAACAAGAGGACATGCAATTTTATTGGCAGAACCCAACGAGCAGTTGAAAAGACGGGGAACGAAACCATCTGTCTTATTTCTGTCGCACAACGAAAAACCACACGCGGGACACCAGAAGAGCTTAAAAACAGGCAGTTTCAAACATTCGAGGATTTAAGGTCCATAGAGAAAACCGTTGTCACTACGATCTTCAGGCCCGGTTCCATAGGGGGAAGGAGAAGACGGTAGAGGTCCAGAGTGGTAAGAATAGTTTATTCTGTATAAAAGGAGTGGAAGTCGACTGTCGGACGAGCGCAGGTCTGCACGCGAGCAGCCAGCCTAGCGCCCAATGAGAACAGACTTCGTCTTTGTCTGCCTTGAAGTTGATTCTTCAGACCGGGAGAGGTTGGCCTATGACTGCAGGCGTTTTATTGGCCGGACCAGACTAGAGTGCGCATGTGTGCCCCAGTCGCACGAGGCCAAAGGCAAGGCGCCGGTGTGTGCGCGCATTGGCCAACACGGGGGTCGACCATTGATGCAGGCTGCGGCCACCGAGGGCGGGCGACCAGCTGCCATCACGTGACCTAGTATGTGACGTGACGCGTAAGATGGAGATAGGGCTACCCATGCCACTAAAAAATCTTCATTTATTCATCTCCTTAATCCAAAATAAACTCGAAAAGAGGCCCTCCCCCTCCAACAATTGTATTCTGCGATGTTAACCATAGCCCTCGGCAGCATGTAGTACACTCTCGAGTGCTCCAGTTTTCGACTCCGTGGACGGCTATTTGTAGTCCAAATTCTACCACCAATCAGAAGGCCCGCTAAGAAGGAGACAAAGTATGGATTTTGATACACACTGAATGAAGAAATGCAAGGGAAATAAGATCCACCGACGGGGGGCGGGGGCAAGGGATTGACTCTGTGTGGGTGTAATCTGACGGTGAGCAGAAAGCTGATATCCAGAAGGTCAAATGGTCAAGATGAACCAGGCAAGTAAGAATAAAAGGGAGAGATCATTTTCAGCATCTTTCCGCTCACATGACGCCGCATTAGTATGAGTGGTAGGGAGGAGGGGAGAGCAAGTCACGAGGAAAGACCAAGGGCGTTCGGTTGGCAGGAGGGCCAAGTTGTTGGAGCATTTTCAGAAGACTCTTTCTCGTGTACTCAGTCTGCGGTGGCTGCAGACAGAGATGGAATGTTTCCTGGATGAGGACAGAAGTAACTGGGAAGGGATAGGTGTGGAGGGAACAAACGGGAGTGGGGAATTGACGGCGGTGGTTACGTTTCGGTAGCTCGGTTGGGGACTCGTGAGAGGAGTATCAATGGAATGAGGATGCTTACGGGCTCACTGCGTTCAGTTATGAACTTGTGCTGCAAAGGAAAAAAAGGGAGGCAGTGAAGGAGGGACTTAATTTAGCTCAATTTGAATACAGTCAGATAACAGAAGATAAAATGTAAGAGTATTCAGGCCCGGGTAAAAGTTATGCAGCAAGCGTCGTGGCAGTGGTAAACTGGTCGGCTATGAGAACTTTCGCAGTAATTCAGTTCAGTTCAGGTTTTTAAGCGGAAGTAAGGTGGGTAGCTTTCAACTGTTTATTATTTAAAATGTAACTTACTTATGTCAATCATTGTTTAAAAATGTAACATTAACAACTACAAGCGAGTGCGTAAAGCCTGTGTAGAAAAACGACAGATCTCTAGTGTTAGTGGCACAAGCAGAAATATACACTTTCTAATGCGTCCTTGGCAGAGCTCTGCATCCATATTCAGGTCCAATGTTTCCATCGTTTTTCTTTGGTTCCGAAGCTTACAGTTCTATATTGCAGGTTGCCGAACCATCCCAGTTAATTATTCCCTTAGTTAAACGAACCACTAGCACAGTCTGCATTCTATGTTCTAAGTCATTTTTCCTGGCTTTTTCAGCTTACCCATATATCACACTCCATCCTACGCAAACTTACCTGACTTAATTTCCCAACACATTTACGTTTTGATCCCCCGACCGCCAAAATTCTGTGCATCTTGCAACAAGATTCATCTTATTGACTTTCATTTAGCTTCCTTGGTTTAACTATGCAAGATATGGCCGAATTCGGATTCAGAAGACTACTAATCTGGTTTTAAGTTAACCTGCGTGGAATTATCATCGCATATAGTCAGGTCTCTTCATACTGCTTGCCAAACGAATCCAAATTTAGTAATTTAATGGTGGCCTGGACGTAAGTGTTATATTTCAGCAGGTTCAAGTCCTTTTTACATTTAGGTGTTTTTAAATCAGGCATATATACCATTTATTGTAAAGCGCCTGAATTACCTTCAATAGGCTTTCTGATGATCCCCGCTTTGCGACATCGACCTCCAGACAACTGTCGAGGAAATCGACAAGTTCATGGCTCAGACGATCTCGGTTTTTGATCGTCGGCTTTCCGTTCATTGCGATTAGGTACAGAGCCTGCATGAAAGACAAGGAAGTTGGGTGAACCAAAATGGGAAAGTCGAAAAAACTCAGAGAGATATGAAAATAGTAGGAAATGAAGAGGCAGCAGTGTCGAATTTAAAACTATTGTGTAAACTAGAAGAGAACTGCTAAGAGATCAAGCAAAAGGGATAGTTCGGCTGGAAATTGCAAACAACGAAGACGGGCCGTAATAAAATGTGCCCATCTGCCATGATTACAGGAGGGCATCAAGAAATAGGACAAATACTTGAGAGTCAGAAAGCCTTGCAATAGCTTGTCCCTGGAGAAACTTGTAAAATGCTTTTATACACAATGAAAACCACCCGATTCAAATAAAAAAATCAAGAGCTAGACTATTTGTATTGAAAGTATAACCATGCTCTGATCTCTATTCCGCGTTTATTATATAGACAGCTCAGTACCTTGAAGGTTGCCAGGGTGTGGCTTAGAAATTCACGTCACAATTTCCAGAGTCAGTTTTAGTTGGGAATTAAGAGAACATCGGTGAATTCCTTTAAATTAGACCACTTTATTGGACTAGCCTTTCCGCGGTTGGTGGAGGACGTTATTTAGGGACCCAAGACAATACGTTATCACATAAAACAGACAAATCACAAACGGAGCGTGGCCTGATGAGGGTTTCCACCACCGAAGCGGGCTCGAGGGTATCTAAACAACCAATCGGCTGCCTGGTTCTTGAGATATGCTGTCGCGTTTCACGGATATACATGTATATATATAAGGGGAGTATGACAGCATTTGGGGGTAACTTGATACAGAACTTTTTCGGGCTTATTAGCCTTCATCAGCTAAGCATAACCGTGAACACCAGCTGGTCGGACAACACAAACAAACGCACTCACAGACGGCGCAGTCGGTCCACCACTGGTGTCTATCAGATGGGTCATAAGCACTTCATCGAACCGCAGTTCATCAGCGCCTCGCCACCTGCCATTTGCTGTCACTGCTGATCGGGTACATATTCACTCCGAAATGTGCGAACACCGATCGAATAGGCTTCTTAACTAAACAAAGTTCATGTGGTGGTCAGAGGTCCCCAACGGGTGACAGCCTGGCAGGCGCGTCTATGCCACTATATATATAGTGGCATAGACGCGTATACATATAGAATCCGACGAGAGACCACTTGATTGAGACTAATCCGCTTCAAGGCGTCAATGATTGAGCATCCATCCGATGTCCCGCCCTCGCCCCCCCTTCCTTTGCATTGGCTTAAACGCTTTTGACCATGACTGTCACCTACTATAACTACTGTGAGATGCGGTACAGCCCCCACCTCTGATGACGGAAGCCTGTACGCTTTTGAAACGTCAGGAAAGTAAAACTATGGTTCCCGTGATCGCCTCTTCTTCTCATATATATAAATATATATATTCACTCAGAAATGTGCGTACACTGATCTGTCAGAGGACCCACTCGTCCCTCATATTGCCCTTAGAGCTCTCACTTGAGCCTCCACCGCTAGGCGGCTAGGATAATGGCAGAAGGCAGAAGGGGTTGGGTATCACTGGTCGATGACACCTAACAAGGCAGAAAAGGCCTTCCTAGTGTCCCCTGTCTTTGCTGCTAATGTCCTTCTGCATATATATATATATATATATATATATATATATATATATATATAAACATACGGCCTGTACGCATATGAGGGCTTGCAGACCATTGACAGACTTCCACCTGCACACAAACGTGCATCCAGACAGTCGCGGCTACCTAACGGCAACTCGTATACACCACCCCTTCAACTGACGCAGCATAGGTAACTTAACACAAGACACCAATTGCACACCACTTGGACTTTCTTCGCAATAATATAAAAACAGCTTCCACCACTGTCCTTCCTTCTCCCTCTCGTGCTTTGACAGTGGCCACAGCTGCCTGAGACAGCAATTAAAGATTCGGTGTACAATAAATCCTTCATTCTGGTGCCAAGGGATTCGGTCTGATGATTGAAGTGCAACTACATCTTAGAGGCTCACCTTCAGGGGGTTCTCGCTGAGATAGGGCGGCTCACCGTCGAGCATCTCAAGGGTCATGATGCCCAGCGACCAGATATCCACTTTGGGCCCATACTGTTTGCGCACCACCACTTCGGGGGCCATCCAGTAGGGTGTGCCGACCATGGTCGAACGTTTGGCCTCATCCGGGCTCAGCTGAGCACAGAAGCCGAAATCGGTTAGCTTGACGGAGCCGTCCAGACCGAGGAGGATGTTGTCTGACTTGATATCTCGATGTATCACGTGGTTGGAATGAAGAAACTCTAGCGCCTGTAGGGCCTGAGATGTGAGGAGGAGGAGGAGGAGGAGGAGAATGCGTCAAATGCCACGGAATCATTTGCGTTCACCAAATACAGAAATGAAAACTAATTCCCCTTGAGAAAGTTCATAGTTCGGTGACGGAAAGAGTTCGCAGCGGGGGGGGGGGAAATTTGACACAGGAGAGGTAGAACTGTAGCAATTGTCCCAATGCCCTCAGGCTCTGACACCTCGATGCGCGCGGCAAGCTAGCTAACCGAAAGACGGTCCATCAAGACACAGCGGCCCCCCACAAGCTTAAGCTGAACCTATTAATGGTCACCCGGGCACCTCGGGCTAGCCGCGTCAGTCAGCCTGTTCGACACCCAGTTGACCCTGTCATCCGACAACCAGACGCGGCCTTTCACGCAACCAATCACGCGCACCACAGCCAGACAATCACGTCCCCACAAACAGACCCAGTTTGACAAATAAAGTGTTCCTAACCGGCGGATTGCCTTCTTCCATTAGACGGAACGATCTTAGTGTTTGTGTTTACAGTAGATCTCTCATACTTGATTACAACAGGACCGTACAAGCAGATACACTTATTGTACGAGTGCTTTCGGAACAGATTGATGCCAGGAGGCGTTAACACGACTTTGGAAAGAAAAGTGGGATATGCAAGTAGTTGGTCGCAGTTCTGACCGATGACTGCCACCGGCATGTACAGGAAAGATTATTGGGCGGCATAGAGAAAATGTGCCCGTATTCTAGGTAACTGAATTGCCAACGATCTTGGGATGACCATCTATATCCTGATGGATCACAGACAAGCTAGTAAAACGGGCATCTGTAACCTAAGTTACAAATTTAGAGGCATCGCGTACCATAGAATATATTGTGGGTTCACTGGGAACTTCAATTTAAAGCAATTCACCCTCAACATAGCCGTTCGGGTTTCGATCACAAAGAAGCTAAACCACATGTCCCATCCGGTGCGTTTTTAAATACACAAACGAGCAGTGACGGCAAATGGCACGGTGTCGATGTGCGATAGATCAACGACAAGCGGTTTACTAGCTCAACCTTAAGCAGCACAGTCTACCGCAGCAGGAAGCGTACAAATGAGGCAGAAATCGACAGTTGCGCGAGATATGAAAGTGCGTCTGAGTCATATCCAGCCCCGACTAGTAACAGTACACAAGCTAATGTCTGAGTCACACCCAAAGCAAATCGGCTTCGATGGCTGTCCCCACGCCGCGTAGATCGACACAAGTGCTTTTCTAAACGAGGGGTTTTCGAGGTTGGGGCTTTCTAAGTCGCAAAGCAAGATTCCCCAGATGAACAATGCCTTCAGCCTCATGCTCCCATGTACTAGCGCGTACATGTCTACCTGCATCAGCTTATAGAAATTAAATGAAGCGAGGCTCTTCTCGACCAAAGACGCCTGAAACTAAAAAAGTTAGTTTCCATTGGTGATGAAGCCTGGTAGGAGTTGGGACTGGCCAGAACATTGGATAACGGGAGATAGAAGGTACGCTTTTGGCTTAACACACTGTCGCCGTGCATGACTCTATCATTATCAGCATTTCTATCAGCATATGCAATGAATTCCCAGATAGAATTTAATCATCCCGCACTTTTTCGTGCATGGTTCACAACATTGCAAAGTTATTGGAACCACCTGCAGTTGGTGTACTTACTAATTGTCCTGCAGATTCTAAAATTACTGAAATAATTCATTCAAAAATCATACACGAGAAAAACCAGTGTGCTTGTTATACACCAAAATAAAGATTTTGTTGCTCATCCCCACAGACTATCACATACATACACATGAAGACTACAGTGGAACTTACGTTAACGAGTTTAAGGCGTGCCGGCACCGAGTTTGTCATGTGAAACACTAGTTTTGCAAAATGTAGTTTATCAAACTGAATTGGTCCACCGAATAACTGCAGGCGACCGAGGACCCTCGTCTTGGGAGCAAGACCCAATGGCGGATACAGGTACACACACACGCACTGACAACTTGATAACTGAGCGGAAGCTCTTAAATCTAAACAAATTGTCTGCTGATGACTCGCCCGTTACTTGAAGTATTCGTAGATGGGGCTGCTCATCACTCGAGACTCCACTGTATATCCAGACGCAAGAAAATTAACACGTGGTGCCAAAAGAAACGAAAACGCGAGTCTCAAGAAGTAGTCTAGGAGACATACAGGTGATCGCTGGGACAATAACTTGATTCACCTGACTTTTGGGATTCTAGCTGGAAGCCATCTGCAGAGACAGCATCAGATAACAAAAACTTCGTACAAAAAGTATCCAACTAGGAATGTAAAGGGAAGTATAGAAGTATAGAAGGTACATTTGCAAAACTGCAACCTACCTCGCGACAGACCGTGGCAATATGATTTTCCTCCATGCATGTTTCCGTGACAACGTCGGTCAGGGAGCCACCGTCGAGGTATTCCATCACAACCCACAGTTCCATTCCGAGCTAAACACAGCAAATTGAAAGCGTTAGTAGGTTTTAATGCAATTGACGGTACTTTTGGACCTTCAAAGTAGAAAGGGAATTGTTAGAACTCGCGCCTAATGCAAAGTATCTACCTATCGTACCAAATATGACGGCATGTGTTGCTGCAAGTGAGTGGGGGAAGGGAAATACTAAATTTACTTTGCGAATTAGAGTATCAAGATGTAAAATGAATATAAAAGGGGACAATTTATCCTTAGAAGAATCTGAGAGGCATGCTAACTACCAGTAAACACCAGAGTTTCTGAAAGTCGCAGTTTCAGAGATTATTTTCGGTGAAAATAAAGCAGTATTATTCCGCGAAAAGTCACGTTTATCGCTATGCTGAAGACTTAATGGATCAAATATCTGACTTTCTAAAAGTTTGTACCGATACTCAGGGAGGAAAGTCAGTTAATTTACGAGGGAGCGTTAACGAATGGGAGCAAGTGATGGTGGCTTCAACATTACCTTCGACCCAGGAAAACATAGACTTGATATTTCAATTAGTCTCGGTGACAGGACTGGTGGCCATTGATTATTTCCATAGAGGTAAGTTTAAATTCAGTTTCACTAGTAAAATCTTATAGAAGGCACTGATTCAAAGACGTTTGCGGGTCTACAAAACCAAAAAGGTCTTTTTGATAGTAATGCTACCCGAAATCCCAAGTATTCTAGGTTCTGTTTGCTTATCTTTCCTCAGAAGGACTATTCTAAACAAACTAGGTGCGAAAATCTTAAAAAAATAATGCAAACAACCTGCTACCAGTTCCCGAGATTCAGCCAGTGGGCACAAAACAGTACATGAAAACCAGGGATAAACGCTCACGAGGTAACTGTCGAGATAGTTCACAATGTTCCCATTCCGATGTGTCCGCATGACCAGTATTTCATTCAGGATCAATTCCTTTTTGGGCTGCTGACGAAGATTCATCTGTTTGATAGCTACTCGTCGCTTCGTTTTGATGTCTTCGCCAACGTAGACGACACCGGATGCCCTGCAATACATGTTACTTAGTCAACTGTGCTGTTTATGGAACACTAACAGAATGGCAATAAGCGAAACGAGAATAGCAAAGGTGATATGATCAGTTCAGAGCACATATAACGTCACGCATTTTTCTGTGCAAATTAACGCGCTCAAAAGTAGTCATTTTTTATGCAGCATATGTTTTGTACGAAGATATTTACAAATTTGCGTATTTACTGAACTTTACTTTGGAAGCAATAAGAAAATAGCCACTTATTAGCGAAATACCGTATTAGAACATTTTCTAGGGACAGTATCAGGCGGAAAAGGGTTTTCCTTTGTTCAAGAGCATATTTATTACCAACTCTCCTTGTGAACATTAACTTTTTAGACAACCAGGCTTCATTTTTTGCTAAGTCCCTGAACATTATTCATATCTATCTATTACTAAAAGAACGTAAGGACCTCACATCTTATACGAAAGCTTTCAATAACTTTTTTATTTTGTAGTGGTTTTGATAACAAAAATATACATGTTCTATACTTGAGTTGTCCCTTAAAACCACTGATAATCATACACTATTAGAATAATTTTGAAGGAAATATTATTTTTATACAAAACAACTGGTGTGAATGATTTAAGGATTGGTTGCGTATGCTATGCCACGCTTCAGCAAAGCATGACCTTTGTGGCGTGGTGTGCGCTGGCAGTTTTCTTGGACCTGATTCCCTGTCGATGTATGCATTTGAGCTCCTACTGGGCCGTGTTTATGGTCATCTGGTGAATTATGTCTTTTCTCTCTAATCCAGAGGAGTGAATACCGGCTGGCGGCACCTAGCGAAGTTGCGGGCGGTGTGAGGGCAGTGGCTGCTCCACCTTCGTCTGCGTAGTCGCACGAGCCACTGGGCTAGCCACTCTGTGCTTATCTTACGAAAGTGACCGTTGCGAACGTGCTTGCACGCTTAGAAGAGGCCTCGGCCGCGCCAGCCACCTGCGCCCTCCCACATTTCTGGTCTCCTTGACTTCGTCTTGACACCGGGTACAGAGGTGGGAGTGGGGGAAGAGTTGGATAGATAGTGCGCGAGTCTACTTTCACCAAAATTCAGCCATAGTCACCGCATTACGTTCAGCTTGCTAAATCTCGCAGTGGACATACTCGAACTGTCATGCATGTTTGCTGATGGGGTGAGAAGGCGCGCCTGATCTCATCTCGAAGCATCTTGTTTTTGTCTTGATATGGAGCTTAGGTGAACGAGGTAAGAAAGAGTGCAGTAGATGCAGCTGACTTCTTCTATCAAGTGCACGTCCCCTGGTTTCCTTTCAGCCTGCGGAAGCACGCGGTGAACAAGGTCGAACTCTCCGACCGAACAGTCGTATGCTTGGCAATCCATGGCCAGCTTCGCTGCGCTGACTGCGAGCAGCACTTATTTGTAAGCTCATTCTCAGGATAAACACTGACCAGCCTTATCAGTCGTCCCTGACTTCTGACTTTTGGGGCAACGTTCTGTTGTCGACAATCACACTTTCAACATATCGATGTATGTCATGGACTGTTTATGAAAAAGAGCCCTGACATCCAATTGTATATACGCACCCCTGTCCAATGCGTTGCAGCGTGGTGTACTTCTCACTCGGAAGCCCACCACTGACGATGGAAGCTAGTTTGCTGACAATCTGTTCATCGGAAAGTCGGGTGCGACCGCCGGGGCGTCTTGCACGCGACATGGCTTCTGCAGCACAAGGTTTGGCTGTCCTGCCCCGCTCTCCGGTGGGCGCCTGGCCGTTAGCTGGGTTTCGGCCGAACTCCTTAGGTCGATGGGCTTGCGTGTTACGGCTGGAAGAGCGTCTTCTCTGAAGCACGTCTGACCAGTCGTCAGCATCACCATCCTCCACGGAATCGTCAAGTGGCTAGGCATCAGAAGGGGAACAAAAAATGGCCCTTATTACATGCTTACTGAAAACGTACCAGAAACAATCGTATTCCAGATGATACTTATATCTTTGAAAAAATACGCTCGCCAAGTTACGGTAAAATTTTCCGCAATTTCGCTAAAAGGAGACAAGCAAGAATGCAACGTAGAGGTATAAAACTTCAAGCCGCACATTTTCTCACTGAACTCCTTTCTTTAGGATGAACAAATGGCTTGTATTACTTATTAACCTGGAGGAATTTCAGACACGTGAGGATACCCCGGCAAGACTTGTCAGCTAGCGGAATAAACCGCACTCGATATAATAAACACTTAAGTAAGTATTGTTAGCAAAGACAAGGGAGACTAGAATGGCTATTTCTGGCTTATAAGCCGCCATCAGCCAGTCATATCACTGGAATAGTGAGGAAAAGTAACAAGCAAATATATTCGAATTCATCAGAACATCAAAAATTGATATAAGAAATGCCTGCTGTGTGATTTGTAATTTTTGTACCAAGTGAAGTTTTCACCAGTGACACACAAGAAGTAAATTCATAATTCGGCATCCAGGAATAGCTAAAATATCATGGGATGGTACCGAATTATGATCGATAGTTTCACCAATTTAGGTCATATTTCCTAATCGAAAATACGTTTCAGAATTTCGGTTAACGTCACATGCAATCGGTTAGTGACTGTAAGGCCCCCCAAAAGGAATTTACTAACGAAGGGTTCTGCCTTCTTTCTAGCAAAATAACTTGAATGTTAGTAAAACAAGAAAATAGATGGGCAAAATCATATACTATTGACGAAGTACTTTGATTGCGAATTTGAGGCCGTGCTTGAAGAATAATTTTTTTCATTACACATACACAATGCGTTCCCAGCCAATGAATACGTTAACTCCAGGTAAGTGGCATATTCTGTTGGTACGCATTTCTTGAATTTCGTTGCAAGCCGTTAAAGAACGACAAACATATTATCTATTGGCATTCACCAGTGGATAAATGCATACTGACACCTTTGACATCGGCTCGTGATTAAGTCAAAGGTTTTCAGCACGCCCTATTGGACATATTGACCGAAAGTCAATTTCTCGCGAAATTGGTGCATGCGAGAGATAGTATTAATTCCCTTGAACTATCAGAACTTTAGCCTCGAGTAAGTGACGAGTTTTGCTCTAATATTCAGCCACTACATAAAATTCTTGCAAGTTGTGGGGCTGCAGCGTATTTGCAGATGACCGAATTTCGGTCAAACATAATTTCAGACAAACGCATAAGAAAATGCCAAGGCCCTACCGGAGTGTCTGTGCTTGGTGTTTCCACATGTTGGTCCTGAGATTTGTCTGAGTTGACAATCTGTAATTTGACCACACCATTTGAGGTTGAAATATCGTCGCCTGCGCAACTCAACGAGGAGTCCTCCTCATTACTGACAGTCTCCGCCGGGAAATTTTCGCTCACTGGTTCCTCCAGATGATCCGTAATGCAAAAACTGTCATTGTCACTGGGTTCTGGAGCCGAGGAGAGGAGGGAGGGGGCGCGGAAAAATCGATTGTTGTTAAATAAACGCTTTCACTAGCATATTGCGGGTAAATGACAGAAACTTCTAAAATTCCATTGAAACGCTACATGTTTGCTTAAAAAGTAATGAAGTTGCAAAATGTTTACAGGTTATATTAGTATGAAAAATGCATACAAATAATAATAAAAAGTAGATGGTAAAATAGATGAGACATTTGCAATATAACAGCGCACAACATGTTCATTGCGCATTCCCTGTTCAATGTTCATCGGAGCCAAATTTAATGCAAAAAAACGAGTTATTGAAATCAAGGAAGTAGTATGTTTTTAAAGATCTCAGCCATCCGTAAGATAAGCTTTTAAAAGTTGACGATAAGAGCATCCGCTGAGTGAGGAATAAGTCATTGGCCAACCCAGCCTTGTCGATAAGTGGCTCATGCCTCCACTCCAGTGCAAGCTTCAAGTCTGAAGATTTACTATGCTAGCGAGATATTTTGGCCAAGTTATCAAATTATTAAACGCGGCCAGGTCAAAAGAAGACTGACAGGAGGCAGTCGTGGTCAGAACAATGAGTGTGTTTGATTTACTTCACAACCAATCACAAAAAACGCTTTGAAACGGAGATAGCGGGCGAGTGCTGGGGATGTACCGATGAAGTTTTGGTTTTCTCTTTGTTGTATCGGCAGCGCATAAACGGTTGAAGAATTATCCAACTTTTATCGTATAGATGAAGAAGGTGAAAGCTAATGCATTGTGATTTATCGATACGCGCAAGACATCAATTTTAGGCCGACTTTGTATAAGTCATTTAGAGTAGGGAAAAGACGCATTCTGATAGGCCAGCAATTGGGCCTGTGGGATGTGAGACAGAGGTTGGGAAATTTATTGCTTCAAATCCGGCGTGTCAAAGTGTAATGTTAAACTGCGAATACGAGAAAATACTCGTATTTCAGGAATTTATATTGGTGAAGGAGACATATGGTCGATCACTGGAACAAAATTTATTTTTTCTTGAGCTTTCGAGCTCTTACAAGAGCCCATCGTCAGAGGTGGAGAAACAGTAACACACGTGGAAGCTACTTGGGGCGTGTGTACAATAGCTAACATTTCGAAAGTGCACAAAATCAATAATTGTGTGTGCTGCCGACTTTCCACTGAGGGCTGTGCTAGCCTGTGCCAGTAGGCAAGATCGATAAGTTGAGTGGAAATATTTACAGAAATATAATTTTTAACAAAACAAGTAATTGCTATGGTGGGAGGGATTGGCAAGTCGGCAGCACACACAATTTTTGATTTTCTGCACGTTCAAAATTTTAGTTATCGTACACGCCCCAAGTAGCTTCCACATTTGTTACTGTTTCTCCACCTTAAACGATGGGCTCTTGTAAGAGCTCGAAAGGTCAGGAAAAAATAAATTTTGTTCCAGTGATCGACCATATGTCTCCTTTACCAAACTGCGAATAGTATGCAATATCTGGAAGTGCAGAATGACAAATGCTGCCGCTGCTTTGCGAAGTTAAAACATATTTATCTTTTGGGGACAATGTTTTCAAGGATCCTTACACGTATGAAGACCTTGAATTTAGTACAGTTGTCGCCGGCTATTAAGCCCACATAGGGCCCAGAACAAATGGGTTTAATTAGCGGCGGGCGCACTCAGCGGAGAGTCCTAGTTCTTGATTAGCAAACGCTGGATAGGCACTACACATTACATACGCACTGTATTATGTGTAGAGATTGGTTATGTACAAGAAAATAATGCTGCTTGTCTGTATTTTACGTAATAATAAAAACAAACAAAAATTATTTGCGACACGTAACCAGTTACGCACGCAGGGAGATGAGAATTTCACTCAATCCTGTTGGCAAACTGGGTTTTGTAACCGGCGACTGGGCTTATTAGCCGGCGGATTTTGTCATGTAAAATTCCGTCCCAAGCTGACTTGGGCTTAATACGCGGCTGGGCTTATTAACCGTGGGCAGGCAGGCAAGTAGCCCTTGTTTGATTCGGAACCCCGCCGGGTGGGCCTCCATCCCGGCGGCGCGGAGGAGGAGGAGAAGGAGTCAGAGCAGCATAGTCGGGAGGGGCCGCTCTGTCATAAAAAACAGATGGAGAGGAGAAGAGATGGATCCACCATAGGGAGGTTTGGTGTAGCAGACCTTGGCCGCCCTGAGGGCGGGTGGGAACGCGGTCGAAGACGCGTCTGCTGTGGGTCCCATTAACCGTGGGCTATTTTCCCTACTCTTAGTACAGTAGTCACCGGTTATTAAGCCCATTAACCGTGGGCTTAATGACCGGCGACTACTGTACTAAGAATAGGGAAAAAACTGACCGATTGCTAAAAGCAGTTCTTTATTCGATTGAGCTTTTTCTGTCTTACAGGAGTTCACAGGTCAGATAAAAAAGCGGCAGCAAATAAGCAGCAGTGATAGGAGGTAGAAGCCAAGCACACTTTTTTGACCCCAGTCCAAAGTGTACTGCACAGAGCTCAGTATTCCGGCATCAGATCAACATACCGACTGATGGAGTTGACACCGGAAACCCAAACTTCAATCAATTCGCTACTTGTCTTGTTTCCGGTGTGGATGATTATCTAAGCAGCCTTCTTCTTTTCCCTTTCCTTTTCATATAACTGCAGTACGAATATTCGACTTAATACGCAGGGGATCGTGTCAGTAAACAGCATAAAGGTTGTGCCACTAAGGACGCACAATTTCTGGCATAAATTCCTAGTTTAGGCCACGCCGGAGTCAGACGTGGACGGCTGTTTTTGGGGTGTGTATTCCCGGGCAGCTAGATTTACCATTTTCAAAAATGCGGTTCGTGAAAAACGTCCCCATGTCCACCACCCCCACCACCACCACCACCATCACCACCACCACCACCCCTTCTGCAGCCCACCATGCTGGGGAAAGCAATTCCCTTTTGGCAAAATAAAATCTATGCTAGTGTGTATGGAAAAAGCTTGGCAATGTCCTCACGATTATCGTTGTCTTCGCGGGTATGGACAATGGAGGTTGTGGAGCAACCCAAAACACATGCAAATGAGTCAGCTAGGTTGGCCGGATAAGTGAGGGTTCCTTATAATCAACGCCAGAATGACAGAAAACCCCAGATGTGTGTAATACTGGACTCATGGCAATAGGGGTTATATGGATGGGGCACATCAGGGGAATGGAAATAAAAAATAAAAAATAAACTAATAACATAAAAATTAGGCTAAATTAAGCAAATTAAACTAAAAATATAAAATGCACTAAAACTAACTAATAAATTGAAAACTAAACTAAACGGAAACCAAACTAAACTAAAAACTAAGATAAACCAAACTAAACTATGACTTATAAAACCAACTAATAAAATATTTACTATGTAATGAAACTGAACTAAATAATAAACTGCAACAAAATAAGTAGTTATTTGTGTATAATAAAACTTGATGTTGTTTATAAGGAATCCTTGCGGCTGGATATTTACGTGGCATAGTGTCATGCGATCGACGCAGAAAATGTCGCGGATTATGGCGGAAGACCGTAGAAGAAAAGGCTTTGAAACGAAGTATTTGCAGACATTGGCTTTGGCCACGGATATGTATTTAAGGGCATTCGTTATGAACTCCAAGGTCTCCAGGGAAAGAGCATGAAACGCAAAGCTAGAGCCCTAAGTGAAAACCAAAAGATCCCAATCGTGGGACTGAAAACTTCGTCCAGCCGCAACTTTGGGCTTAATTTAAAGACGTTTCAGACCTCCACATAGCGACAAGGATAATAGAGACATAAGGAGGTCTGTATGTATAGGACGCAGTTGCTACAAGAAACACGTGTTCACCATAAGCAGTGGCTACCCTATTCATCACCGTAAGTCATGCATCGACTTCTCGTTCCTGCCCACCTGATGTGCTAATTGTCGCCGTTTTTGTTTCATGTGTTGATTAGTTCCGTACCATTTACTAGACACTTGATCTCGCTTAAATTGTTACTGGAAGAAACATTGCCCCGCGGCCTCCCAGAGTGACTGACGACTGTGAGTAGGCAAGGTTTCAACGCAGAATACGGAGGTAGGTGGTCATGGCACCCTTTGACTCACCATGGGCAGAAAAAACGTGACTGCAGTAACTCACAGCTTACGTGTTTGTCATATATTACGAAAATGTCGACTCCATCAAGCTTGAAGATGTCAGGATCAGAGGTGCCAGCAAAAGCGTTTAGCGCCTTTGAATGTGTGGCTGGGTCCAATTAAAAGACCTGCGATGTGAGAGCCGGCATTAGTTATCATCACTGCTACTGCTGCATGTTCAGTAATCCGCGTCTCAGACAGTCACCCATTTTGTCCAACGGATTGGTCCTGTCCATAAGCATAACTACAACCTCACCAACGGCATCCTGTAAATAGTGCGCCTCTTTCGTGTTAATCACTGGCAGCTATCTTGATGATGGTGCTGGATAAAAATCAGCCAGTGAAGAGTCTTAATTTAAAGTTGTCTCATGAAACTGACCTCTTTGTCTCCGGGGCTGTAATTCGGATAAGTCTGCCCTGCGACACAGAGGTCTGCATATTTTCCAAAAAACTTAACAAGGAAATGAGCCACTTCCACCATAACAGTTATCCCACGAATACCTTCAATCAAGTGTTGCAAGAGATTGCGGAGACTGAGGTAATAACTTTATTTAAATTGTTATCCGTGTTTTGGCTCTGACAAATTTTCGAATTCGCAAGAGCGTGCACTTCTGTCAGTGACCGAGTAAACTTAATGTCAACTCGAAATGCAGCAATACGTTTCCGATTAGGAGGGATCACCGAAGGAAATTTGTACTATTAACTATCATGAAGCATCGCGTAAGGATATCATAGACACGCCGGGACGCCGGCTTGTTAAGTACATTCAATAAATAGCTTCGTATCTGTTTGTTTATTAACGTTGCTTATGAAGCATACAAGCTAGGCTGAATACATTGAAACACTCAAGAGTACAGTCATATTAACGATTCCCTTTATATGCAGCTTGTTCGCTCTATCTCCTAAACGACAGCGTAACAGCAGACTGAAAAACGTTTTACTGTCCAAGAATAAAGTTTGTTTGAATATAAAAGCAAAAAAGATATAATATGCTATTAAATATGTTCAAAAGACATATTTTGGAAACGTTTTTAGAATATTGTGTAGTAGGATTTGTAAAAGCATTGAAAATTAGTTTAAAAATGCATGCAGCTGCCTTATTCCTCGTTTTTACAAGTAAGCTGTCGCAGGCGACCGGAAAGGAGTGCATTTAAAAGTCAACATGCAAGTGTGTCTAATGATTATTCAACTATACATCTGGTAGCATCCATAGACGTGACTGTTTATGTTGGTACATTGCTGACCAGTGGTACAGGAAGTTGATGCGGCTTTAAAGCGAACGGTGGCGTAGTGAACGGCAGCGTAGGTTGACGATAAATTGAGAAGGAAGACAGGACTGGGTTAACCAGAGCTGATATTTTAATCTATCATGATGGTGTTACAGTTACTAGCCAGAAGCCCAGACACGTTGTCTGGCCGTTGACAGCATGTGCATTTTACGCAGTTAGCCCAGCCCAAAAATATATACATCAAATTTGGGTCTATGCCTGTCGACTTTGTATATAATAGTCTACACAGAGAACATAAATTAATTCCTAAAGAAAGTAAAAAGCGGAATTTTCAAAATTGGTATATCAACTTGAAAGCAACCACATTTTGTACACCCCCCACTTCGGATATAGCTATATATATCATGAGGATCTTGATTACATAGCCGTAATTAGTGTATTCTCCGTTTATTCGACTAGGCATAGCTCTGAACAACATCTTGAGCCAAAAATGCAAACACATGCTAACTAACCAAACCGTAGCGACAGAGGATAAACTGTGTCGAGACATTGATGCACTTCGGCCCAGTGAAATGGCCACGTGAGGCTTTGAAGACCTCACCTGTGCATGTGTTCGTTTCTGCCCCTAGATGATGTTCGTGGTTGAGGTTAAACAAAGAAAAACAGACAAAAACCGAAATAGAACTGTCTTGAGTTGTTCGAATTTCGGTCATTGATCTAGCATGTCTGTTCCTAAAAAAGCTTGGTCTGCAAGCTTTGCTTTTTATTTAATGTCATGCAGGTCTGCGAACGCTTTTTCTATCTGATGGTGTTTTACAAAAAGAAAGGCAATAAAAGGTGTCCCGATAAAATGCTGATGGGTATTGATACCAAACTACAGGCTTTGGTTCATTTTGCACAGTAATATCAAACATGCAAGGCTAATTATGCGTTGTTACACACAAACGACGATAAGCAAGTGAGATAATAGCACGTTTTAATAAGATTCTTTATCTAAAGACTAGCAATAAAGGCGATCCTCATTCAAACGCTACTTTATGGTGGCAGTAAGGCAGCCTTTAACAACGACGTCCACACGGACTTTACAGCATGGTGAACACTGGCCGATGATTTGTGCGTGAAGTAGTTTATAATGACAGGAGAGTTGCGCTGTAGCTTCCTCATTCTCCCCCATTCTTACCCACCTCGGCTTGGTGACAAGCCACAGTCTGGACGACCGGATGCGTGTTCGGACGCAACGGTCGAAAAAGCTTAATAATGCAGAATGTTATTGTACAAAATGTACCCGGTTCTCAAAAATGGGACGAACTGGATCCTGCGTGTTTGACCGTTACTAATAACGCACGCACACCATGGAAGGAGTCTGAGCATCAAAAATGATAGTAAGACCGTCCATTTTGACGTTGTCCATCGTATGCTTCACCATAAAGTGGTTCCGGAACAATAACTTGTGCCGGATCATAGTGGAAGTGAACTTTGCAGTGTTGTAATGTTGCTAAAAGCCAAGATTTTTGCCCCCGCAGACGCTTTTTGTTAATTCCCCACGGAGAAAAAGGTCACAAGAAAAGAAAGTCTTAATGACGTACCTTGTACGGATATTTAAGCAAGCAGGGTTGTAAGATTGGGCCAATAGGGTTGTGCCTCGAGTGATTTGTTGCTCCCTATTTCGACCCCTATCCGGCAGCCTCGTGTGGTGTCGGCTCCTTGAAGGCCACACGTGCGTGCGGGTCCTTGTCTGTAAGCGGACCGACGGCGTGGCGTGAGAGCGCCTCACTCGAGTTGTAGGTGCAGGGGTCTGTTAGGACGGCTCCTAACACGCAGCATCTACCACCTTCTCTTTTCCCTCACTCACCTGAGCTCGGTGTCAAGAAATATTCAAAAATACTCGAAGCGGGATCGGGTGGAGCAGCCAGGATAATCACTTAACAGTGGCGATCGGCCGGCCACCTCCGATGACAGTAACAAAGACATTGATTTGCCAATCAAAAGATCGCATACATGTATAACACACATTCCATGCCCTTCGCTGTGATAATGGCGATCGTCAAAGAGGCATTTTGCCCATATCTAGAGTCCCCTTTATCTAAAGGAGTATATTTGATACGTGTAATAGGATGACGCCGTGTAAGAGAATAGACATGCTGGCTAACCTAATATCTTTCCTGTGGGTGACTCAGTTATGAGCCGTAGGCCCAAAAGCCATGTCGTAGCAGGATAACGCCATTTATCGTGTACGGTAGTACCGTGCCATTATTACGGCGCTGAATGCGAGTCCTCTTCTGGCTGACAACTTTCACAAACTGTTGTGTACACAATACACCATCCTCTCAATTGGCGTCAAAATGTACTTCTCTTTATGCGTGGGCCAGGTTGAAGCTCGAAATGGCTGGGGTCTTGCCTATTGACTAAAGCTGTGCTACGCAGAATCGACGGTTGGGGCCGAGTTGCTTCAGTAAGTGGCAATTTCCTAAACTGGCTAGACATTCCTTAACAAAGGCACGTGTTACTGGCAGCTGTAAATAGCAGTACTAATCCGTGAACTCTACGCGCATCTTTTCTCTCAACCCAGGTTTTGATTGGTCGCCTCGAGGAGTCGACGTGCTGTTTGCAATTTTATTGTTTCCACTACTCATCAATAGAGTCCTCGTCAAGGTTAGTGACTAATTTTATGGTAATTTACATTCGAAGCACACAAGCAATGTTCGCCGTACTCCTCAATAAGTCTATTTTGTAGAACAGTGGCTCGTTGGAGGTGGTTTACAAAGGCACGAGGGAATTTTGTAATGCATAAATGAGTTTATTACCGGAAAAGACAGTCATTTCGTAGTTTATCAGCGAAAGAGTCATCCGCCCATGGAAGGACCACACCTACCGGTAGTACTTAATGAGTCTATGGCGAATTATCACATGTAAATCGAAGGAATTTATGGCTGGGTATAATTTCTTTTTTATCCAGCTGAGCAGATTGAAGTTAGCCACTAAAAGCACTCAAATACTTAATCTTACCGCTGTTTGGTCTATTGTTTTTACGAAATAACTGAATAAGAAAACAAAAACAGATAATGTCATTAAAATGAAATGAACAAAACATGATGTTACCGCCGCGAAGCCTTTCTCACATTTGCCTTAAAACCCGCATTTTGATTCCACACAATTTTTAAATCATGTATTTGCCGTAATACTGCTTTCTAAATGTATTACAGTCACAAAGTACGTCAATTTGACTAGAAAGGCGAAAACTAGCCAATGATGGGGCAATTATTTTTTATAGTAATATCTGGACAGTTTCGCATACAGTGGTTATCAAGTGTGGGCCTAGCGGTTTCAAACGGAGACTACGCGACAAGCGGGTTAAGCTATTGCAATTGGTTCGATCGTCGCATGCGCCGATGTGCACCACGTGCTTCAGCACGTGATTTAGTTCTAAGTGATAGCAGACTTGCGCTGCATCTAACGAACTCTCTCGTCCCCCGCACGCGCATGCCCAGTTTCAGGACAGAGTCAAGAAGACTAGAGGCGCGGTCAAGCGCATGAGCCTGCCGTGTCCCGATCGGGCCAATGTCAGTCCCAAGTTATCAGCGCGGCGTGAGCCTGCTTCTAGGCATGCCGCCAGCCTCCCACATGTGCAGCATTCTTTAGAGGAGCGGAACCTGAAGAAATCATGCCATACACTGATCTAGCCCCCATTATTGGTCCAGCGCGCTTACTACGCATCACGGGGCAAAATAAGCTACTGTAACCATCGGTCGACGTCCAGTCTAATGGTGATATGTAGGCTTCACCTATCGTAATACACCCTTAAGAACTGAAGTCTGGAATATTTTTTATGCAACATAATTAAATTGATCAGAAAATAATATTTTTCTACAGGTTACCCTTTAAAAAGACGTATTTTTATTATCAAAATATAGGCTTACAACCCTCTGCAAATCTATACTATGGGATAGCATGTCACGATTATAACGCGATTCCATGGGCGATAAAAAAGTCAATTAATAGTTGATGCGTTTTACGTCCAGGCAGCGATTCTGAGAATTTGCACCGGAAAAGCCTAAAGAGAATAATGAAAAAAATGGGCTTGTCAAGTTTATGCCTTTGGCCAGGCAAATTACACTAATTGAATTTAGGCCGGTCGCATTTTATGTGACAACTACAATCACATTTTATAGCCGCTAAGAGCGGAAAAATATGTGTGCATTTTTCACCGTCCTGACATTCCTTTTGCCGATAGATGCTTGAGACCGAGCGTAAAAATCTAATAAATGTTTCTGCGCCCAAACGACTGATTCGAACGGCATTTTCATTGCTTTTAACACATGCGAAATGAGGAGCAAGAAACAAATCCTTGGAAACCGGAGATTTTTTGACACGTGAAGGCTGTGAACCATGTTCTTGGAAGTTAAAAAATTCTTATACACGGGAATCGGAATTCCTAACATAATACATAAGAGCTGTAAGTAAACTTCTGGAAGGGAAATAATTGCCGTATCTTAATTCAGACCCAAACACTGGATCAAGCCCAAACCGTAGCCTAAAGCCTGATCTTAGCCCTAAGATGAACCTTAATAATAGACTTATCTCTCACCCTAACTCTAGCTGCAAACGTAGTCATGCGCATGACCATTACCATTTTATCATCACCTATGATTAAGGATGCCTTAAGGAATCCGAAACGTCAGGCAAATAAAAGTCCTGTCCCAGTAATCGCATCTTCTTCTTCTGAACTGCTTCTTGGGACTCGAATAATCTCTACTATTGGTGATCTTCAATCCCGGCCGATCTTGTGGGAATTTAAGACAAAATGCACCTACCACGGAGGAGAGGCTTTGTTGTTCCCGTGTGCTGTCTGAAAAGTCCACTTAAACAAGGAATATACTTGTTATAAACTTTTTTACAGAGACCTGAAGTAAAATATATGTCTTTTACCCCGATCATCTTCTACCACGTATTTTAACCGATACATAACTTTTAATTTAAGATCGTACTAGTTTTACGAATAGGAAGACGCATGATTGTGTTTGGCATTCTCGGTAAACTGTCGTCTTTCTTCTGTGCTCTGCCATGTCTTCGCAACACCATCAAACACCCTTACACTGCATTTGGCGCAAGTGAAGATTTCATAGTGCAAATGCCATGAACGCATTGTACGCTGCTACTTCGCAAACGCCTCACCTTATTAACAACTCACATTTTAAAATATTATTATGATGCATGTTTTGCATAACAAAGCGAACTGTAACGATTTTCATATAATCATCCCTTTCTATGCATCTGTTTACCGTTTTGATGGAGTTTTTAAAGGTCATCTCTCATTTAATCCACATATACTTACCGATACTGAATGAGGCAGCCATTACGCCAAGCAAAATTTGTTGCAAAAAAGGACGCTGAACACAAAGGGTGCCCGACTACGAGTAAATTATATTTAATTGTCTGAATTTCAAATCGGAATCCTTTCATGTGTCTTTTTAGGCGGGCTACTGCTCCGCCCACACAAACTGTTGCCCAGGTAAAGTCTTAATTACAAGGCAGGCATACGTGAATTGTTCTTTTAACGGTTTTACTGAGATTTTTAAAGGAGAACGGAAGTTGCATAAAAGATAAAATAAACCGAAATTGACTAAGGCTCAATTTCTTTGTACATACAGTAAATTCAACAACTCATGAAATCTCTATTACGCACTATCAGCCCACGCTAAGTCCGCAGAGGATGGTCGTTCAGTGTTTCCAGTCGACTGTTCATGCATATGGATTCTGTTCTACGTATTTATCAAATATTAACAATAAGATATTTATTAAAATCAGTTAACGAACATGTTAGTTTTTGGACATACATTTTAGTACAGTTGGCTGTGAACAGTGCCAAGAAAAATAAACGTCCAAAAAAGTCGCAAACTAATATGAGTAAGACAAATTTAATCAAATTATGCTGCCAAGTACTGTTTTAAAAAGCAGTTTAATTGGATACTTAAACCTCACATATTTGTGTACATAGCCATTTTAGAAAATTTAGTCAAGACAAAAAGGGCACAGTTTGACAGAAGTTTCGGTTTCTCTGAAAACTAACGGCTAACACTTCGACAAAAAATGAAAGAATTTACTTTTCAGTATAAAGTAGAGCAATTTTCGATATATTTATTTATTTTAGGTTCATATTATGAGATTGCAAATGCTTAAAAGAATGGCAGGAAATAAACAGATTGTTTCTGAAAACGGGTACTCTTCTGTCCTTTCCGTTGCTCGTTTTCTTATTCATTGATAATCAATTGAAAATAGAATTCGTTGGATAACTTTCATGTTTGGCGTGACAGAGAAAAGTGATGGCATGTCGCGGGTATTCATATGCTTTCTTACAGTCCCAATTATCGGTGCAGTGTTTATTCCACAACACGGAACAGCTTAGCAAAACAGGATATTTTAAACTAAAGCTGCCTTTCCTTTCCCAAAAACAATGCGGGTTCTTATATTTGCATTTAGTTGACTTTATTGAATGGAAGAAAGTTCCATTTTTTAATGAACTACGCGCATTAAATTCCTTGGATATCAATAACCGTAAGATTCTGCTCGGATGCGCGTTAAACTACTCTCCAAAACTTCGATCTGCACAGTGGTAGGTCTTTGCTCATTTTTTTAGGTGTGTACCTGCCTTTGTTTATATGCACTATTTTTGTTTTGTTTGAGTATACCTTTTCTTCCACAAATTTGCTCGCGTGTTGATTCCAAGTTTCTGTGAGACTTCTCCTTTTGGTGTGACTGCTGAACAATCTGACCCGTGTACTTGAAAAAAGGTCCTGAAAGAGACCTTCCACCGTTTAAGCAAACAAGCAATTCTGGTGACAACCTTCGCCGGACAGGACGGCTAAATCTGGCCAGTTACTTTGGTCGATTGTTCTTCATGGTAAGTCAGTTTTCTGGCTACTGCTGAACAAAGGTGTTCGGAACCAATGAGTCCTATCTTAACTTTTTATATCATTGTTTATTACGCTTTCTCAGTTTTTATATCGTCGTAGTTTGTAGTAGTCTGATTACTACTAGCTAGTTACTACGTTCGGAATTTTGCGTTTCATTTTTAACACGTTTCATACGTTATGTAGGCATTAACACCAGTTAGCTGCCACAAGTTGGTGACCCCAGTTTTCTCCCCTTTTTGATTAACGTAGTGTGCTTTTGCTATTGCACACGCCACTTTCATTTTTATGATGAGTGAAACTGATAACACTTCAGACTCGTCCAATATCTCACCAGATGTTGACGCCGTTCCCATTTAGCTTCTGGCTTTTGTCCATACAAAACTTTGTATCTGGTTTATGCAGATCGGGGCAGCCTTTTCTATCCACCGGATCAAGAGCGAAACCGTGAACTACTCTTACGTCGTTCAGTCGTTATCCCACGAAGCGGAGCTCATGGTTGCGGACCTTCTCCATCCAATACCAGCCAAAAAACCGGATACTTCACTAAAAGATATTGTTATTCAACGTTATTTTAAATCCAGAGTTCGCCAATCTATTTTATGTTCCCCAATGCTAATAAAATTTGACATATTTCGTTTATCTGTACAGTTTTTGACAGTTCCTTTGTAATTGTTTGATGTCCTTTTTTTCAAATTTTTCCTATAATTATGCCATACATAAGCAATAGGGAGTTGAAAGCTTCAAAGTTATTCGCCTCTTATAAACCTGAATGAACGTTTTCTTTAAAAATTGCCTTATTTTTGAAGCACCGCTCATCTTTGACTGAATACTTGCAAACGCCGCTGGAAAATCAATCAGGAAGCGGTAAAACTGGTGCAGCATTCCACTCAAATGCATGGCGATCAACCCACGCGTCTTTAGATCGAAGGTCATCCCCGCCTGTGATCGTGGTGTGCATGGCTATTGATAGCAACCAGGTCAAAAATATCCCTATCAGTCTTTTATTATTCTGCAAAGATTTCATTTGCATCAGCTGTCCAGAAATGCCAAGTAGATCAAAGAAAAATAATGCTGCACTGCCGTACTTTTTTCGTCTGTCTTTTTGCCCTCCTTAACAAGCTGGGCAGAGGCCTATGCGTGTTTAAACCTCTACTAAGTAAAATTACGTTGCTTAAAAAAGTACGCATTTTCAAAACGTGCTTTACGATCAAAAATAAATAAGCGCATAGGAAACCTTTTTGACAGTCACCAAATAAACGTTGATTCTTTTTCTGCAAAAACGGAGTTTGGGCAAAAGAGTTAGTTGTTATTCACCATCTGGTACTAGGTGCATCTATCAGGATGATAAATAAATGCATGACACATACGATTTCAACAGTTGTGCCTGCAGAGTCTAACCGAACCAGTCCATGCATTGAGCCCTTTTACATAACGGTTGATATTTTGTGCAAAATGCCAAAATTTGCGAAAGATTGATAATTACTCGCGAACCGAAATTAAGTAGGTTTGTAATACTGATAATCGTGCAGCCTTATCTGAAGTCACTTCAGTCACGCCAGGATGCCGGCATATTAACGAGCTTCTTGGTGACCGCTTATAAAATGTATATTCTGTAAAAGATGGCTTTTGACGTAGTCTGCATTTAACTAATCGATGTTCACTGCCCTTAGAAATATGAATATATTTTAAACAAAACTATCAAGAAAACATTCCCTCTTGTAATCGATTAGTATCAAATTAATTCTTCTTTAAAGTGCATACTTTAATTAAATGTAGCTTCTGAGTTTAAAGACTTTTCTAAATTGCCGAACAAATTTGAAACCTTTCGACCGTTATACTTGAATCCAAAGCTTAGAAACTGAATGATATGTAAATTTGATCTAGGTTCACGCACTTCTTCTATACGTTTTGAGGACAATGTCGTAAAGCCCTCATGAAATTTCGCAATAGATATGGATCATACTGTATAAGTTAAAGGCAACATCAAGATATTAACAACACGATGTCTTATCATTAAATATTTCCAATAAAATTTTTAAAAAATTGAAATTGAAATTTTCTTTTAGTATATGCGTTACCGATAGCGTAATTTTCTAGAAATGACTACAAGAGTGAACATTTTTGTGATTATTGCCTACAACATTTATTTGAATTGATAAGGACAGTGAAGATCAATGAGTTCACCTCATACTATATAAGTAGCCATTTTTTACAGAATGTCTTTTTTTGTAAGCGGTCAACAGGAAGCTTGCTAAAAGGCCGGCATCGTGACGTGACTGAAAGGAATTGAGATTGGGCTGCATATTTATTGGTTTGCAACCCTACTTAGTGCCGGTTCGCGAATGTCCATCAGTCTTTCGAAAATTTCGGGAATCTGCACGAACTTATTGCGACGGAACAGACAAAATCGAGTTTTGTTTCTTATTTTCGCAGAAAAGTCAAAACAAGTGTGCCCGATGTTTTCACTGAAAAAGCAGACAAGAGGAGGATCTTTCTAATAAAAAGTACAAAAATTTAACAAATGGATGCTTTGAAAGAATCAATCTTTATAATTTCAAGGGTGAAGACATTAGTTACTGCATTCTACCACACCCGTTTTAAATGCCAGAGAGTATAATCCCAAGGAAATATGAGACTGACAAATTAATAACCCAGCGAAAATCTCAAAATCACTTCAGCGATCATACCAATAAATATGAGCCGAACGTTTTCATGCGTAATAAATTAAGAAGAACTACATAAATGACGTTTAAATCCCAAAACGAATTCAGATACTTTTGGATGCCGCATTTGAATACCTTCCTCGTCGACAGTCTCTGAAATCGCATTCACTTCAATGACTTCTAACCTTGTATGAATTTTTATATTAGCAATAATTTTATTATCCTATTTAACATAAATAAAGACTTATCAAATAAAGATATATAGAATCGTGAATTTCCTTCTGTCTTTTTTCGAAACTTAGATATATTGATTTCTTTGACTTTAGTGAATCTTAAAAGGTGTGTGCTTCTAATTCGATCGTATATTTCTATAGTTATGGATGCGCAGTATGGCCCTAATATAAATGGGGTTAAATTTACCCATCATTAAAAATTAACCCCATTAGGATACTTTTTCAATGCCATTAAACGGCCTTGTATACAAGATGGATGCACACCGTTTCATAGCCATACGAAAACTAGTATAAATGGGCCTTCTTTGACTCTTACTCAAGAATATAGCACTTTTAAAGCGCATCTGAAAGCTGAGCGAAACGCCTAAAATGCCTATTTTTCTGCTAAATCTCATAAATTTTGAACGAAAAAGGTCAGAAAAATGCAAATCTGAAGTATTGGTATGTTTATGAGAAAATTAAATAATGTAAATACTGAATATTATGCCAACACACTTCTATACTTAGGAGCGAGTTTAGCAGCGCATGCTGATAAAATGAATCAGGTGGATCACCTTCCACGCTTAAATAAGTCGGTAATTCTGGTCAATAGAAGTTTAGTTTTCATTTTTTAATTTCGACAGCTTATTTACTTTATTTTGGCGCCTTGCCTTATTAATTTTTCTAATTGGTTGTATTTATATTTTTATAATCGCGCGCCCGTGTGATGCAAAACATTAGGTTGTTTATATAATTGGTGCTTTTATTTTCTAATTCTATACGCTCTTATTTCTAATTAATTTTGCTTTACTCTGCTATGCCCTACTCACTTGATCCCCATCCCCATCTACCCCACTTTTCAGAATGCTATGGGGTGTGATGAGTTGAAATCAGCCAGCTCCAGCGGAATAACGACCTGCTGCTATTTACACTGTGCCAACAGACAGTACTGCAGTCCGCTAAAGTTGATCATAAAAAACGCCAATTGCAATGGCGCATTGTCTACCACAACGCACACGAGAACCCTCTGATAAGCCGAATGCTTTAGCAGCCGGCTCAGACAGTGGAAACATATTGACAATACACATGTTTGTTTTGAGATAACACAGATATTCTCGTTATGGTGCATTGTTCAACCTCAATATATATTACTGGCCGCCTGTTAGAAGTTTCATGCATTAAAACGTGGTTAAATCACTGTGACTGATGGACTTTGGCCAAAAAAATTAATATCAATCTTCGTTCCATGTCACTTAAACTTAGTCCAGCCTGAGTCACTTCACGAAAACAAGTAATTTCTGGCGAAACTTAAAACCTGCAATTTCGAAATTGGGATGTCTACCAGAAGGCGCACAAAGAAAATCAAAGGACCCACTGATGAACTAAAGCCCTCGTAGCCGCTTCGTGCAGTGACCAAAATAAAAATAGAATAAATCTATGCACTTTTATTTAGAAAATATTCTGAAATTACGGTAAATAACCCAATCCACGGGTTTCAGTTTCAGAGCGAATAAACTTCGGACTCAAAATTGTAACACAAAAAGTATACCCTCTTCCAAAAACTAGACAGAACCCTGCACTAATTAAAACATGAAGGACACAATCCTGTTGGGCGTCAATGCAAACCACGCCCCACTTTGAGGACAAGTGTGAAATATTCGTGATGATGGGAGAGCGACAATTGATAGAAAACTGTGATTTGTCGTTTTTCGAATCGCTCAGCCCGTGTGAGATAATGTGTAAGCAACGTGTTTGAAATTTCGAGGAGGTTTTTTCGAAACGTGCTCGACGCTCCTTATGGACTGCCTCACAGTCACTCGCTGCCGATGATAACTTGAAAGTCTGTTAAACGTAGTTCAAGCATGAGCGGTAAAAAACAGACCTAATTGCCTGTCAGTCACGGTGTTTAAAACGGCAGGAAAGCCCCCAATTACCTGGATCAGCCAGAGCCGCACAGATCTTCCTTCCGGTGAAGGGATCAGTCATGGAACTCCCCGTGCAGATTAGGGAAGTTGTGGTGGTAGAAGAGGAGAAGGGGATGGAGAAGAAGGAAGCTTCCGGATCAGAGACGCTCCTTGGCAGTACGTTGCTGTCTCCGCTCGTTGTCTGGGGAGGGGAAAATAAAACGCCTGCTCCATGTAAAAGTATTGGCGTACAGTAAAGATGCTAGGTGTCGGTAAATGTGTACGTTTATGTTGCAGTATATCCAGAACAAGACAGATAGGTTGCTTCCGTTCTTTGCGGTACTTTATGACAGACAAATTTACTTTACTTGGAAGCTACCTTCCATTCAGCAAGGGTAAAAATGAGTACAAAAACATAGAACCACGGACGATGACAAGTGATATGTTATGATCGAGAGTTGTAACTGTCGTAATCATGAAGTTTCAGTGAATTTGTCGTAAAAGTTGGCTAAGATTTCACTTTCGGAAAGACAGTGCTAGCGTCAACATCAGAGGATCCCCTTATTGTAGTTCAAATAACCAAAGAAAAGATGAATATAATGAGTGAGGTAAGTCAACCAATGTATGACTAGGAATATTTCCATGTGAATTGAGTGTTAAACCACATGACGGCTCAACCCTAAAAACCTGCCTATAAGATCTGTTCAAATGAAACTTGCGTAAAACTGAGCAGAATTAAAGTTCAAAGTATGTCTTTTTCTGTCAGTTTAAACTGGATACTAAACTAGAATAATGATATGCCTCCACTTTCTGCTAGTAATAAATCGCCTATCGTAGAAGAAACATGTAAAAACTAATTCATTTGACACTAACTTACAGCACAGGAGCCACAGCAGTGCCTGAACCAGAATTGGCCGTTAGGAGAAAATTTGCCCAATCGCATTCCAAATCTTAAAGTTAAAAATCTTCCCTTTTTTCTTTCATAGAGTGCTCACATATTTTGGCTACGCGAAAAACAAACATGCTGGGCCACCTGAGGCATAGAAGTCAACCGCCGACTTGAACTACTCCCTGCCTACGTGGTCATCCTCACATGAAAAGAAAGCTGCGGTCGACAGCAAAGACAACATTTTTGTATTCAGTAAATAAATCCTGCTGCTCTCAAAGTCTCTGCCTTGTCCACACTTATTCCAGGTAAATAATTTTTAAATTTTTGTATTTGCTTCGATTTGAGTACAAAGTAGCATATCCAAAATTTACCACGTGTTTTATTTACTGGAAGGAGTTCAAACACATGGCTTCTGCAGGTAGACCAAATGCGGAAGAAATGTTTAGTAATACGAATGCGTTAGAGATTATCTTTCTTAGAACCAAATGCGTACATCAATTTTATATAGCCCCCATTGAGCTGTGCAGAAGACAACTCTGTAGTCCAGTGTTCCAGCAAGCCTGCTTGTACCTTGATTCATTTGATATACTTTTGTAAACCTCGGCGGCCTCGGTGGTATTCAAGCTCACATCAGCAAGGGGCAGGCTTTAGTAAAACCAAATCAGCTACGAAGCGTTGGCCGTACTAAAGCCTTTCTTTTGCTGGGGTGGGTTCAAAGCCCACTGAAGCCGCCAGGTCTTTCATAATTGGGTTACCCAAATTATTGAAATGCGTCCAAACCCTCTATTAATGTAACTCGACTCTTTCTGGCTTAGTTAAAAAAAAGCCGGCACATTCCTGTTTCGGCGACCCAGTGGATAGGCATTTCACTGTCTGAAACACGAACGCATTTGGTTTCCAGGTGACTACACTCAACTGAGACGGTTACTGGTGAGAATAGAGAGAGTAGTTTCAGTTTTCGAATCCTGCAAGTCGTGTAAACTCTGGAATGTTTAATAAAATCATGATATGGAGATCAGTTCTGTTAGGAAAATTATTAAATGTCAATGTTGATTTTCAGAACGTAAAGAAGAGTGACAGTGACTACATTTTGCTAACAAATTATCACTACTATGGCAGCCTGGCCAGTTTGATATCATTGTTTAACCTGCCTAGTACTCGACGAAGAATAGGTAGAACACCACCTTCCCCTTCTCGTCATAACTGAAATGGTCGTCCTCCTACTGGACCACTGTTCTCCCTCCACACACATGAAATGTCGTCATTCCAAAATATGGTCAATTTCTGCGATTTAAAATCTGGACTCTGTTTAGTGCGCTGACTTAGCTCGGCTGCTTAGGGAAATCAACAACACCCAGTTGGTTAGTGCCTACTTTTTTGTTTATTTACTGGATGAAACAGGTTCACAAGTGATATTGGATAATAAGATCACTAATTCGTCAATATCCGGATTCATGTTTTCTAATTTCCAGATGATCATACAACGCCAAGAGATTGCGTCAGTTTTTGATACTCTGTGAAGAAGTAGGAGGTGCGATCGCTGGAACGTAAAGCTTATTTGCCTGAGCTTTCAGGTTCTCATCAGAGTTAACCGTAGAATAGTGGGATACATGCAAATATTAGTGGGGACGTGCACTATCTTTCTATCAAAATATTCCATGTTTATTTCTAATGAAGGGTTCTTGACAGAATCCCAAAGGTCAGGTCAATATACGTCCTGCTACAGCGATCGCATCTTCTACCTTTGTACGGCTGCCAGAAACTCGCATTTTCGTTTTATTGGCACGCTTTGATGAGTTGTGTGGCAACTCGCCAAAGCCTTAAACAAAATCAAAGAGAAAGAGGATTAAAAGTGTGGGCGCACTGACCAAAACAGTGGACTTCTTTAACTGCATCATTAATTCATTTAACTTAATCGGAATCGCCTTCTGAAAATACGCAAAGTGGCAGCACGACCGTCGCGTTCGACGACACTTCAACAGGCTGTGCCTGGTAGGTAACATCTGAACGACAAATTGACTTATTTCTTATATGAGCCGCAATGCGTACCCACCTGCCAGTTGATGAATTAACTCGGTCGTCATGAAAATAATTATAAGGCCGGCATGGTCCATCTTTATGCTCCCTACCGGTAATAATTTCGCAGTTGTGTGATACAAATCCCCCGCCATTAAATGCCGGTACATTCCAGGGGACCACGTGGCGTGTATGGCACGGGTCGGAGGGCTGGTTAGCATTGGTAGTGATCGTGCCGGAGATGACTTCAGGTTGTCTTGCTGCTCAAGAGAACTGTGACTGAAGCGATCATTTCTGGCTATTAGCCATCATCAGCTAGCCACTATGTTTGTTTCGTCTTCTTAGCGAGGCCTATTGGGTAAGGGAGGAGACAATGCGGTAGATTATGCACCCAAGCTTGCTTCGCTATTTTTTAACGCACGCGCAATCCATCAGGCCTAAGCTCACTCAATTTAAGCAACGATCGACGCCAGCTTTCGCGACAATCAAACTCTCGTCTGCCCATGCGTTGGAATAACTCCTCAGATGCTGAGACCGAAGGAAGGGCTTCTCATCATCGGGCGAAAAACCGGCAGGAGGTAGCACATCGCATGGAATAACATCAGACGCCTCGGACGATGTGATCCTTAAGGAAGCAGGTGGCTCTAATGAACCGAATTTAAATCTAAAAGGTAGCTTTAACTCAGATTTCGATGGGTTAGCATTTTCCTTCCTCCGCCTCCACCTGCGGCTGGTGTGTAAACAAAATGAAGGAGAGCAGTGTCAGGTGACCGGACGCATGTGACTGACGCGAAGTGCGCACACGCCCACGCCTACCAAAACACCTCCCAAGTTATTGTTTATGTGTTTGCATGTCCCACAAGCATGTCATGTACTGATCTGGCTCCCGTATTGCAGTATTGCATGGTCCCCTGCGTGCGTGTGTTTTCCGATCTGTTTTCCTTTTCAGCGCCGCACCCTTCCCAATTCAGGCGGCCAACAGCTAGGCACTGGCCTGTTCCTGGCGGTGGGGAAGAGAGTGAGGATGAGCCTCGCCGCGCTTCTGTCCTCACTATAATGAATCCGACGCGCTTGAATCTATCGTGGTGCGCTAAAAGCCGTCACTTGAAGGGTTGCCAGCTGGCGGGTTCTGTCGGACACCGCAGCCAGTGCAGTGTGTCTTATTGTGTGCAGAGACTGCCTGCGGGCTGAGTCAGATTCAATGGCTCCTACTTAACGTGGCCTTTATGGCGCTAGTAGACCCGAAGAGTTTGCCTTCACTGTACTTCCGCCACAGTCACCGTGTGCTTCAATTAATTAAAGCTCGCAGTGGATATCGTTGAAATCGACGGTCGAACTATCGTGTTTGTGTGTCTGTGTGTGTGTGTAACGTGGATATACATACTGATCCATTCTTATTGACAGGTTAAGTGGTGCCTACGGCGTCTTGAAATAAATAATTCACGCACTTGTCAAACAAATATACAGTCGAATCTTGAGTGACGAGCTGATCCCTCTACGAGCATTTCAGGTGACGAGCAAGCCACTCGCACAACATGTGTTTCGATTGATGAGCTTCCACTCATTTAACGAGCTTTTAGCGCGCTTGTGTGTCTGTGTCCGCAGTTGAGTCTTGCTCTGGTCAGTTGCCTGCCGCCAATCTGTGAAACATTTGTTTCGATTCATGAGCTGCCGCTCAGTTAATGAGTCATTAGTGCACATGTGTTTTTGCCTGCCGTTGAGTGTTGCTCCCACGTGGTGTGGGTCCTCGGTTGCCTGCAGCCAATCAGTGAACGCATGCAATTTGCTTGGCTACGTTCCGCAAGGCAAGCGTTTCAGACGACGTGTTCCGTGATGGAAAGAACTGGACTCGTTAACGAAGATTCCACTGTATATGAGGAGTCGATGTTTAGCTCTCCCTGGATTCATTCCTCCGAACCGGTGAGTGAGTTAGGCGAGTCAGTAGTGGCTTTTCCAACCGGCAAACAAATGGGGCTGCCAGCTAAGAAACCCGATCTATTTCACCCGATGCAGCTAAAATCTTTATCTCACATACTTAGCTCCTCAAATTACGATGTTCAAATTCTAAGATTAAGCTAAGCGTCATTTCCGGTAATGTTTCACAGGAGCTGGTTTATCAAAGGCATTTAGCAGGCAAACTTTTCTGCACAAAAAGATAATGCTTAAACGATGATTTCACAAATTGGGTGTGCTGTGGAGCACGCGATTGAACACGGCGCCAGGGAACTATTTAAAATTCCATCGAGGTCCTGTCCCACCTTTGAGTACCTTGTTTCTTGGGGAAAATCATATGCTTGGAAGGGTTCATTTCGTGACACATCTGGAATAGCTCGCGATATATCAGTGTACTTTTGTGCTGGGTATGCCACACTGACATATTTTCATCAGGTAAATCGGACATTTCAGAAGTCATTTGGGATGAATGGATTCACTATTAATGGCAGAGATCTCAGCCAGTTTACGAAACTTAAGAATTGCACAACAGAATACCCTTGGCAGAAGAAATGGTTGAAAGATCGAGGCCCTCTCATGAATCCAGTCCTCCAAGTAATCTGAGGATCATGCGAACATGCTAGGCTGCAAGCTGTATTTTAATAACGGAATTGACTGAGTACTCAGCAAAGCTTGCCCCTTTCATCAAGTAAGGAACGATGAGTATTCATTCCACGATAAGATTGCGAGATATAAAGTCACGCATTTTTGGTTAGATGGAAAGACAATTTTATTCGAAAAGGCGGAATCAAGTGACGATGCAGGTAGTGCAAAAATTGCATAGTCATTTATATGATTTTTTTCGACATAGAGGAAACTTTTGCCTTCACCCTACATTTCGTGCCCGATCTCGTTAAATATTATCCAACAAAATTCTGAACGCGTTTCCAAATAGAAAAGATGATTTAAATGAGATTCTGATATTTATTATCTAGCAATATAATCCTATGATCTTTTTTGTCACGCCAGCGTTTCAGCTGATGAAAACATGTCACTGCGGCTATCTACAAAATACCATCTCAAGAAAAAGTAAGTTCTTATTTGGTATGCATTTCTCTATTTATTTTAAATTCTCTCATTAATTCGAAGATTCCTTATAGAAAACATAACAGAAAATTATTTCTTGTATTCATTTTACACCAAGTCATATCTGCTTCAAATTTTATACCCAAGGGAGTGTACATTAAAGTTTGTATAATGCTTTTGCAATCCGATAAAAAATCTTCAGTCTTTTTATAAATTCAATGCTGTTCTATAGAAAATGTGTGCAGAAATATGTCCTCTCGAACCTGCTATTTCCTCCAATTTCATATTCAAAGAATGAGGATATATAGGTTTTTTCAAAAGTTTTCCAATTCTTCACTAAAGCCTCTGCATTTACGTTGACGATATTAACTCTACAACTTTTACGTTTTTCCTGTTAGTAATAGCCTCTCCTTCTCTATGCAGTTAAGAAGGTAGCATATAGTGCTCTCTGGATGCTAATTATGCTGTAAAGTTCAAGAGGGGCATCAATAATTGGACGGATATGCCACGACTTTAAAAGAAATGGTACGGTGTTAAACACTCTCATAATTATAAATGTTTTTAAAACTAAAGGATGGCTTTCTTGACGCATATAATGGGCATACTAATTGATTTTTTATCAATTGAGCGTAAAAGACAATACTTTTGCGCTTGTGGTAAGCCTATTATGTGGGTTACTACAGAAAGAAACACCTGAATACTGTAATATGCAACCGGGCGTAATGGCGGATTTCTATTTTATGAATTTATCTTTATTATTTACATTCAAATTTATCGGCAAAAAATGTCTTAGCCCTAAATAAATATACTCCTCGCCCTACTGTCTAACTCATTTGGTGGTCAAGCTAGGGTAAGTGAATATTCAATTGTGGTGGAAGTGATCAAAAATATTAAATCAAGTAAAATTATATTTTTCTCAATGAACTAAATATAATCCATCAAATAATCCATCAAACGAAGTAAATCCATCGACATACACTCTTGTTGCTCAGGATGGAAAATACCGAGACCGCAAGACAGAAACTAACTAACACCAAACCGACCAATCGTGTCTCACTTTATACAACTATTGACTTTTTCGGCATGTTTGAAATTTTAGTTGTTCCTTGCACATTTCGTGTTAGTCTTGTTAGTCCAAAGACGAGTTGGGGTGCCAAACTCGAAAATTCACCCAGTAAAGTTATTTGATCCCACAAGAACATCTTCTTCAAATACTGATGCTAGTTGAGGGACCTTAAACCTTCTTGCCGGCTTTTTCTGATATATTTCTTTTATGTTCTATCGCGCTCTATCGCGCCACATCCGTATAAATCCTAAAAAGTGAACCTGAATCAATTAGTCAGTATTTAACATGACTGAGGATAAAATTTCGGTCTTGTGGCGGTTTTGTCTATACCAGACGGGATCCTCTATGCTACATGCGCAGATGGGAAGTCTGGGCATGGTAGGCACTGAGTGCGACTCCACTTCCTTACATTTTGAACATGGTGAAGTTAAGATCCTATTACCTGAATCACCACGAGAACTAAAAATCCCTGAATTCTGTAAGACGTGTCAGCGTGGTAATTTTGTTTTTGTTGATTATTTCATCAATTTAACTTCAATTTTTTATTTGTTTTTCCATTATCGCATATTTTGTCGTAGCTATGGTTTAGATTTTTATAATCATTTTATCTTCTATTTCACGTTTTTTGATATATCTCTTTTAGTTTCTGCTTTGTGCCACCAAATTGCCCTTTCCATACAACCCCCATTATTATCGGTCGCGTATTACAGAATCCTGCCTGTTTGGTTACCGTGGTGATCAATGTAATAGACTGCTACTTTGTTTTACAATCGGAAATTTACGTTTAGGAAAAAACCTGCGTTAGGCGGTGTGCCCTCCTGCCTCAGTAAAAAATGTTTATGTTACTCCAGGTGGAAAAAATATTTTTTTCAGAAGTCAATGTCGTCGTTGCCAGAAACGGTAGACCTACAGAGTAAGTTTACTTTGCAGTGTATGTTGTGTAACTCAGAAGATGAAATTTCTGAGAATTTCCCAATTTTCACTGCGTAGCCTATGTGGCTCTTAAAATATGTATCATAAAAAACCTGCTGCTAGCGTCACGCCGATTTTAAACCGGATGCTGATAGTCAGTTAAGCACCAACCTCAAACCTCTGTCACAGGTAAGTTAATTCAAACAAAATAAACCTCAACGATCGTGGTTTATTGAACTTTCCTACCGGATGCCATATTTTATCAGCGCCTTGAATAATGTGCAATGTAAAGTGACTATACGAAGGTCAAGGTTTAATTAGCAGCTTTGGAAGCGATCGAAATTAAGCTTGGAAGGATAGAATAGTTAAACGAGCTAACTGAATTTCCTCCACAGCCGCATTGAAGTCCTTATGACGCATTGCGGCTGAAATAGCTGCATAAGGTACTCGCATTTCCGGCCTACCATAGATCCCGGGAGAGATTTATCCTGAGAGTTTATAATCTAACTAAATTACTTGAATCTTAGAAACAGCAATCCTAGGTGAATTGGAACTTCACCATGCGTGGAAATATGCGGAGACAAATAAGCCACTTTTAATCCAAATTCTGCGTCAACTTTTAAAAATCTATGGCTGGAAACGTCTTCTATGAAAATGAATGGCGCAACACTGCGCGTATGTAAATCAGTTAGATTTCAAAAACCAGGTTTCCATTATCCGTACGTAAGGAACTTACCTCTGCTACTCGTGGATCAAGAATACAGCGAAAAAACCTAGAAATACGCTAATTAGTTCAATGTTCCAAGCAAGACCACTCCAAATCTCCTCTGAGAATCCTAAAATCACAGGCAGTGCACACACTTGGAACATATTGACCGTGTGCAATAAGACATTCAAGAGAAACCAACATGCTCAACTTGAAGAATTTCTCACAAGCTTGGAGTTTTACGGAAATCGTGGTGGCACACACTAGCACTGTTACCTATGCGCGCATTCAATGTGTCTTTTTTGCATGAATTAACGCCGATAGGCTGTGCGTAACCGCTGAAGTATACAATCCCGATTCCAAAAATGGTTCGGTAAGGTGAGAGGCTAGTTAGCTATCTCAGCATAAGAGACGAAACTCACTTTGGTGGCTGAAATCTCACCGCTCGGGTAGGGAAGTCAGTCATCCGGGTCTGTCTTTAGGCTCACTCCAGGGCCCAGCCAACAGCCTTACAGTGGCTAGTATTATAGGCAGGTAAACATTACCGACAAAAACAAGAAAGACTAGAATGACAATTTCTGGCTTGTTAGTCGTCATGAGCTTCTCATAGTTATGTCCTAAGATAGTGTACCACTCGCGTCTCAGTTTCACCTGCGCGGCTATGTGAATTAATCAAATAAGCAGTTTTGGATCACAAGGAATTCAACGGGCTTCGTATCAATATAAACTTTATTCCCTTAAGATCAAAATGTACTGCAATACAACTGCGCCTTTGCTTATGAGCATGAGAATGCAATTCGCGATGGTTGGTGACTGATATCTACCAACTCTGAATCACAATTGGCTTCTAGTAATAAATAGCAGGCTTGGAACAGGAGAATGGCAAGATTATGAATTTACCCATACGACCGAAACCCCAAACAAACTGTTAGCTCAGATTTTTGAGATTTAAATAATTCCTGGAGATGTAAATTACTGTTGAACCTCAGGTTCACCCGATTGCAGAAGGCAGACCATTTACTCTGGGATCTCCTAAGGAGTCGATGCAAATAAATACTACCAAGGCCGTCTAGTGGTTTGAGACAGGATATGAGAAGATCTTTAGCAATGGAGCCAGAAATGCTGGTGAATGTTAGCATAAATGCGGCGGGAAGTGCGGTGATTTATGTGAATTGATAAATATGTATGGCAGTAAGGGGGATATAACAGCATTTGGGGGTAATTTATACAGAACTGTTTCGGGCTTATAAGCCTTCATCAGCCAAGCATAACCCTGAACACCAGCTGGTCGGACATCACAAACAAACGCACGCACAGACGGTGCAGGTGGTCTCCCACTGGTGTCTATCAGATGGGTCATAAGCACTGCATCGAGCCGCAGTTCATCAGCGCCTCGCCACCTGCCCCTCGACACCCCGACACCAGTGGTGGACCAACTGCGCCGTCTGTGCGTGCGTTTGTTTTTGATGTCCGACCAGCTGGTGTTCAGGGTTATGCTTGGCTGATGAAGGCTAATAAGCCCGAAACAGTTCTGTATCAAGCTACCCCAAATGCTGTCATACCCCACTTACTGCTATTATGACTTGGCCGGAATCGGCCTGGCAGGCGGTCACCCGTTGGGGACCTCTGACCACCACATGAACTTTGTTTAGTTCGGAAGCTTATTCGATCGGTGTTCGCACATTGTTCTGAGCTTTCGATCACTTACAGGTGTCCATCTTCAGAGATGAGAAAGCAACCAAAAACGA
>JAYGXS010000003.1:32297424-32354455 GCA_036362985.1 Ligula intestinalis
GTCAGTTCATTATTGTCAAAGTTCATGACTGCACTTAAGCGAACCGCAGTGGAAGTGGCGTTTCCTGACCTGCTTGTCGGCATCCGGCTAATCGAATCTTGTTAATTCACCGTTTTGGCTCATTGTTGGAGGTTTGGTGTGCATTTTGGAAGTGTGGGTTATGAGTCACCACCTCAATTAGTAGGGAGGTTGACCCTTTGCCGTGGGTCGGTCTGGAAGCTATTTAACCCGAGCATTAGGTAGGTAATGACTCTAGGTGTTATAAGCTGATAAAATGCCTGTTCGTGGAGGTGTCATTTGCATACCTAGCTTTAAGTTTAAGCCGCTCCGGTCTAAGATGATAGCGCCCTGACAGTTCAATTTAGGATCAGTTTCTGCACCGTCTGTTGCAAGTCAGGAAATTGTATCTAGCCTTCCTGCTGCCGCATTGTGTTCCTGAATACCGGTCTATAGCATCCAGCCGGTTACATATCGATAATTGTAGTTCCCATCGTTGCTGCGTATTTTGTAGACAACTGCTGATTTGACAGTAAATCACAGCGAGTTTTTGGGTTGCATCAAGGAGAGACATGTTTATAAGCTGCAGGAAAGTCAATTTGACTGCTGATGGACCTCGCTTATCAATAACATGTCTCAAGCGTTAAATCCTTCTCATTTGAGCTGTCTCGGCTTAAAGTGGTAGCACGCAGCAGATAGAAAGCATGGGCAGTTTCTCCAAAGTACCTTTGAAGTTGAGAACTTGGGTCTATCTTCCAAACTGCCAAACTCTACCCCTAATGACGGGTCTACAATTTCTTTCCGCCGATGTTTTATGCGATCAAATAGGTGGGTCGCAGAAATCAGTGTTATTGGTGAACCCTCCGCCATAAACTGATGGCGACCGAGTATCTATTTCGATAACCCATCTGTCGGTGTGCCACGATTTATTGAATGATGAACCATCGGGCATAACTCGACCCAAGGTATCTATTTGGTAAAGAAAATCTACGTTTTTATCCCAGAACGATAAAATTATACAAATTTAGGAGTGAAAAGACATGAAAAACTGTGTTCTGTGCGTATGTATATGATCTGCCTTACCGAGGGTGGATCGTCAAGATCTGTGACAATCTTGGAAAACTGGAGGAAAATGGGGGCCTTTGCACCGGTCCTCGAAGACCGTGGGGCAACCTCGTTGGAGGTTGAGGGATGGTCAGCAGAAGAGGTCACTGCCTCCTCGTCCACGCCTGTGGCCTCCGGCCTGGTTTCATTCGCGTCCCCTTCTTCGTCGCCTTCCGTATAACTGGAGGCATCGTCATCAACGTACAGGGAAACCTGATGCAGTTCACTTCCGCTATCCCAAGGCTCCAGCTCGGAGGTGCATGGAGAGGCAAAGCTCTGAAAGGAGTCAATAAACCAAGTGCTTTCGGCTAGTATGGCTATATAAAGGCATGATATGCATGACTAGTAAACACATAGACAATCTCATTATATTTTTGGTCATGGCCTACTAATGATAGGTAGGCTCGCTCCGCAGTTGGACACATACCTTCCGACAGCCCAACTTTCCTATCCGCTGTATGCCCAACTGCCAAGTAGGTCCGGGATAGAGACCTTCACGTTCCCTCTCCTCCCTAAGTCACCTATGCCTGGTTCCAAGTGTATATCATTAGACCGGAAACGGGATCGGGCACATGTGGCTGGCGCGGAGTGAGCCTGCACCTACGTACCTGGGCCATCACACAACGCCCCGTTTCGGCATTTTCTATAGGAGCGCCTGTCATGCCCTATCTAGCCGCCATGTTAGTTTAACGCAGTTGTCACGTGGCTCTTTTGGGGCTCACAAACCTCCCAACACACTCGCGTGCATCGCCTAACCAATCAGCTTTGTTCTACTCGCAAATGACATCTCCTCGTTTAGATTCGCCAGTAGGAGTCTGTGGCAGACAGTCAACCGTACTGCCCCGCTCCCTTGTTCAAAATCTACTGCCTCAGCATCACTTAAGTTTACAGGCGACTACTTGCACCTGGTTGACCAGAAGACACTTGATTTACTTCCCCGCGCGCACTCACGCGCGTCCAAACCAGCCAAAGAGCCACTTGAACACACCAACCCTCGGCCGATGCAGCATGTACCTCTACACGCGACACCCTCCACAAACACATATATATATTGCTGATTGAAGCGAAAATGCGTGTCCCCGGACATAAATGAGAAGAAGAGGCAAGCTCGGGAATAATGGGTATAATATCCTGACGTTTCGAAAGCGTACAGGCTTGCATCGTCGGAGGTTGGTGTTTGTACACGCCTCCCAGGCTTTTATAGGTGTTACAACTGACTTCTCGTTCGCTCTCCGTCTATTGGCGCTAGACCCCCTGCGGGGGCGGGGCTGGAGCTCCGTCATCGTCCTGCTGACCAGGGTTTCTCGCCGTCACCTCGTCGGAGGGGGAGGGCACTGTTCGCCTGCCAGCGGTCATTGCTCGCGTCTGCATCGATCGCGTCGGTGCCACATGTCCTGCTAGCTTCCCCCGTTGGCACTTTCCCGTGTTCATCCCGCCGGCGGAATATCGAACTCCGCCATCAGTGTTTATGCAGAGACCGTTGTCATGTGCAACTGCGTTCAAGCCTGACAGGAGTTCTTGTTGGTTCACGTTGCCCGTAGCGTCGCTGACGGCTGCATTGGTGTCTGGGGTGGGTTCCCGGATGCCTGTATTCTGGCCCGGTGTGGGGTTGCTAGTCGTCGCGACCCGTCTGACTTCCTGCCGGCGATTTCGTTGATTGAGCCGCACGCGTAACGCCTGGTAAGCCGCCGGGAGAATCGTACAGCGGTTGATGGAATTTTGTGCAGTGTGCCATGCTTCAAGCGTTTCTCTGGTTGTCCGGTCACTACCTCGGGCGAGGATTTCAGCGTCATTAAAAGCGAACACTGCAGGCGAACAGTGCCCTCCCCCTCCGACGAGGTGACGGCGAGAAACCCTGGTCAGCAGGACGATGACGGAGCTCCAGCCCCGCCCCCGCAGGGGATCTAGCGCCAATAGACGGAGAGCGAACGAGAAGTCAGTGGTAACACCTATAAAAGACTGTGAGGCGTGTACAAACACCAACCTCCGACGATGCAAGCCTGTACGCTTTCGAAACGTCAGGATATTATACCCATTATTCCCGAAATCGCTCGCATTGCTGCGCCTGCTACTCTACATGCCACCCGTGTGTGGGGCTCAAAAACTCTAAAACCAACCAGAATGCCCGTTGCCGAAGTGTTGTCAGGATGGATCCATAGAATTCATCTTCATGTGAGGTCACGCTTTCCCCTCTTTCAAGATTGACTGACCATAAGTCCCATACCTCAAGGGTTCAACATAAAACTATCAATCATTCGTTGCACAGGGATAAAATTCGAGCGAAAACACGATGGAAATTATGCTTGCAGTGTCTTTATCTTTCCCTAAGTGTCACCTCACTATCTGCATTGAATGTTGACATTTATCAGTAGAGGAAGACGGACATGTCAGACAGACTTGCATTCATAACCAAACGAACCATGTCCTTCCCGCAAAATCCACTCGTTAACCAGTAAGACAAATGGCAATCCTTGCCTGCAGCTCCGTCGTCTGTGGAAAATACAGATGGCCACCGACCTCTTTAAATGTTAAAGAAATCTAAGTGTAAAGCTTCTTTTCCCTGGTGAAAATTTGAACACTGTATAAACAGCAAAATTTAATGGATCCATAAATTTCGAGAGGGCTCTTCAGTTGCCACCCCTCATTGCATAACGGGAATGAACGTTAGAGAATATACACAACTGAATTCATACAGAAAAAATCGATAAAACCGGCAAGGTCACTGTACACGGCCAAGAGGCATTCGATAAAGCTGAAAGTTAAACGCTGTAGACAGCAAAAACTGGAGAAAAAAAAACGTCTAGGCAAAACGAAAGAAAATTTGGGGAGGGGGGGGATGTGTAAACAAGGAGCCAGTATTACCAAGGTAGAGTTAGGTTAACTACATGCTCCAATTGTTTACATAGGTCGGGTTTAAACCGCCTTATGTACGCTGCCTCCAGGTAGCGTAAGGTGCGAGTTGTTCGTGCTTGAACAAGTACTCGGAAGGAGGTTTTAGGGTCCACGGAGTGGCCCGTATGTACGGATGACAAAAGTGGGGTTTTAATTATGTTTTTGCGGCAGTAATAACCACTGAATTATTAAAAACACACTCTGGATAACGGCTTTCAAAGTCGCGCTTTTCGGATGCTTGTAAAAACCGCACTGGATAAAACATGTTACTCAAATAGCATGGACTTTGTCTGCCGAGTTTCGCTGTGGCTTAAAAAATAATTGGTAAGCAAACAAAAAGGTAAATTGTACTCTTTCGGCAGCAGATCATGTCTGGTTCTAGTTTTATTCTCGAACGCAATGTAAACTTCTGGTTTGCTAAGTTTTCCAGGCCATATGCTTTACGTTAAAAACATTAGAAAGGTATCCAAAAGTCCAAGGCAAAGTTCCAAATAAATTTTCACTTGGTTGTATACTTCATGAGGAACGCTAAGACATGGAACGATGCAAAACGACTCGAAAGGAGAAGGTACGGTCTTAGAAAAACTGACAACAGAAAATTTTTATAAATCAAACACATGGCATTTCTGCGAGTTTAGACCGCGACAAAGAGCGAAAAATGAAATAAGGAAATAGTATGCTGATCTATTTTTTAATAACAGATATATGTGAATATATACGGCCATTATAAATCAATAAGAAGAATTCATACTACTTAAGCAGAAATTTACGCCGTCCTTACAGGCGGTCAAACAGAAGTGCATTCAAGAGTTGGTAAACTGTTCTGTATTAAATATCATGAGATTTATGTGTCGCACAACCATCGATATTGCAACCTCACATGCCCGTGATCCTTCTAAGTTGACAAGGAATTTCAGTTAACATTCCTCACCGACTGCACATATTCAAGATTCGATATTATTAAAGGAGAAGGCTGATCGGGCACCGGAACAAACTCGTAAAGAAGTTTAGTGTCAGAGATTACGGAAGCCACAAAAACCCCTTGGCAATTATAGCGAGTGTAAGCCAATCAATTTCCTTAGACTGCGCAAGGCTCCATAAACCAGCGCCGGCGTTTGGCCACTCTGTTCTAATGAATCTATGAGACGTCACCCGTGTTCTTGCCTCTGCTAGAATTCAACCGCTGAGCTTCCTGTGATTACTGTTTTCTGATTGGTTTTTCAGTGCGTTTGTAATCGGACTATGGAGTAGCCAGCAACGTCATTAGGGTACACTGGGAAAAGCTGAGTATTAGCTAACACGTCAAAACTAGTTCACGATCTAAACCGACAAAAAAGGATACTGACCGTGTATACTTTTTTCCTAGTATGTTGGAGGCCGATGCAACTACCAGAAAAAAATGTAGTTTCCACTAAGCTAGCAAGTCAGCTGCCCATAATATTCTTTAAGGATTTTGTGTCATGCAGGGTTTAATAAAAAATACATCCTGCTGGTCAGTAGCGTCCTATTGAGCCACTTGAAACTCATTAAACTCTCCTGGTATGATCTTTGGGTGGTTCAGAGACTTCGTGGATATATGGCACGTGCGTTCCTTCTTGTGATGTTAACGTTGGACCAGCGTACAATAATACTTTAGTAAAAGTCTCAATAAACGACGACATGCAGGACGCAGCATTCGCATTGAGTTTTGTTGCGCAAAGATGGCATCTTCAGTCCAGTACAAAAACTCCCAAGAATCAGGCTGTTTGCCTAAATATCTCTCAGATACTACTGACAAGCGACTCGTTAATAAGTACGAAAGTCATGATAATAACAAAAACAAAAGATCCCTTTCTTTAATGTTCTCGACAATGAGCGCTCAACTGTAAAATTGAAACGACTATTTACAGCAAGACATCGAATACAACATAAAGCTCTGTCTTCACAACAACCATGTCATTGCTTAAAAGCGAAGCTGTACGAGAACGCTCTTCGAAAAAATTCACACCCACTGCAGCAGGCCAAACTCGGAGGCCCGATACCTCCGTAAATGGTTTATACGGAATGGAGATCCGAAGGCGTTTACAAGCCGATACCTATTCGTTCAGCCTCTGAGGACCCAAACAAAAGCACCACCAAATATAGGGCACACAGACCCAAGGCTACTATGCGCAGCAGGATGAAGAAAGTCAAAGACCAACTTAATCCCGCATGAGCAATCAGAGGTAGCATATCGCATCCCGTGTCTAAGCTGTCCTTGTAATTACACAGGTCAAACTGAACGCTTATACCTAAATATAAGAGCTGGCTGTACGGATGGGCGACAAATTATCGCAAGTTGCTGTTCATATATATCAAACGAGGCATGAGCTTAACTTCGCCACCGCCAATGTACTCGTCCCCGTTGGAGTTTACCCTCTTTAATCCCCCCCCTTTGTTGCTGTTCTTGCCTCTGAAAAAGTCTGAAAGCTCAGGACACTAAACCATTTGTTCCGATACTCTACAAGGTTTTTATTGCACCCATGAAAACTTCAACTACACACACCTTTTCGAAACGCATATATGCTCCTCCTTATGGGTGGGGCGCATTTTTCTGGTCGTGTAAGCCCTCTGTTTTACGTCTGTTCTTCCAGAACGTCCCACGAGTTATGTCAAACAGGTGGAATGAGAATCTTTGGGAGAAAAATTAACAGAGAGTGATATATGGCCTAGTATCTGCGCTGTTTATTCTACTAGAACAAGCTTGCATGTTCATGCTTGTACCCGTTTGAGCAAATAGACAGCCCAGCAAGACAAGTGAATGTCTAAGCTCGTCTGTTCGTTTAGTTTTTGCGCCTATTTTTGTACCAGCGGCCTTCGAGCGTAAGGAGTTTATTTTCAAGTTAATCAACATATTAAAAGTCGAGAAGGAAGTATGGAAACAGATACAAATGTGTGATGGGTTGCTTTTTATAGCAAGCAACGGAAGGGATCCTCCAGGCTGTTCCTTGATAAAAGACAAACCGCTCATGAGGGGTGGATAGGAATGCGGTGGGAACCTGGCCATCTGTACAATTTCAGACATCGAGGAATATTTTGACGCTTGCTACTTAGAAAACAAAACAATAACCACAGTATGCTCTCAGTTGAAGCAAAATACTAATGAGAAATTAGGGTATTTTGTCTTTTTAAACACTTTCTCCTTAACCAAATCATTTGCAAATCCGTTTGCTGTTGCATTTGCATTTGCCATTCAAAACATGCCAGCTTGCTTCCTAATATATCAGGTGTGTCATATACTCGTGCTATTAAGAGGATACCATATGGGGTTAGGATAGTCTGCAATATATTCGAACATGTAGAACTTGCTGTTTTAAAAAAGAACACATTCCAGCATGATTAGGAATGAACCAAACAAACAGTTTCATTCTAGCGCGCCCGGCAGAATCAAGCCAGATGCCAGCTAGGCCTTTCTACTGATGCACAAGGTGCCCTCAAACTATTAAAAACTCCCTGGACAGCGTCTGTTGGCTACGGCAGAAATGGCCGCCATCTCTTCGACCAGTCCCGTAATTTATCGAAAGCAAACTTATGCTCGCCCATCTATCTTTTGAAATTCGAATTTGTTGTAAACTTTATAAGGAGCATTGAAAAGACACGAAAGTAGGAATTATACCACGGCCTATTAAGGGAGCCTTCTTTTACCTTCCAGGGGATCAGTATTAAAGATAACATAAGCGGTACGGGTAATGTTACAGGTAAGGATAAAATTCAGGCTAGCTGTAGACTTTAAGGTAAGTGTTCGGCGAATGTTTGAGTTACGGCTAGTGTTGGGCTTTATTTCTCCGCTGTAAGCCGACAGCTAGACGGTTGCCTGTTGCTGAGGCGGGGGAGAGAGTAAGGTCGACCCCCGACGCGTTTCGTTCCTCACTATAAGGAACGTGATGCGCTTGAATCTATCACGGTGCGCTAAAAGCCGTGGCTGGGAGGGTTGCCGGCTGGCGGGTTAACTCGGACACCCCAGTCGATCCAGCGTGTCTTGTTGTGTTGTGTGGCTGTCTGCGGGCTGAGAGTCAGGCTGCAATGGCTCCTTCCTTATGTGGCCTTTATGGCGCTCCCAGACGGGAGTGGGGATTGCTGTTGGTATGCGTGTTGGGCGTTGGTCGCGCCAGCCGTCTGCACCCTCTCCTGCATTTCTGATTGTTTTGACTCTCACTTGACAACCCGTTCCAGATACGGGAGTGGTCAGAGAGTGGGGCAGATCCGACGAGTCTACCTTCACTATAATCCAAAAGCAGTCACCGTCTGCTTCAGCTCGTTGAAGCTCATAGTGGATATCGTCGAAACCGAGAATAGTTTCGTTTCCTATTACATCTCGCAAAGCCACCCTGTTTGTGGCGGGGTTTCTATTGCCTTGTCTCACCGTATCATTTATAAACGGACAGATGCGATGCTGCTGTTCATATGTATTTCACGGTGTTACAAAGTTGCATAAGTGACAAATGTTTAAATCAAAGGATAACTTGTTCAAGTATGAAAGCAGGCATGATTGCCTGTCAAACGGATATGAGTAAGGATTTTTACAAAATATATTCAAATTGATAAGAGCAACGACAAATAATACGAATGATATTTAAACATAGGCAGTAATTTTGCCAAATGTGATTTGTGAGGGCGAAAAAACTAATCGCATTTAAATGTCGGCCTACAATTGTGATTGAAATATTGTCTGATTGTGTTAGATGACAAGCACTACTAAATCCCCCACAAAACTAACCCTTCCTCATCAAAAAAGGCGTTTGAAACTTCTGTTTTAATTTATCTGATTGATCATCAACTGGACTAATGTATATCTGCCACAATGAATAACATGCATCATAGTGTCCTTCCATCTATCTACTACATTTTATTATATAGGGAAGAAACATAATGGAACGAGGAAGTGTTAAATTTTGTAGCACTTTATCTACGTACATATGGAGGTTAAATTTGATATATACCCAAATTTACAATAGCATTAGTACGAGAAAGTTATGTCTTCGTGAAAATTGTACAAAACATTCTTCCTAAAAAGCAGGAAGTACACATCGTGTCAGTGAAAAACTCTAAATGCACATACAACAGCAGGTATAAAAGTAAATCAGTACGGATGCGGTGACATTCTTTCAAGCAAAAAATTTCATTTATTTTAGGAGTAATTCTTAAAGAGCATGTTTTTCTACCATCTGACATTAAACGGGAATCTCTTCATGCGCATGACCTATTATCCAAGTAAAAATGAATTTAAAACAGTCAGAGTGCATGCCCCATTCAAAGTAGTGGCACATGGCTACTTAAGCAAACCGTTTTAGGCGATAAGGAGCTACGGATTAACAGCTATCATCTTGTGAATTAGGACAACCATGCAAGAGTGTGATTTGGCGGCAAGAGTCAACATGTGTGGAGGTTCTTTTTGTGAACTTTAATGAATAGCGCAAAATCGTGATTTTATAGTTGGTAACTATAAATCGAAAATAAAACAGAAGCAGAGATAGTCAGTTCTTTCTTCAGTGTCAGGACCTTATTTCCCGTCCTGCAAATAAGGTCCATAGCGTGTGAAGCTGTCGTATCGCATGTGTGACTACCGACCTTAACATGGCCTGCTTCTCAGCTAAGTGACACTTATTACTGCTAATCTTTGAACTCTTGCCTAATTTATTACAGGGCCTTTGTCAAGAAGAACTAAATGTTGTCTTCAAGTGCGCTATTTGCGAGTAAGCACGCTAGTAGTCTGGCGGCGAGAGTTTAAGTCAATTGGTTGGAGGCACCAGCAATAAGGGCGTTGCATCGTCCTTGTCCTTATGCAGATGTTAACGAGTTGATTCCGTTCTGGCAGCGAGCTCGTCATCTGAAAGGCACGTTTTGTGAAATGAAGTCAATAAAACTGCATCAGTTCACTGGATGCCTAAAGGAAACAGGGGACCGACGCCCTGAGAGCAAGACTCAACGGCGGACACAGCCACACACATACACTGAAAACTCGCTTATTGAGCGGGAGCTGATCAATCGAAGCAATGTTTCTGCGAGTGGCTTGCTTTCTACCTGAAATTCTCGCAAATGGCGCCACTTATCAGTGTAATCTGGCTGACCTGCTCGCTAAGCCCCGTGTGCTGCTATGTCGGCTAAAAAAACATTGACCACACTTGTACTATACAAAGTTCTTACTACCCTCTCGGTTTTTGGTAACTGCTGGCATGATCAGGAGGAGGGCAGATAGCTGCCCTACTGAACGAATATTCACCTTAAGGTATGTAATCCGCTTCCGTTCTCGAAAACACGGCCCAAGAAACCAGCCCCCGTTCCAGGGTCTCCCCACAAAATGGGTACGTGAATTCTTCTCTTGGGACGCTAAAATGCGCGATTATCATTATTGTTGAATACTTACGTTCACAGTTCCATTTTTAACACAGCGTAAATAGCCTGCCTCTCGTCTCCTGACGAAGCGTGCCGCGCTTTATTTCTGACTTTTCTCTACAGAACTCATGTGATGCAACAAAAAAGCAGACCCAAATGTAAAAGGCTCCTGTACAAGATCATTAAATAGCCTATTCCAAAAAGAACCGGGGTGAGATCTTCTTTGTGCTGTTTGAGGGTACATCTGATGGGCCACCTTCCGAAAAGCTGTTTTCATTTCTGGAGGCATAATGAATGCGCCTAGTTGCCAATGTCTTAGCAACGCCGGGTCACCCTCTCAAATGAGGCGACTTTCCCGGAGTCAGTTCTATCGAATCCAGTATGAACTAGCCAGCGATAAAAAAGGACCAAATTGACCAGATGCGAAATAGTCCGGCCTGGAGAGAAAACTCTGTCCTGGCGTTCGTGACATGAACTCCAATATATTAAGGGGGACTAGTTTAGCCTTGTTATAAAAAAAGCAAGGCCTGTGATGGCATTTTGCAGCAGCTTGCGCTCAAAGACGGACAGTCAGCAAGCCATCATGTAATGAATGGCCACACGGGCCTACTTCTTTAGGATTTTGCGGATGCACACAAAGGTTGGCTTAATCAAACACAACTTAATGAGGTGCGCTCATCGTACGAAAATTGAAAATTTTAGAAAGCTAGACTGATATCAGCGGATATCAGCTAATATAATTGTATATATCAGTTGACCAAATTGTGGAAAATTTGCGGCCTCGAAGGAAGTCGAACCCACACAGCAAGGAAAGCGTTTGCACATCCAACGCTCTACCACTGAGCTACGAGGCTCACCGTGAGTCGTGAATTTAGTCACATTCGGGACAATTCACGCACCCAACGTTCTGTTCGTATGGAATCCACCATTAATGATACAGTAAGCTGTCTGCTCGGGTATGGAGTCGAACCCACACATCAGGGAAGTTTTTTTACTTTCCATATGTGTAATAAATGAAATAATCCGTGGGCGCTACTTCGGAAAATATTGGATTATGAAAGGTTTTAAGATGCTATGGATTGGTCAGTTGATTACGACGCAATCCGTATTGATGGAGTGTAATCAAACTACGGTATGTATTACCGTATGATTGAATTTAAATCTGTGAAGTTCACTCAAATTTAGCTGAGAAGAGAAGAGCGTGCATGCAGTTCGACCATCGTGAACCGATGTCTACCTTTTACCTGATTGTTAAACCATCGATTTTGATCATGTTCATCATGTGATCCAATCAGTTTGGTGCAGGGAAGATGACTGGTGACAAGTGATTAGTTTTAAGTTAATGTTGACGTCGCAACTGGCTACAGCGCTCTCCACTTTCACACGCTTTAGCCGGGTCGAGGAGACTGTGCCAGACCCAGCGTTGGCCGCTCTCTCCAGTGCAGGCCAGAATACCGCGTGAAGCAGTCTTAGGTGACAGTAGACTTTTTCGCTTATACTACCACACCACCTCCGCTCAACAAAACTGAGACTGATACTACTGCTACTACTTTGCCTACTACTTAAAGGCAATGCAGTTGAACGATTGAAATACTGGTACTGAGGCTAATATAAGTCAGATGCGTCGCTGGGAAAAGTCACTAATTTTTCCTCGGTCTCAACTAGGAGTGTGAACCTAGACTTATGTTATGCCGCGTAATTATCTGTTTGAGGCCCGAAGCACATCAGGACGTGCATTTGTTTCCGTCCTCTGAACTCTATATACCAGGTTGTGTCAATTAATACTAAGTTTGGACTACGTGGACTAGGCTACTGCTGCTAGAAGTAATATGCCAATTCCCGGACGGCTACTAATACTAATTATACTCACGGATAACAGTAAATATTATACTACAGGGTGTCCCAAAAATGTATACACATTTTAAACGATTGTAAACTTGTTGTTTATTTTAATGGTATTATTTTAAAGATAAAAAACTATTCACAAGTATCATTTTATTGTTTTTTTCACTGCATGTTCTCGAACTGACATCCATTTAATCCAGACACTGCTGACAACGCGACGCAATGGAATTACAAACACCATGAAACGATTCAATTCGTATTTGGGTGCATTCGTGTTTAATGGCTTCTCTCTTTCCCAATTATTTAAAATAAAGTCAGATGCAATGGAAAGACAATTCCCGGACGGCTACTAATACTAATTATACTCACGGATAACAGTAAATATTATACTACAGGGTGTCCCAGAAAATGTATACACATTTTAAACGATTGTAAACTTGTTGTTTATTGTAATGGTATTATTTTAAAGATGGAAAACTATTTACAAGTATCATTTTGTTATTTTTTTTCACTGCATGTTCTCAAACTGATATCCATTTAATCCAGACACTGCTGACAACGCGAAGCAATAGAATTGCAAACACCCTGAAACGATTCAATTCGTATTTGGGTGAATTCGTGTTTAATGGCTTCTCTCTTTCTCAATCATTTAAAATAAAGTCAGATGCACTGGAAAGACAATAAAATGATACTCCCAAATACTTTAACATTTTTTAATAATAAAATTACAATAAACATGAAGGTTACAATTGTTCAAAATGTGTATACATTGTTTTGGGACACCCTGTATAATACGGTCTGTACGTACATGTCGGCACGTAGTTTGCAGTCCCAAGCTATATTGGGCAAATAATAAACTAACGGAGCTAAAGGAACATAATTCAATAATAGCTCAATTTCTACCGTACCTTTAGGTGTGCAGGACGCTTGAAACAAAAAACTATAATGACAGACTTGCGCGGCATCCGTCACACTCTCCCCTACAGCAAATATTTGTTCCCGGCGACAACTAAATACTCAAAAAGATCAGGCACAGAATCGGCGCAAAACGTCTTACAATGTTAAATAGCCCATCTTTGCTTACCACACATGCACCTGCTCCACAGACAGAACTAAGGGAGGACGTGTTGTTAAACACGTTACCTAACTAAAAGTTTATTCTAGTCCGTAGTGCACTAGCGTTCTGCTGACACATACTTTGAAAAGCAAAATGACTTTTAAATTTGAGACCTTAAAGTTGAGTCATGCTTATTAGGATAAGGCTTGCCGAGTATTTTCCTAAGGGTTTTTTGGCGATCTTAAAAAGATTTTAGCTTTAACTGAGTTCTCCTAGAACTTTAAAGTTTTCGGATACTTTAGAATTAATGCTGAGAGCATTTACGTCCTATTTTCTGGATAGTAAGAAGCAGAATATTTCAAGGGTTTGATGACTATGCAAAGGAGGCGTTCTTTTTTCTGAATGCGCTTGGACTACTAAAATATGCAAAAAAGGAAAAAAATCATTTTTCCCGGAACATAAATCTACAGCAAAAACGCTTCCATTCTGTTAATCCTAAAAGGCATGCTTGCGCTTACTACCTGCCAATTTATTTTTGTCTCTGTAGGACAAATTCCTTAACTGATTAAAACGCTTGCCGCTCTGCAATCAAGCTTCGCAACATTTCCTTGGGAACCGCTTTGCTAAGGACATGGTTTGGGCGGGCTGAATGGTAACGCCTACTGTTATCCTCCCTCTCTCTCTATCGGCCATAGGAGTGGCTGCAATTAATTGCTGCCTGCAGACACATCTGATAATAAATAAGAGTCAGGGTTTCCGTACTTGCCAGAAAAATCTCTTAATTACTGGTCGTTGGTCACAATGCCAATGACTGCGTGGGTGGTTAACCGTCACCCGAAAGAAAAGGCCAGATGGTTTTTATCCGCCTTTTGTTAGCATAAATCGGTGGATGTCAGCCCTATGCGACTATCTACGCAGGATTTCCGTCGATCTGATTAGACTTCGTCAGCGAGCGTTGCTCCATAATTACCTAATCCGGCGTTTGATTTTTCAGTGTGCAACTTAGACCTTGCGCGGCGCCAATGGATGACGAGAAATAAAACAAAACTGTGATGCAAGTATTCCCGTCTTTGCTAGTAAAAACCTTTCAAGTAAAACAAGAAGAAACTTTTTCTCCCTACCCACACCTGCATTTCACACCAAAATCCATGCTTTAGTTACCTATCACATTTCACCCATCTAAGTCACTTAATTAAGAGAAGAAGGCCTTCGTTCTTGAGCTCTCTATTCATATCCAAAAACCGCAAAAGAGTTCAACTTTAAAAATAGTATGTAAGGCAAATGTTGAGTTAACATCAGCGATATGTCTTAGCCACCTGCAAACTGCCGCTACTGGCACAATTTTCATTATATGTATCACAGTTTCTCAGCAAATGAGAATCCAGTTTGCGTTTATATGTCTCTCAGTATCCGAAAGGATCCGCTCGTCAGTGAGTCCCTTCCACGCTCCAATTTTCTTCGCTGAGGAAAATGAGGGTGATAGTTGATTGAACAGTTTATTGTGTTTTATTCATAAACAATGATCTCACACACTTGAAGAAGAGGTCCCAAAATTCCACGACGTCAATAAAGTCTGCGTATTTCGTGGCTTTTACCTTGTTTAAAAAACAAAATTCACTACAAAGGCTAGGCTCAATCCAACCTCTATGTCATCAGTGCAAATATGTAGCATAGGCTCTTTCTGTAAAGGACTATTTTATGTTTAAATGTTTACTTAGTCTATAAATGCAACTTAGTTTACAAGATTAATAAATAAGTTTTTCTGTTTGTCCGTAATAATGTATTTTTACGGTTTAATAGAGCAAAATGTACGTTCCCTTCGACTGAAACTCGAACATTTTTCTTGTTTCTATGAATAAACCCCTGAAGGTTGTATAGTATAAAGTAAACTGGAATGGCGTTTCCTACCCTATCGACAACCCGTACAATTGCACGGACATTCCACTTTATGCGGGTAGCTTGCTCAATCTCATGGATTTTAAAATTGGCGGCTTTTAAAATTAAAATTAAAACTGAGCTCCTTCTTTACACACAGCTGCTAAAGAAGCAAATACCGTAAGTAACAATTTATTAAGCTTCACAACTTAGCACCAAAAGGTGCTTAGTTTTACAGTTATTTTCTTTGGTAATCGAATATCTGTTGTTACCATGGCTGCCATGGTCCTGCAGGAAGTGGCGTGAGCTGGCCAACAGTAATACAGCGTTTAAGCAGGAAATACAAAAGTACTTCGATGACTTCGCTGACATTTCCTTATAAACTCACAAGGATATTTAAACGGCTTATCGGTTAAATGAATTTATGTGTATTCCCAAACAGCGGTCAGAGATATCTTGTAGCACGGTGTCAGAATTGCGTCTTAAATTATTTTTAAACTCTCAGAAAGAGCTCCGAACACATAAGGGGTGATGCTATTCGTTGATTAAAATTCCGTGAAAGGACGCTGGCAAAAATGGTCGCTTTGTGGATTTTAATATTAACTACAGTCACATATGTCATATATCCGTTATATATGGTGACTAAACTTCTGAGGTTTGCTGTAAGGTAGACAGGATTAAACAAAGGTTATAATATTTTTAAGAAGCAGCATACTCCGTAGATATTTCAGTAACGACAGGCTACCGGCATACAAATGAAGTTCTTTCATAAAGCGAACTTCATAAAAGCGGCACCTTTATAATACGCATTTTTGACCTGAAAATTGATGCTCTTATGCATTTACTTTACTATAGATAGAAAAAATAAAAATAGTGTTGAATCCCTTCTGTTATTAAAAATTAGAAATTTCTAAAATGTATCTGCAGATTTTAAAAATCCTGTTCAATTTCCGAATGAATTCTAGTGAGACCTTACAGTGCATATATGCTTGAGTTTTCCATATAACCGTATGCATTTTGTTCGTTGACGGAAAAGTAAAAATTGAAATATGCTCCTAAGAAGATGCTATATAGTAATCTTAACAATTTGTAATAGAGGCGGACTACATGCGGCGCCTCGTGAGCGATATTTTAAAACTAGGGGATATGAGGTGTGTAAATGGAAGCTTCAGGGCCTTAAAAATATTCCAGTTAAAAACGTTTTGCAAATGTAAGGATGCCCTTTGATCAAGCATACAATTTTAAGAAAGTGCAATTTGCTACCAATTGAGTACAGGAAATAATATTTATTTTTTCTTTGAAATATAGTTACTGTCAAGCAAATAGATATTACCAATGAAGACAAGGGAGCCTAGCGTGGCCTACTAGCCGTCATCGAGTGTGAGTTCCAAAGGCACAAGCACGAAACAAGTGTGGTCTGGAACGGATCGGCGTACGCCTATCTGCCAGACTGCGAGCCCATGGCGCAGTGGTTAGAGCGTTGGACTTCTAACTAACAAGTTTGTGGGCTTAGAATTCGAGCAGAGCACCAATTTCTGGGGCGACACTTGAGTTGAGTATGACTAGCTGACGACTGCGTATCTCATTACCCACCTAAAGCGGCGTGGCTTGAGTGTGAGCCCCAAAGGCACCAGGGCGGGACGAGTGTGTCCTCTAACTGATCGGTGTGTGCGCTTATCTGTAATAGTTGCTTTTATAAGGGCGCCGACAATTCCTTCTTCTAACTTTGATATTTCTAACCATGTGTACTTTCTGCATGAGTACGAAAAACCGACAGGACTGAAATATCTTGGGCGTTTGCTTCACGATAATGAGTATTACATCGCCATTTGAGTAATACTTTCTAACTGGAACTCCCCTTCAGAACATCAGTTAACATTTCGGGAGATAGACCAGCTACTGAATCATCCTGAAGTTCGCCGGAATTTGCTTCCGGTACTTCTTCACACTGGCCCTCCATCGTGCTCAGATCACCTAAACGGAAGAGAGGGTGTTTTTGATTCTATGCTTGGTCTTCGGTGACCATAAAGTTACTAACGTGCACATCACCGTCCTGTCCCTGCGAGGCGCGCGAGTGGTTGACATGATCTGTAAGTTACGGTCGAACTGTTCGCCTCCCGAAATACTTTGTGCATGTCACGATGCTGGCTGTCGCTTGCGTGACCTTCCGGCCCCCTAGAGAAAAATCGGCTACTGTTGCGCCTTGAATTCTTTTATGGAATTTTCAGCTGCCATTAGATGAAAAGGCAATTTAAAAGGCGCCATGCTTCAGATTAACCCCATTTTGTAGCAGCGAATTACGTCTTTAAACATTCCACGCGAAGAATTTATAACTTCCCGGTTTTAAAAATTCCTTAAAGTCCAAACAAACTTTAAATGTGTCATCGGACCCACATTTAGGGTGTGCTGACTGCAAGCTATAAAATTCTCTGTTATAAAGATGCCATCTAGCAATCAGAACACCTTATATGGACCTGAAACATGGTGCCTGATGCAAGGGGGACACAACTAAATGGACAGATGCGGTATTGAGAAGAAGATGACTCCATTGCTGGGACAATACTTTTATTCGCCTGACCTTTCGAAATCTGTCACAGATTCATCATCGTAGACATTAGCTGCTACCGCTTCCTGCTAATTTCTTTGATGGGGAATCCGCGACGGATGTCGAAAGGTTGGGCGAATAAAAGATGCGGTAGTGATTGACAGAACACTTTTGGAGCTGAAGACCTCGTAAGAGATAATTCCCTATAGTATTACATTTGGACATTTTAGGTGGTATAAAAGGGCAAGATATCACACAGGGGTCTTGTTAAATATGTTTAAGCTACAAAACTTCAATACAAGCAATTCAGTAAGCAAATTTAACCAGTTCTTAGGCGAACTGACTTATGAAAGTGGCCGGAGGGACACATTCAAAATTCAAGATCGTGCTGATATAACTTACAAGCCTCAATAGTTTGCACTAATGTACATAGTTTGCAAATCCGGTTAAGCGTTTAAAAGTCAGTCACCTATAATAAGCCTGGCAAAGGTTTGGTAGTATGTTATATTAGTGGAGCATAATGCGCGAAAAAGTCCAAAAATCAATTGCCATTTTGTTTAGTTACAATTTCCTATAAAACGGTGTCAACAAGAAGACAAATGTTTCGTTACAAACCTTGCGTAGAAAAATCAAAATTTTCAATATGGCTTGTTTGTAGAGCTGTCCAATTGCAAGGTATGACAAACCAATGTATTATGAAAGCAGATTAAGTTCAAAAATATATTGAAATTACAGGCCTGTCTTTCATCCAAACCAAAGGAACAATCGTCGAGCTCTCACCTCCCGGCCTGAAAATTCGAGCAAAAGTGATGCCGCCCCTTTAGACCGGCAGAAGATACCCGGTACTGTGGTCTCTCATATGTGTCGTTTCGTTACCGCTCTACAGCTAACCAATCGGCAGATGATATCGTAGGCACCGAAGCGTTAAAATTCAATGACCTTCAGAATTTTACCACATGAATTATTTATCAACTGTGAGCCAAATTACCTAGAAAAACAAGTTCTGGTGGTCAACACACACAGTTTCTAAATACAGCAGACAACCTGAAAAGACCGGGCAAATCACGATAATTCAAACTCAGGGGAAAACAAGGGATTTTTTGTTGCTTAAATCTTCCATCTGCAGGTGAAAGCGCCCTTACCGTCTGTTCAGCGGAGCGGTCAGAGCTGCGAGCAGCACTGTGTGGTGGAATTGGCGGAGCATGGTCTGCTAGGCCATGGCAATACGAATCTGAGTTGGGGAGCTGCATGCGGACATTGGCGGAGGCTGGGTGGTGTTGACCAGCTGCAGCCGGTGGTGCGTCGGATGAGCCATCGCAGGCACCTCCTGCAGAACCAGACAAACAGCAAAAAATATATTAACACTAAACTTTATCGTAACTCCGGCCAGTAAATAACCGTGATAATAAGTGAAATACGGGTGAGAAAGGGACTCATCGATCTCGTTGAGGAACAAGAATGTCCATTTGTGCCCTGAAACTCACTATAAAGCCCTCACAGGCAGACGCAGAGACTTGTAGGATATGCTGAAGTGAAACCTACTGCCTAATACTCTTCTTAATCCACTTATCTTGCTCTATGAACCGTAACTATGTGCGACTGCTGCCTTGCCCTGTTGCTATCCCTGATGATGCTAAGTTGGAAAAGGATTGCGAAAAGCCTGGCAAATAAACTTCGCGTTTCAGGTACGTCATGAGGCCCATATATCGTTTGAAGAAAATATGTTCTTCGAGATAAAAGGTAAATTTAATCAGTGAATCTTCGGGAATGCTTCACCGGCTCGTCTTCAGACTAACCATAATATTCAATAAATAACTAAATGTTCAAACGTGCGGAAAAAATAAAAAGTCATATGAACTGAGTGCTGATTAATAGTTATGGCTTCTGTCAGTCTGTATTGCTCAGTCCTCGTCTCTACCATATTTCTTTGAGGTGTTTATAAATTCAATCTAACTCTATGTGTCGGTTGATGCGTGAATCATCAGAGTACATGGTTTCACGAAATTCTTGGCCTTTTTGAGGAGCTATCTCCAACGATGCGTGTTTTGTCCCATGCGAAGCTGTCTTCTGTATCAAGGCTATGCATAGCAACTTCGATTAAATGGTCCCGTCTTTTCACTGCCAATTGGTGTTCGTAAATACGCGTAGAAACGGACCTTCCTGCAAAAAATTTTCGATAAAGGAAATTTTCATCATGAAGATATATTAAATATGAATAATTTTACTAACCGAGATATATACGTGATAGTATAGAATTTACTGATCTGGATAAGGAACATAGATGTTATTTTGTACCTTGAAGTTCACATAAGAGCCCTCACAGGCAGTGGCATAGCGACTGTAGAATAGAATGAAGTGAAACCGGCAAAGATAAGGGAGACCGTAATGGTCACTTCTGGTTCATTATTCGGTATCAGCCAGTCATACCTAATCCCAGAGGTGGCACGTTCCAAACCCGCGACCTCTGGTCGTTGAGTTCAACACATTATTTAATTGCACTAGAGCTCACTAGAAAACAAAGAGAAATTCTTGTTTCTTAAGCACATCGGTGAGCCCTTTACTTTTACTCATATTCCCGATGGCAGTCGACAAAACAAATAGTTAAACATTTTTGCACTCAATAACTATAGATCGTGGGTTTGCATCTCGAGTGATTTACACCTGGGATTAGGTACGACTGACGGATGACAACAAATAATCCCACAATGGCCATTTCGGTGTCCCTTGTCTTTTTCAGTTCCATTTCAATATAATATATATATATATGCTAACCGCGAGATAGGCGCTAACCGATCGATTACCGGAATGACTTGTCCTTTTGTGTCTTTCGGGCTCACTCCCTTGTCTTTATCGTTAACCGCCTTGCGTGCCACTCAAAAGTGAACCCAAAAGGCACAAAAAGAGAGGAATTAGTCCTGTAACCGGTCGGTGAACGCCTATCTGCCGGTGTTAACATTCCAAATCGAAAGCGACAGGGCAATGAGCCTGCGGCGCAATGGTTAGAGCGTTTGATTTCTAACATTATAGGTCGCGCGTTCGAAGCTCTAGGGGAAAACCGCTTGGGGTTGGGTTTGTCTGACTAATGACGGCTTATAAGCCAGAAATGATAAATCTAGTCTCTCTTGGCTTTGTCGCTAATGTAATTCTACATGCATATATACAGTATGGTGAGAGCTGCAAGCAACATTCCGCAATTTGAAAAAGACCAGTAAGCGAACGCAAACTAACATTCATTAGGGTTGCAATATTGTTTCGACTCAGTGATGAGCTTCTTTTGCCCACTGCAAAAAAGTTGTTTCTGAAAAAAGGGCTGCTTATATAACATGCATTTTTATCACTGATTTTGACTGCCTTGATAAATTCAAACATATTTTATGGAAAACATGCACGAAAAAATCCTCTCTTGTACTTACTTGCTAGAAAATAACGCTTTCTTTAACTTTTATTCTTAAGTTAAAGGTTTCCGTAGGTTTTAAAAAGTGTTTTAATTGCAGAATGATTTTGAAACCTACTGACCGCTAGAACTAAATATAAGTTTTACAAACTGAATGTTGTGTTCATCCTGTTTAAGGAAGAGTACGTTGTCGACTACGGTCTGAGGAAGTGGTTGCATAGCTTTCAGAGAATTTTGCAATAGACATGGATCATGTTGTATATATCAAGGGCAGCACTAACAAATTTACACACACGATATATTATGAGTGATTACCGCACAGTCGTAAAAAAACTCACAATTAGAAATTGCTTAGACCGGACGAGACCCTTCCTTTAAGAATAAAATTTAAAGAAGGCGTAATTTCCTATCAGGTAAGTACAAGAGAGGATTTTTTCATGCATGTTATATTTTAATTTTAATAAAAGAACTATAAGAACTACTGAGTGCTTGTTAAGAGAAATAAAATGTTCTCGATAATTCCCAGCTTGTGGAAATGTCAAAAATAGCTATAACTTAGAACAATAAATTAAAATATTTTGTTAAGTATAAAACTTAAAGCGACCACTTTCTTTATACAAAAAACTTGCCTTAAGTCAAAATATTTTGTACATATGGTAATGAGAGGATGACTGGTTATTGAATATCGTGGAATAAATTATCTCCTCATTTCGCTAGTTGTCCGTGTATTCATTGATAAGTGTACGATTCGTCCGTTTTTTTGACGTTTACATCAAACACTTTAAAACAAGATACGAATAAACATCATTTACTGAAAAAAGCGAGCTTTTGGATATTATTTCCTATGTAGATGGCCATGTAGGTCAAATTTGTAAATGCTTCAAAACAGCAAACCACACTTTCGAGCACACAAAATGTCTGCTAGATACCACGCGTATTGTTATTCCTAAGATTATTAAAAAACTATCCAAAATAGGTGACCTCGTTAAATAGTGCTTTCATTGGATATTTAGCTGACGAACTTCTGCGTATATTAACTTTTCAAAGGTAATCTCACTGCGAAATTGGGGACTTTTGACAATTTCTTCAACTTATCTGAAGAAAAACGATTAAATTTGACTAGAGATGAAAGAACATGCCTTTCTCTTTATAACGAATTATTTTTTGCTTGAGGAGACTTATTCCAAGATCTGTAATAAGCGTGCGAATGCGGAAAAAACAGGCCATATATGAGCATTTTTTGAAATACTTATTATTATCTGTCTGTTCCGCTTCTGAAGAACGCTTGGTCGAAACGTATTGTTTACACAAGGCTATATTTCTACATGACTTACATTCAATAGGGCCTTCTATAGGCTGTCGTCGCAGTTGCACATAGAAACTTTGTTTACGCGCACGGCCAGCTGTGCGATAAAAGAAAATATTCTGCCAAAACATTCTGTTACTGCATTTTTTGCAGAAAAATCTTCACAGAATAGCTGAATATAATTTTTAAACTTCTATCACTGCTTATTTCTGAAAATAAATGCGATTTCTTAAACTTCTCTTTAGTTCCATTTGATCAAATTCGCACTAAATTTTTCAGTACTGAATGGGATTATTATTCCACCTTTTTTACTTATTATGGAATTTTTCCACAGCACAATGTATATAAGAAGAAAGTTTCATCCTGTCTTTCCTTATAGCATAGGGAATTTATTTAATGTAAACATACGCATGATTTAACCAAGATGAGAGCCTACTTTCTCCAATAACTTTAAATAAGAGCGCAGTTTTCCAAACCAAAGCCCTTCTTATCATAAAATCCACTCGGTTGATCCAGATAACCTGTCCAGGTAAACGCTGCACTACCAAGTGAAATTTCGTCCTGAACGTTGTTTGCAGGACTCGCAGAAATTTTCTATGTAAGTAGCCATTTGTTAGAGAAAAACCTTTTTCGCAGCGGTCAAAAGGAGCTTATCACTGAGTCGGCATCCTAACGTGACTGAAATCAATTGAAATTGGACTTCATGATAAACAGTATTGCAACCCTACTGAATTTTGGTTTGCGATTGCTAACCGGTCTTTTTCAAATTGCAGAATGTTGCTTGCAGCACTCGCCATACTGTATATGTAGAAGGGGGCCAAAAAACAGACATAACGGAACTGTTTCAAACTAACCTGTAAGTACCATTTCCCCCCAAAAGCGCATTACTAGCAGTATTGCTCTAGCGATAGCACATTATCTTGAACACATGTAGTCAATTTAAGATATTCATAGCCGAACGACAAATACCTATCTGTACTGACTGGTTGGCTCGCTTTAAATTAAGTTTGTACTTCGCTTCATTTGGATCGAGGTATACACAACTATTTGGCTATGTTTTTTCTGTCCCATTGCATACTGCAAGTCGTTTTCTCCTCTGATACTGGAGCACCGACAGCAGCCGGGAGACTGTCTAGCCGGAGCAGGTTAGCGCCAATGCAGGAATAGCATTGAAGTGTGCTGCTTACTAGTTCATCAATACATGGAAATAGTCCTTATTATCTTTGGTATTCGGTCTCCTTCGCTGGAAAAGAGAATATGTTGAACTTTCAAGATCTGCTGCCGCAAATTCTCAAACGTGAATAGGCACAGTGCGTAGCGTATTTGAAGCACGCATGATGAGCGTCTTATTAAACACAAATACCATGAAGGAAGCCGTCATGCCACCGACTCTAATATGACGATATTACCATATGTAACCTTTAATTTTCAAAGGAACACTGACCACGATTTGTGTACATGGTCACCTTGTTCATCAGACTTGAGGCCTATCAAAATATGTTTGATTTGATTATTTTCGAAGTGTAAGCCGCCAACTGGCACATAAATCTCCTACGGCTTAATAGATTTCGCCCTATTACCGAAGCCGATAGAAAGACAAAGTGATAACGGTGGATTCAGCAAGCATCTGGTTCGTCAGGAAAGTTGACGAATCATCAGAGCCAATAGCCAGCCCGAAAGTCTAACTGATCCATCCAAACCTGATGGCTGTGCATGAGGCAGCGAAATTGCAAAACATCAGTTGCCTCATACGAATCAACACGTTACGTCCCTATAATTACTGTTGCTTTGACAGAATAGTGGTTTTAACTCGTGTGAAACCCTTTATTCAAACATATAATGTGTGTTTTGGGAGGGGGTCTGCCTAGGCGAGTATGAAAGTTGGCGCGTACGTGAGATATTTTGTAGTACTGTTTCGGTTCCCGTCACAGTGGAGAGAGGACTGGATCGCGAAAAAAGCAAAAAGTGAAACATTGGGGTAAGACAGACTTGTAATTTAACTTACCTTTCAGGCAGATTATAAACCTGAAAACTGAGCACTAGCCCTTGCGAATCGTACACACTTTGCTTGGTCTACGCACTAAAATACGGTTGCACACCTGGTTTGTTGTCTTAAAAGCGCCTACCAGACGGTGTATATGCTGACCAATAACACCATTTTTCCAACATCTTGGAATTAAATTTGTTCTTCAAATTTTCACATGTAAGGAGGATGTGCATGCAGGCATATAGTGCATATTGCTTAGTTGAGTTTATATTTGCGAGTATGTACATTTCTGGGATAATAACACTAAAAAGTCATGTCTACTGAGACGTAATGCTGGTTTGTTTCTCCCCCAGTGCATTTATAATATGACCGCCAGAAGCTCCGAAGCGCTCCAGGGCAATGATACGAGCGGCTGGATGCAAAAGAAAGCTGGGGAAAACTGACAATAATAACCGTTCTGGAGAACTCGGATAAGCATGAAGGAATGCGCAATTAGTGTGTTGGTGCTCCTAACCATGGTGCCGACCTCAACAACTTTTTGCTAGACGGCACTACACCTTACTCGATCTGAATTTGGATTTATGAATGGAAATTTCTCATATTCCTCTCCGAAAAGACGTGGAAACAAGAACTACCCGTAATATAGATGAATTTGAGTTAATGTCCCGAGAATTAAAAAAATAATTATTCAGGCCATGTTAAGGGAGGGGTCTAGGTAAGATTTATTTTATGTTTATGGTAATAACTAAATGATGGGCTAGAGTTAGAACCCGTGAACACCAACAATTCCTGGAAATCAAGGTAAAGGACAATTTGTTGCATGGGTGTTATTCCTATGCGAGTGTCCTGCCACGGGCAGGAAGCAAGCTCAACTGCCTCTTTCACACATTTTAAATGCTTCAATATGACGATTTGAAGACACGGTTTTTGGGATACTTCCACTAACAAACAATCTGACCCAAGCCCGGTGGCTAAATTACTTTAAAAATTGAAGTTAATTGTGTGGTCGTTCACTGAGACCCCTTAAACCTTGCATTAGTCAGCTCCTAAAATTCACTATTTTACTATGGTAAATAAGCCCAAAAAGGTTCGGTTAGCCATTTTCGTCAGTTCGCAACTACTATTTTGTTCTTCGAAAGAAAAATATTTTACATGCTTTCTTCTTCGTAGCCACATCAGGTGACTTAGTTCCGAGTCACCGATATTTATGCTTCAACGATGCTATCAAGCGGTCGCTAGAATACTCATTTTGCGTCACACTGCCAAGAAAACCTATTCCAAATCGTATTTTGACTCTTTGCATTCATTTTAGGCAGATTCCAGAATATGGTCCACTTTTACCAGCGTGGTAGAGTTTTCCAACCGCCCAAACACAAACTCTACAATTCCGTGGTCTTGGCTGCATGAGAATGTTTGTTTTACTTCAGTCCGTCAGCCGGCAGTCCGGTGGCACTCTTAAACTCCTGCCAAAAAACCTGCGTCTTAGATTTTACGCGAATGTTATTCTTCGATTGGCCTTTTGATGCGTTAAAGAGATGCCAACCAATAAGCAGGCGGAATATACCAGCCAATAAGAGTTTGTGAGGCGATGGTAATTCGCTCTCACTGCCGGCCGGCCGCGCAGCAGCCAATTTCCGATTGCACATCATTTTTCGGCTCTCATTGTCAATTAGGAATTTTTAATGTAATGCTTTCCCCTGGTAGAAACTGGCGAGTGTTTTCAGCTCCTAGTGCTTTAAATTACATTTTCGGTATCAAAGCCAGTGTATCATTGTCAAAAGTTTAGCCCAAATTGCCTCCTAATACTAAGAGGCGCAGTATACTGACATAAAACAAAGTATTTCAGCGGACAACTAGTGAAGTGCCAAAAAAAATTTATGGGCTCATATACGTACCGTCTTGAGATTTGGGTAGACTCTATGCTTCAAACTCTAGAGGTTACTCATAGAGATCATCAGAATTTTTTAATGTGCAGCGTCCGGAAACACTGTTTTATGTTGAAAACATTCTCATTCTTGGCCGAGAGAACGCCTAAACAGCCAGAACCTGGCACACGGCAGCCATATTCTTACTTTTCACGTGATCATCCCACGATAATTTATGACATACCGCCTCACGCTCACTACAATCGCAGCTCCACACAACGAAACGGAAATATGCAAGTCATCGTTATGATATCAACACTTGCAAATTGCACCCACCCACGCAAACAGAACGGACGACTGGACGGTATCAAGACCGCCAATTTTTCACTTAATATTAATAGGCCAAATTTTAGCATGATATTCGCCTAGCAAAGGTTAGTTACGGTCCAAATTACACCACCTTCAAAAATGCGACGCAGCGATCGATGCGCTACGCTGTTAGCGAAGAAGCCTGGAGTGGACCATGTGGCTAAATTGCAAAACCTAGCTGCATGTTTATGGCAGAATAAATTTCAGTAAAAAAGTTATGTACGTTTACAGGATATGATTACCACGTTCTAGATGATACAGTAAGTATTTTCGTGATATAGACGTCAAATTCTATTTATGAAGAGAAAGTGGTTTATTTGGGCGATTGAAATTCAAAACACACGATCATAAATCGGTGTTATAGGTAGCTGATTCAAAGAGAACAAATCTGATAGTATTTTTAGGGTAAAGCTTTATTTGGCAAAGTGATGTATGTCATAGAGATTTTCTTGATACATGATCTTTCGCACATCACTCTCAAGTGGAGGGGAAATGTCACTGAAGCTAAATAGTAGACCATAACTGTCTGTCTGTCTGTCTGTCTGTCTGTACTCAGCTCTTAGGCGAAAAAGCATCATCCTTATAGCGGAAGTTTGGGCTGTGTCATCAAGCCTCTCGCGTAACAGGCTCCAAAAAAGTGGAATGTATTTCACTCTCAACTTAGAAGTTCTAGTTCTTGAAGAATACTGAAGCTTTGTTCATTTTAGATAAGAACAAGATTCGAACTCTCTGTGAATACTACGTAGAAACAGAAAAACGCTTTTCAGCAGCCTTTCGAGCACTGTCAAACAGCTACGGAAACCCTGAGTATAAAAAAAACTAAAAAAAGCTGGAAAGAAGTGTTTGTAGTGATTATACAGTCCGTGACCGATCTCTTGAAAGATGGGTGGAAATGCTCGAGAAAATGCCAGCCTTTTTGGTTGGGCAAACCCCAACGATGCATTTTTATCCCATGTGAAGCTGTGTCCCATATCAAGGATATGCATAAGCATTTCGGATAACTGGTCACGTCTCCTCACTGCTAATTGGTACTCGTGAATGCGTGTTGAGACGGAACTTCCTGTTTGGTCACAGAATACGCGTTCCTGGAGTTCGTCCCTCCAAAAAAGGCCATGAATCTCCTGAGGCTATACACAAGAAACGTAAACTAAATAGGTTGTTCGTTTATATGATAAAATTGTGTCTCCCTCCAGTTTTATATTATAAAAAGAGCAGTCGTGCGGTTTTAAAACTTTTATACTTATGACATTGATTAAGACTCCCTAATGTTCATTCAAAATCATCGCAACAGGAGAGGTTATACAAAAACCGCAGGGGCACACTACTTAAAAACTGTGCAATATTTTAACATCCGAAAAGCCCGCCCAAATACTCCCGCTGTAACTTAAGATACAGTTAAGTATTTTGATTAAGACCTTTGACCGTTGCATTTCCCTTTACCTCGTCAGAAAAGTGCCCGTAAAACGTATTTATTGTTGATCAGTAGCATCAAGTGACTGCCCACATCGACTAGGGACTAGAAACGGTAAGGCAAAACAGATAGGCCAGTCGCTTCCGTGAAACGAGGCCACCCTCTGTATAAATGCGCTAGACCTATTCTCTCACACTGTCTTCTGTGATCTAGCCGTAACACTGGATCTCGATGTGACCTCGGAACTGTCACTTTAGCCTGAAAATTGATATTTGCAACTGCCGATATATGCGAGAAAGCGGTGGATGCGGCAAGTTTACAGGTAGAGAAACAGGAGATAAGGAGGAACCTACTCCAGGTCTCATTGTGTGTCATATATTTCTGCTGTAAGGCGCCCTGTGTGGCCGCATCGTAGCACTGGAGGACTTCCAATACGAGTTCCGGGTTCTGCCTTCGTTCTCGCGGGGAAATGTTCGACTCCTGGAGCCATTGCAGCCAGGCCGATGGCATGCCCTACAGGTGGGAGGATGAGAAGGAGAATGCAAAAAGTACAGAATTCCGCGCCTTCAAGGTACATTTTAGTTTTTAGCGAAAGAGAAATGTGATTGCTGGAACAAGGTGTTTATTCACGCTTATATTTCGGTTAGGCGTTAGGGATATTTGCTTGCTTTTTGGGAACGGCAAAGCGGGCGATTGAATGATTTTTTTGAAAAAACACAGCGAGATATGTTCCTCTTAGTAGAAAGGAGTGAACCCTTAAGTATCTGATCAGTGCGAATTCTGGAGATGCTAAGAAATAATAAAACGAAAACCTATGTTCAAAAATCCACCGCGGTTATTGCATAAACCCTTGTTTGTCGTTCGTGACAGAGTACCTTAAGGGGCAAATCTCAGGTCATCAAGATTACTCTTAATTTCATTGGCCAGACTAAATATGGTCATGTACGCCGGAAACGGTTGCTTTCGACGTAATGGTTATTTGATCCATTTTGGTGGAGTACAATGAGTCATCCAAAGTTTGATCATCTAGCTCGCAGATGCTACATTTTCAAGTATAATTGCGCAATACGTATTTTTTCGCGCAAATCACGGAAAACGGAAAAGGGCCGGTTTTATAGGCAATATAATTGGTCTTACTTTTATTGCTATGGCATAATATTTAATTATAATGAAGTACGGTAATGCGGAAAAACTATTCCGGATTTAATGTAACATGCTTCCTTTAGAAGTGAAAATGCAAAAATCGTTTAAACTTATTTGGGGGTTGATTTCGGTGGTGTAGTTCTAGCAGACTTTATAAATAGCATTTGGTTGAACAATTTTGGAATTTTTCACGTCCATCTTCTGTTAAATGCTGTATAACCTACAAGCTAATTTTCCCTTCTTCCAACAATGCTATCCACCCGCTGCATTGTGGAACTAAGTGAAAAGTCCAGTTTCTTCACAAAATGTTTCCTCAAGTAACCTAGGCGAGACGGGTGCTATCTGCGTTTCGAATCACAAGGACATTTTAAAATGTTGACTGACATGCTCGGTAGATATTGAATTTTCAGGCCTAATAGTGAGGTAGACATGCCTTACTCTTACCGCACTCCTCTTCTCTCTGTTTGCGCCCTCCCATGGTGAACCAAGGTTCCCACTAAAAGTGTATTGGGGATACAGTATGTATGCTACGATCATACAACATTGTGAGTACCATTTAGGCCACAAAGTCATGGTTCAATAAAATGGTTAAGCAGCCAATGTTCACTTCACTTTTACGCATAGAATAGTATTTTCCATTCGAAAGTCGCCCACAAGTTACGATTGCGACAAAGGATAGCGCCCTTGATTAATAAATATTGAAGGCCGAAGTTCAGTCATATACCAGCAAATACTAGGCGTATTGAGGTAGTATGGCACTTGGATTGGGGGGGGGAGGAATAGGGAACTTGACGACAGTTTATTATTTACCATGCTGTCGGCGGAAAACACTCCATCAGTCTCAAGCAAAAGTATCCACAGGTCCAGAGACGCTTATTCTGGTTCCCGGCGAAGTCATATATTGCACTGCCAGACGCCCATAACAGGAAATTTCTCTAATGGTCGCAAAATATGCATGTAGAGGCTGAATGTATTGAGTCAGAAAACGTATCGCTTCAGCAGCGAACTGAGTAAACGTATTCTTTAAAGTATAGACTGCACACATTCAACTCACGCTAACTGGCACGTTTAATTTGCACTTCACTATACTTTTTAACGCATCATGGGTAATAATTGGCAGAATGCCGATACAGACTTCAAAAACCAGGCACAGCCTTGGAAATTTATCAGCGCACCAAAGTTTACGCAGCCCGAAGCCGCTGCTTGCTCGAAAAGCACTTTTTATCTTTGCATCGGGGGATTTGTGGTTACAGCCTATCTGAATGGTTCAAAGTCCAAGAATTCTGAAATTTAACCTCAGTCACGTTGTTTTTGTCGATTGTGCTCGTTAGTCAATTAGAAGAGTTAGTGTTTGGCTAAAGAAGACTGTTTAATTCGTAATTTGTGTGTGTGATAAGCGGATAAGTAGACAGTGAGCGGGAGAGAGAGGATATGATTTGACTAAGCTGTGGTGTGTGAATGGAAACAGTAGCGCACAGCTTGCATGCTCTTCTTTTCCCTCCTCATCTTACTGTGCTCTCTGTTAATCTTCTGCACATCAAAGGACGGTCCGTATATTGGTTGATTGGTGTTTACTGATTCATTACTGGTCTAGTTGTGTCCTGTGACAAATCAGTTGCAAAGTGGCTACTAGTATCGGCAAAATAACCCTACCGACAAAAACAAGAGACACTGGAATGACCATTTCTGGTGTATAAGCCATCATCAGCCGACCATACGCAAAGTCAGTGGTTAGAGCGTTGGAATACCGGCCGAAAGGTTGTGGGTTTGATCCTCAGGTTGATTATAGTTGGCTTATTACATCTAACAAGCAACAATATTATCTGCCTTGTCTTTTTCGATAGTTTTTTTTCTGCCTGTAGTCCGCAGGTTTTGGGAATGGATTTCATCCGATTTTCGGGTGGCGCAGATGTTCAAGTTCCATCCCTCCCCCCCCCCCCCCCTAAAATATAACAAATCAGGAAGCAATTTAATTTTGCAAAATACCGTTGTGAAAGCTGGCTTTAGCTAAGGAAAAATGACCTGAACACCAGGTTTTACGAGGTGACTTTCATCTGACCGGAAAGTACACCTCACTACGGTGCAGTGCACAACGATTCACTTGAGTCCGTCTCAAATACCCTAATTTTGCCTTAAATCACGCTCTTTCAACAGTTACCAACAGAATTCTGCATACGGCCATTATCGGCTGGACAAGTGGCCAGAGGGATTGGAGTTCTAGCTTCTGGACACTCAGATAAAGGACTGAGGAACGATAGGATGATGGTAAAAAAAAGTAGGAAATTTAAAATTTCGGTTGTTAGGGGTTTTATAGATTTCAATAATTTGATTGACCCAATTTAAATCTGCCAAGCCCTTGAAAACACTGGGGCAAACGTGCTTTTGTATCTAGTCCTGTAACCAGACGAGATCAGTGACCACAAATATTAAACAACGTTAATCCTTTTGAATCTTGATTGCGATCGTCAGGACATGAACCATTAAGCTGTTAATCGGTGCCGTAAGGATTAGCTGATACTAGATCCAAAGAGTCATGACAGAATAACGTGAGAGAGCCTATTTAAGACAGAGTGAGAAGGAGGTCTCTGATCTTTAGATTGCAGAATCAGTACCCAGTACCCTGAACGTTAATCAAACTTTCGAGGATGCACTTTAAAAGAAGAATTTCTCCGTAAAACTAATTGACATTCAAAGCACTATGCTCTCTCACCCACGAATGGTCACAGCGTCACAAATCGCAACCATCATCCGGGAGGTGACACAGAGAATTCGCATCTAAGACGTGTGCACACTTGCTTGATGGACGACTATCACTGCCGGAACTAAATTTAACGGAAACTGCCAGCTTCAGTAAGTTTAGGCTGCCAAGTCAACCAACCAGGTAACTTCCCACGGCCCCTGGAAGTGCTAAGCCACTACGATTGACCATCTAGTCCAAGGCACGTAGACAGTAACCCTAAATTGGAAGCCTATGAAGCTGAGCAGCGCCGCGAATTTTGAGCTGCAATGAGAAAGTCGGCGCGGCAGCCAATCAGAAGCTGATCCATACGAGTTGACCTTGAGCGCCTGTGCACGCGTGCTGCTACGGCCTCGCGTGCGTGGGTGAGCATCTAAAGCGAAACGAATTGCTGGTGTTGCGTTGCCGCCGTACTGGTACTGGACAGTGTTATCACACGGTCGGGCTTCGTCTGGTGTGACTGCTTCTTGACCAAACATCTGCACGACGAATACGAAGAAGGATGTGGAGGCAAATCACACGACTACGCTCTGATGGCAGATCCGGGGGCGATGATTTTATTTTACCTTTTGATTCAAGGTCACCCGGCCGCCGAACGAGGGAGCGGTAGCGGTCCAAAAAAGTACATTGAAATGGGCTGTACTGATTTTTCGACATCGATTGCATGAAGTTAGCGGCTGCATGATTAATGCCTATAAATAAATAGCTCTACCAGCTTCGCGTCCTGTTCGACTCACCCCCTGCAAAATAAAATTGCCATCAGCGACCTGCACTAAAAATAAGCTTAAGAGAATGTCCTTCTGTTAGGACGATCATAATTGTAACTTTGTATATATTTTAACAATGGATGAAAATATTAATGAACATAACTCATGTTTCAAGCTAGGAAAATGTTGAAGCATGATTACGTTGGGGATTTACAGAGGTCTGTTTTCTTCAATATCTGTTTATGGAACTTTTCTGCATTTTGAGATATGAGTTCGCCCTTACCACGGCTTCCGCAAACTTTCTGCTACTGCTGCCCATTGCGGTTACCGGGGTTGGGGGAAGGCGCACGAGCATTTATCCTTCTCAGGTCGCCAACTAGTAAAAAAAGATTTCTAAATTATGCTCTGCTCCACCGAAGTTTACAAGGGGCAACAAGGGGAGGTTAAACGCGATATTAATCCAACTTCTCCTATTCATAACACGACGCGGATACCCAGTCGACTTTATCAGTTATTCGCTTAATGGTCTAAAATGCTGTATGATTCGAATTATATATTTTGATTCATTATGCTACCAGCTTTGAATTCTCTCGAAAAATCACAACGATCTACTGAGTGCTACTCCTGTGTGTTCTTGTTCCGATAAATTTGAAGCATATTGGACACAGGGTTACTGATGCAGTTCCCTTGAACCACGAGCACGATTCCAGACGCCATCGCACCTTACAGAGACTTTTACATTTCTTAAATTTCAACGGAGTCTGTTAATATTTGTCCAATGCATTTTCACCATTAGACCGCTCAACAGTCATAGGCGCAATGTCGTTCGCCACACCTGCCCACGGAGTGGATCCAGGACCGGTGATATGCGCGTGAATCGGTTCACAGTTAAACGGAAGTTTTTTGGCATCTACCGCGCCACGTCAATTCGAAGACGCGTGACGTCAAGACGACCACGGGTGAACTGACAAAGTAACACAGCCCGCTACGCACGCCCAAACACGACCTGGTTTCCGCAGACTGTACTGCGCTAAATGCATGAGAATTAAACAAAGACGGAGCCACTGCAGCCTGACTCACACTTGTGAGAGAAACTTAATTCAGCTTTTGTAATCTCCAGAGAAATTAATTGCTGATCGCGGTATATATAAGTATATTTAAGGTCTATAGGCGTAGACCGACATTGTAAGTGTATATTCATGTTGAAACCCGTCAACCCCTGTGAAATATAACCTGCTGCCATCAGACAGTCGTTAGTAGCATAAAGTGACGTTGTAACTTACCATACTAACAGCCTAGGTACTTGCTAAAAGGCCCAGACACGTGTTTCGCCGGTATTCTGCCGCTGCTTGACACAGCTGCGAGGGCTCCGGCTCATCAGTGGGTCGCCCAGCTTTCCCTATCTGCTTTTTGGTTGATATACCGGTTTTGAAAGTTCAGCTTTTTTAATCTCCAGAGAAATTAATTTCTGATCGCGGTATATATAAGTATATTTAAGGTCCATATATGAACTTTCAAAACCGGTATATCAACCAGAAAGCAGATAGGGAAAGCTGGGCGACCCACTGATGAGCCGGAGCCCTCGCAGCTGTGTCAAGCAGCGGCAGAATATCGGCGAAACACGTGTCTGGGCCTTTTAGCAAGTACCTAGGCTGTTAGTATGGTAAGTTACAACGTCAAGAAACTGAATTATTCCGTTTAATAGCAATCTTCAAGGACAAGACTCCTAGTATGCCGCGGTTAAGTCTGCCCGCTAATGTACTGTGAGGGTGGATTTCCCAATATCGGCTTCACTCTGCTGTAGTACTCAACTGTCCGATACACTCGGTGATGGGAGTGGATGCAATAGTAGTCTAGCGTCTAAGCAGTGGATGTGATCGGAACACTACACTCACCAGGCTACAGTTCAGGTAGAAATCTACCGTGTACAGAACCCTGAGTTGCTGTCCCAGGCAGCAGCGGCAACTAACGAAGCCAGGACCAACGTTAACCCCCTGCAGTCATGTCTGAAAGAGCGTGAGACAGCAGTGGTAGCTGTCTGTATGGGATTGTGGTGCAAGTAAAAATGGCCTCTAATTGATTTGTTTCATTACCCGAGGGAGTCTCATGTAAAGTGAGACATGCCGTCTCCAATTGGCCTTTAGGCAGCCGCGACTATCAGGACGGGCAGGTGTGCGCGAATGGCAGCCGGTCAAGTGTCTGCATGTCAGTGAGTCAAAAGGCGTTCGCTGTTAGGTTGCATGACCTTGAGGGCGTTGACCTTGAGCGAGGACGCAGGACGAAAATATTTTCTGCCAGCCGGGGTAGGCATTAGCTCTGAGCAGCCAAATAAATGCGTGCCAGGAGCCAATCTGATCTTAGATTTGGCCCAGTGCAGCCCGCTGCGCGTGGGAACCAGGCTCTCAGTTATCGAACCAGTTAATATTTCGCTTCAACTCAACATACCGTCCCACATTTGCAATCTGGCTATCAATGCAACATGCTAGGCAAGTCGGAGGCGCGATAGCAAACACTCTTCAAATTCACTGAGATCAATGCACCTACTGTATCACAGGCAACATATGCAAAGCAGCTCCTCTGGTTTGCCAGTAAGTGAAGAAAATTATGATGAGGTTCAGTCTCCAGCCTTCATGCATTGTTTTAGTAGCAGTGTCCGACTGAAAAGTCCGCTCCTTCTTTGACAATTCCCACACACACGTGCTGTTACATCTGACATTATTGCTGCATACCACCCGAGCTGAGCCTCTTAGGCATACTACAGGACTCACTGTATGTCTGTTACAACAGTGTCATCCGTCTCAAATCGTTGGCTACAACTGAGGGTTATCTAGGACACGCTGGTCAGTCAGCGTTAGAAAAGCGAATCTCAGAACTATTTACTCATGTTCTATTCCACGTCTGACATCAGGTGAAGGAATACGATCCACCACAACAGTGGACATAGACTGAAATTACTTTGGACTGAACACTTTCACGTCCTTTATCGACGCAAGTGTGAGTGGGTATTTTAGATAGGGGGGCTGAGAAGGGCAAATAAGTGCTAGGACAACGTCTCAACGCACTTGTCTCACTACTATGGAATCAGACGCGCTTGAGGCTATGACGGTGTGCTAAAAAACCATGGCTTGGAAGTCTACCAACAGACGAGTGAAAGCCGAAATCGCAGTCAGCCCAGTATAGGCTATATGGAGCAACCAACTGATGGACTGACAGTCAGGCTACAATGGCCGCTGTCTACTGTGGCCTCCGAACCAGATGTCAGCATATTGAAACACAACTGCGGCCGCACTAGCCACCTGCATCCTCTCCTGACTCCGTTCTGTTTGACTTGGCCATGACACCGGGCCAAAGTGTGGAGAAGAGGCGGATGAGAGAGTGCGATAGATGCTGCGCCTGTCACCGTCCCTGCGCCACCATCATACTCTGGCGCTCACCGTGGACTTCGTCGAAATCGACAATCAAACTAGAAGGGGCTCAGAACTTTAGGCGGAATTTCTTGCCCTCTTATTTTGCCGCTGACATTGCATAACCAAGCGACATATTAAATTACTGCTGCACAACCAGCAGCAGGGAACAGCTACTGCTACTACTGAAATGTGCGGACAGGACATATCCTGTCCTTCTTCGCCACTAAGGCCTGATTAATGATCAGGTAGGGATGGGTGCACATAAAGCGAGCGTGGACGTGGAAGCGGCAGTCGGTTGCATTTATCTTTTATAGCGGGTAATTAAGGCGGAGATGCCTGTAGCTTCTAAACTTGTTAAGCAGACGTGTGGTGCGGCTGTTTTGTTCAAGTACAGAGGAGATTTAGGCGCCAGAGATAGCAACTTGATTAAGTCAACATGAATTCAGGGCAGATATTCGTAGAGGACTATTTTTGGGTCAGTCCCCGCCTTACAATGCATAAAGGTTTGTCAGGGAGGCATTTCAGGTATCTGTACCCATTCTCTTTGTCTACCGCAAATGTCATGGACTGCGACTTATGCTTTCTTCTAAAAGAATAGCAGAAAAGTAAAATTTGATTTTCTCATAGTAAACGCTAATAAGGACCGTAAGTTTTCTTAAAAACTCTGAATCAAAATTAAATAACGCAGTTAATCCTATTTGCAAGTATATTCAAATACTTCAGACAACGAAACTTGCTCTTTAAAATATCCTAAATATTCCACGAAAAATTCAAAATTTCACCGAAATATACAGTGCACAGCTAGTTTTTCCTTCTAAAAGGAAATTGGTTCAAAAAATTGGCTTACGTCGTGGGCTTAGAGGCAAAATCAGACAATGAAAAAGACACTAAGAATGGTCATTCCTGGCCTCGGATAAAAATGCCAGACCCCGAGGTTTTCGGACTCCCAACTTGGTAGTTAAAACTCAATCGCTCTAAGTATCGTGCAACGAGCTGGTTGCTTTGTCATTACTAGTCGCTGAGAGATTGCAGATGGGACTCCAGATTGAGGTACAAAATACAGCAAAACGAGTATTCCTCGTAAAGCGATCAGTGCACAGCTCTATATTATTGTTGATCTAGCTGGTCAGAATCGATCAGAACCGACAAGGCTGGTTTTGAGGACGGCTGGCCAGAAAAAGCTGGAACCAGTCATTTTTGAAATACGTATACGGGTTATTACTCACAGTAGATGCGTTATCTCATTAAATTTAAACCATTAATCTTCAAAACTATTTTAGATTATAAAATATCGCTCTGTTAGGGTGGTATCATTTATAATTTAGCAGCCGCAATTTTTCATATATTTCAGTTACACCATGATGCTGGCTTTCCAACGAGCTTTTTTTCCATCCGCACAAGAATATCAAACTCTCTAAAAAATGAATTCTTAAGTAACATAAATATTTTTCAGTGATTTTAGATATCTTGAAAGTTCAAATATATTGTAAAGGAAACCTACACAAAAACATATTTCTTTTTTTTATTGGGTAAGCTATTTAATTAGCCATTGTATAGTTCGTTAAGCAAACTTCTACGTCAGGCTATCGGTTACTTAAAAACTCTGAGATAAATTTAGATTACAGTAGATTCCCTATCTCATAAAACGTCAACCAAAATTATAAAATGTGTTTTCGACTCGGACACATTACTTAAGTAGTTTTTTTTAATATTGATCATCGTACGGCCTAACCTCGTCACGTCAGGTTCTCGGCTTTTGAACGAGCATCATTGTAAACAGCTGTAAAAGTGACTACCTACTTAGGATGCATTTTCCTTATTTATTATTACTGGCCTTATTAATCAAATTATTTTCAATAGAAAACATGAACAAATGCATTCATTTTTGTACTTATTTAGTAGCAAAGTACGCCTTCTTAAAATACTATATTTAAAAGGGTTTATTTTCGTTTTAAAGAAAATTCTAAATTTCGGAATATTCTGGAACGCTTCTGCCCATTACGCTTGAATTTAACCTCTCCAACGTTCATCCTATATAAATTTTCTCTCAGGAAAATAAATATCTCTCTACGGTTTGAGAAAGAAGACGCAGGGTTCTCATAAAATTTTGCAATAGATTTCGACCAAGTTGTATAATTTATGAGGAGCACTAAAAATGGGCAGATACGTTGCTTTATAAACGAACGTTTTACGGTCGCAAAAAACCTAATAATAAGAATTTTTCAAAATTAAATATATACTTTATTCGAGTTCAAATTTCGAAAAACGTGTAATTTGCTATCAAAAGCATACAAGGAAAAAATGTTTTTGTTTTTCCTATAAAATATATTTGACTCTTTCAAGGGTAGTGATAATCAACCGGAGAAACGCATACCAACTAAATAGCCATTTAATACAGTACAGGAACAGAAGCTCGTGCAAAAGCCGGCATCCCGACGTGACTAAAATATATTGAGATTAGGCTCTTAGATAGGCATTATTACAGCCGTAGTTAGTCAACTTGTTGGCATGGAAGAGAAAATTTCAGAATTTCGTTTGAGATTTCATGAGATAGGTAATTAACTGTTTATTTAGGAGGTTCGGCAGATATACTTAATTGAGCTGACCTATTTGTGAAAAACTCGCGGCATTCAGCCGGATTTGAGCCCGCATATGCGTGGCATTTGTAGCTCAATTGGTAGAGCATTGGCTTCGCGTAAAGGCTTTCCCTACTATGTGGATTAAAATCCCGCCGAATGCCGCGAGATTTTTCACAATTGATTCAACTAAATATGCTGTTTTTCGGTCTAGTGGTTCATTGGCAGAACCTGAAATATAATTAAGCTCAGCGATGAAACTCGCAGATCCTGCAGAACCTGGGGTATGGTATGACTGCTTGAATGACGGCCAATAAGCCAGCAATGTTCTTTCCAATCTCCCTCCTCGTTGTCGACGCTCCTTTCTGTCTCTAAATTGAATTCCTAGCCACAATAGGACATCAGGTCCTTCGTTGGATAGAAAATTTTCGTTTACACTTGAGGCTTTAGTTTTGCATTTTATGCCAATACTCTGGGGGCTGGTACATGGTCCTTTCTAGGAATTTCAACACAGACGTTCTGAAGTATCGTTGTGGTAGAAAAAATATCCAAAATATTTTACTTAAACACGTTAAAATCTGATGCTTCTTTCAGTCTGCAGTAAGCCGTGGCATTGTCTGTGTCGACTGAATAACGCTTTTTCACACGATCCCACCTTCCAACGTCCCAAAATTGCAAACCCCGGAAGTCTTTTACTTTAAGTCGGGAATTAAACGAAAGGTGATTTCCAACGTATTAAACATGGGGAAAAACAGTTTATTTATGCTTTGCACATGCAAGTTAAAACTGGATGCAGGCCCGCATAGGCAGTCGGCGAAAAGCAAAATATAAATAAGTGACTAAGACAAGGGAGACTGCGATGGCAATTTCTGGCTTATTAGCCGTCATCAGCCAACAATGTCTAATCCCGGATTTTTTAAACCCCTAATGTTATTCTACCCATGATTCTAACCACTGGCCGGGACTCGTTGTGCCCCGGGCCTATCGGAATTATTATCGTCCGTGAGTGTCTCACTGCCAGTCAACGAAACAGCATGGGCGAATCAAACTGACTATTTCTGACAGTAACTAGTGTGGATGGTTTGACAGGGCTTGAAATGAAATGCATGAAGTAATTTCAGTTAATTCTGCATTGTAATCGAGAGTGGCACTGAATGTAGCTTCGACTGTTCGAAATTAGAGAGAGTGTAATCAACCAATATTTCATGAAACAAACTGCATTCTCTTCTGTGAACCAAGGATTTTACAGAGGGCACGAATCAGTAACACGAAGGTCGTTTTCGCGAACTCGCTGACAGCCTTATGTTGCTAGTAAAGCGAATGAATAAAACAGGCAGTTTTTAAAAAAAATCGATTGATGCGAAAAGAGACTTTGAGGAGAAAGTTTCGCAACCTGGTCTGAACAGTGTTTGTTCGACCATGGATTTCGATGGGGTCCACCAAGAGGTTGGTACAGTGAAAGTTGGCTGGCCTCAGAGGGTAGATTAAAATGATAGCAGACGTAGTTGGCGCCAACCGCACTCTTCATTTTCGCTCAGGGCCAAGAAGACTAAAAGAGACTCGGCGTTGGCCCTTTTTTTCCAATGCAAGCCAGAAACACCACTTAACTTGAGTAACAGTAATGTTTGCGCAAGAACTACCACACTATCTACCTTCACTCGCCTTTAGTAGGTGTCAAGACAGGCTCAAGAAGACCGAGACTGATACGGCTACTGCTATTTCTACTACTAATGACTAGCAATGTAGCTGACTCTTAGTAGTATTGGTACTATTTCTGACGCTCACATAAGTCAGAGGTGACGCTAAATCAAAATCGACGCTGGGGCCCCATACGCCCTTGATCTCAACAAGGAGGGAGAAATCTGGGTTTATGATATTTCGAGCAAATACATATCTAAAACCCTGAGCATATCAGAGTTTTCGTTGTTTCCGCCCTCTCAACTCTATCCACCAGCTTGTGTCCGTTTTTACTAGGGTTGGCCTGCGAGGACTAGGATACTGTTGCTATAAGTAAGTGCCTATGCCAAAGTGTCAATTCTAGCAATCATACTCACTAAGATTAGTAAATCGTAAACTATAACACGGCCTTGAGTGCTTTTAGGAAGTGGGAACTAAGTATGAACTCCCAATCTGTATGAGGTAAAAAATAAGTAAGCGGTAAAGGCAGCCGAATGACGAAAGCCAATGAAAACGTGCATAGCCCCTCTGCAGATAACATGGTAGAACTGGTTCATGTGGCCCTCTCCACTGGAACACAAACCGCCCGTAGTGCAGGTGGATGTGTGCCAAATTATAGGAGGAAAATATGGTGAAGGGTGACAGTCACGTGAGATGCGAGTTGCTTCGATTGTAGTTTACGGGCCTCCACTCTATTAACAAATACAATGACCTGCCCAACCCATATTTTGTACTGCGGCTTTGTTCGACTAAAGCAATCAGTCACTTGGGACGCGCACAGGCGAACGCATTTTCCAACGTCAACGCTATTAAGCCATGTGGCTGAGCCATAATCACGCCAAACTCCAATACGGACGATTGACGTCCAGCCGATAACGACCCCACATCAAGCTATTAACATGCAGGAGCGCAATCCTCTTCGACGAAAGGAAAGCTGTTTATTGCCAATAGGTATGCTGTAGCCCAACGACTGCATCCTATAATTACCGCAACTGCCTCTGTATACGAATTGCCCGTAGCTGATGCTGTCTTTGGTGATGGTGGCGATCTGGCCTCCGAAACGTCAGGCGAATAAGTATCCCGTCTCAGTTATCGCGTCTATTCCTCAGTTAGGTTAAACGTTTAGGTTACCCGAGTGCAGTCGTAACCAAGAAGGTCGGGAGGGGCTTATATGCCCCTTTCCACCACCACCCCCTTCCTCCACCCAGACAGGACATGGAAATAGCAACCGCCTAAAATACAGGCAGTTTTTACCCTTCATTCTCCGAAAGATGGATAGGGTTGAGATAACGGGTAGGACAGGGAACTATTTGCCGTTCCTGGAATTTAATGCAACGGGACGTGGGTGGAGGGTTGTTCCTGTTTCCCTGTCCAGTCAGCAATTTCGACGGATAACAGAAGAATGTAAAAGTAAAGAATGAGGAATAGCCATACAAGGCATAATAGACAATACTGTGACCTACTTGTTCACGCGAACCCCGGCGTTGGTCCTTATCTTTTTGAGCGTCTTACGTACAGTGAACTGTCAAAACTGTTCGTGCAGAATTTACTAACTGGAGATGACTGCCTCTCAACAAGATATCAGTTGTGTAGTGAACGTTAGGTAAGGACGACGGGTCTCGTGACCATGTTTACCTGCCCTGGAAGCCATCTAGGCATGTGCTCAGCTGACCTGCTGTCACCTGCACTCAATAATCCTGTAACTACAGGCACGTGTGCTGTAGTACACCCACGCTCGCAGGTGGTATGCGCCGGTAGGACAGTCTTAGTCACGTGTGGTTTTCGCTAGGCCTGAAAGACATCCACGCAACTGCCTTTAAGGTGCCTTCACCAACGTGCAGAAGAGCCCTGTATGTTCCTAGTAGAAGTAATTGCATGGAAGGCTTGTATAGTTCCCCCCCCCACCCCCGGCGAAACATGCGGACCGGAACCGCTCGTAATGCCGGCAATTTTGCGCTGAATTTTAGACGAATGAGCGTCAGGGTTAAAGTTAGGATAGAATTAGCTTTAGGATCACAATTAGGCTCAGGATTAGGGTTGCGGCCGGTGATAAGGTCGGAACATGTAAATATTTACACCCCTCCCCTGGAATTTATTGCAAGGTCACCGGTATTACACTAAAAGGTTTCCATTCCTGTGCCCTGTCACAGGGCATTCAGGTGAGTCCGACTGAAGTGGTCACCCTACTCGAAGAAGACAAGTTTAGATCCAAAGCCTCTCTCAGACTTGAGTGATTCATCAATGTTTTCAGTGCTTTGTTTTTACATGAACGTTTCTCATTGAAGCAAAATTTACGTTGGAAATGGATTACCGAAAAATGCAAATAGTAAACTTTCCGTGTGTGAAAGACTATCTCTCGAATAAACTCATCATTCTTTTCTTAAAGCTAAACGTTAAAGAGGGCTGTTTTTTGGATGAAAATATTGTACTGTAATCTGCAGGGCTCTGCCTCGTTTTTGACCTTGACAAAGCCTCTGTACAGAGTCATCTGATGTGACTTAGGCCCTGAATTTGCCGCTGAAGGCAGGATCACGTGAACTGCCCGGGCCATTACATCAAAGAGCCCGTAGAACTGATTTTCGAAAAGGAATGTTAGCAAATTATGGAACGTTTCAAGAAGTAGAAGTGTTTCAGATGCATGAACACAGGTGAAATCTACTTTTTGATCAAAAGGCATGTCCATATAAAGTGACTCGGCTCCTTGAAAAACTTAATTAATTCCTTTTTATAAATATAAACAGTTTGCTTCGCTTTGTACATCGCAAGATTCTATCCCATCCCTGTAGATTCTATGACAAGTCGTTAATTGGTTAAGGAAGTTGAGCTCGGCTTTTGGATAATTATCTTCTAAGAAGTAGAAACGGGTTTCTGCTACTATTTCCTGCTCACGTCTCTGATCAAGAATCTGCGATGGAGGCTGAAAGACCAGGCAAATAAACATGTTGTCCTAGCGACCGAATCTTCTTCTTCTCGATCTTCTAATTTTCGCTTATTTATAAAGGTTTGCATATCAATGACGCACTAATATACGGCAAACGTTGGTGGAAAAATCAGTTCCGAGAACGTCTGTCACAATAGCGACTAAACACGTGTCTCGACTTTTATTTAGCAGCTGTGCTACCGATATGGTGTATCTTGCAAGCCCAACATATACTACTAGCTGTCTGTTGAGAGGTTACTGAATTGTACGCGATAAGCCGCTTTAATGGGGAGGCTTGTGTCGAAATATTTAGGTCAACTTTCAGTCTACGCCTATAGGTCTTAGAATACAGTGGGGCCTCGAAGGACGAGCAACTTAATCTACGAGCATTTAAGGCAACGAGCCAGTCCCGTGCGCAAAATTTGTTTCCATTGACGAGCTTCCGTTCAGTTAACGAGTTTTCAGTGCATGTATGTGCCTGTGCTCTCAGGGCGTGGGACCTCGGTCGCCTGTAGCCAATCAATGAACCGATACAGTTTGATCGGCTACGTTTCGCACGACGTGCGTTTCAGATGACTAACTTGGTGCTGGAACGAATTTAACTCGTTAACCGAGGTTCCACTCTAAACTGATTTACTCCAAGATAGAGGTTCGGCTTGAAAATAGGTATTTTTTAAAGCTACAACTGTACTGTAATGCTGGTACTATTTTTACTGGGAGCAATCAGCGACTAGTGTGTTCAATTTAAAAGATATAAAATGCAGTCCGGAACTCGGTTCACGATATGATGAAATGCCGCAATGACTCAGGTGAGTAAGAGTGCCTTGCTAACACCTCTCACCGCCATTAATGCGCACTTCTTCGGATGCAGCCTTAGAGAGTGAATAACACAGTTACGGCAGCTGGACACACGCCTAACTGCGGTCGGTGAGTAAGATATTTCGCCGCTGCGTTACCAAGCACCCGTTAGACAACAAAGGTTCTGTTGGCTGTGAAAGTAGCCTTCCAACTAGTCCTTCACGGTCGAACAGCTCGAAATTCGGGGAAGATTTACACAGAGAAAGTTTATGTCGAGAGCGGACCTGCTGTATAGGTCCTTTCAGCAGAACTGAGTGTTGACTCCGCTGGCGTGTGAGACGTTATGATAAAAATTATTTTTGACAGTCAGTGTTCCGTCAGTTTTTGCCGTAGAATATTTTAAACAATATGAACTAATTTGTGAGACGGATATAATGGGGGATACAGCGTGCGGGATGAACTGTATAGCGCCATCTTAGTAGTGTTAGAACCCTAATAACATGTGAAGCTCGTGACCAGATATCGCAGATTGATGAAAAAGATGAAAACCTATACGGATCACAATAGATACTGTCCTGTCGTGAACATTAAGAACACGGACGTTCCGATACAATTACTAAATACAGTCCGTTTATTTCTTTAAATGCAGTGAACTCTAAATGTGACTATAATCAGCCCGAAAAATATATACCACTTAGGCAGAAGGACATTACCAGCAAAGACATGGGGCACTTAAAAAGCGGGGGCTTCTACGTAAGCTAAACGACAAAGGCCAAGACAGGTGACCATTAACTTAGTATTTTATTTTAACTACAGCTGTCTGTTGATTTTATCTAGGAATAGGAAACCCCCCCCCTCAATAATACGCGGAACTTTGCTCAGCAAAGTCTCAAGAAGAGTAAATATTATCGAATCATAACCCCACCTCTAAAATTAGCTCTAAGCTTGACCATAACCTGTAACTTAATCGTAGCCCTAAATTTTCCTCTTACCCTAACGTTTGCGCTAATTATAACCTGCCTGGAGATTTGCCCAGTGCCCCGTTTCTTGCCATTCATTTCTTGCCACTATAAAGAAACGTGTTTTCGAAGTGCCTGAGTCGTATATAAGTTCGGGAGGGCAGGAGACGCACTTATTTGTGATCGGATCTGTCAGAGAGTTGTCGCGGTTCCTCAGAGTTACCCGCGTCTTCCTGTTGAGGTAACGCAACTGGTATCATCCAGTATTGTCATAGAAATTCAACTTCCTTCTCTACAATTGCACACTTAAACCGCCGTTTTCGAAACTGCATCGGTTGGTGCCCCCGGATTCGTCAACAAAGGACTAAAACTGGACTAGGAATCCACTAGATGCGTCCCCGTGGCGCCAGAAAACAATTTCCTAAAGCATGACGCCAGTATCTCATCTCCATCAGAAACGAGTACACAGTAAACAATCGGACGCAAACAACAACTAAAAGCGAATGCACACCCTGTTGTTGTTTGTCGCTTATTCGCTGAAAAAAATGAAGGCCCGTGAGCAAATGAGAGCACAGCGACCGCACAGCTTGGAAACAAACTAGAAGGTGGAAGTCACAATCAGAAATGTCGCAAAACTAGAGGTCAGAAGGCGCTTGCATCTTGGACTCCTTAGATCAGTCCCTCGATCCGTTCCCTGGCTATCGCGAGAAGCGCACACACTGCCAAGTAAGGTGACCCATTCAGGTGTTTTGTTATACCCCTAAGGATGACTATCTAAACTTCTTCGAAAGCAGCCCCATCTACCGAATTAGGCCACAGTGCGCAAAGTTGACCTAACCAAGTTAGATACCCATCTAGTTGACTACAACCTGCTTCAAAGCACTCAAATAAAGCCATCGTTCTTGTCGTAATCCGCGTTAAAGCTATTAGATTAAATCAAGTGAAATAAGTGAAGGCTGAATAACATTATCCTAATGGATACTGATGATAATACCATTGTATTGACATTATTATTAGGACTTTTCCAGCCTATTGGAGGACTGCGTCACCTGGTTGAACGTTTTGATTAAGAGATGCTAGACAGTTTTGTGACGCCCACTACCCTGCCCAGACCTGCGCTCACATCTCCAGCTTGACGGGGACTATAGGAAGTTTCTTCTTGATCTTCGAATCTAGATAAGTGATGTCGCTCAGACCTTCTGACAAACGAAAAATTTCACAATCTTCTGTCAGCGTTTAGTATGTTACTTCTTTAGAGTAGTGTAGAGTGCAGTGTACGAGACCTAGAAGCATCAAATTTCTAATCTGTGCCTGAATGTGACCGCGAAGAATTTCATTAAATGTAATAGCATTTAACTATAAAAATAAGTCATAAGCAAAATGTGCAAGAATATTCTGGATTCTTTGCGAAAGACTACGTGCAGAGGCAGTACGCTTGGTCGCTCAGCGCAATGCAAGTTTTTCCCTGGTAGTTTGTTATTTTCTCTTATTGTAGCAGGGGGAATTTATTCGCCATTTACAACAGCTGTCTATTAGGACATTAAGACATGCAAAATCGCTTTTTTTTAACGGAAGTAAAGCTCGCTACACCAATTTGTTGTCTAGCCGAGCAGAAGTTGCGTTTTCTACCATTAAAGAACATGCATGATAGGTTATTCGTGTATGCTTATCCATCAAAACTGTTTTCCACCAGAGACAAGGACACGCTATTTGCATGCAGCAGCGATATTTACGGCAGTCAGCAACCGAACAGCCTTGGGAACTAAATTGGCATCCGGGGGAGTGAACACGACCTTTAAATTGTTTTTTGAACGTTCTGAGTTATCAAACGATACTCTGATTAAGTTTGAGTGAAGTCAAATCATCTGTGAACTACAAAATCCCGCTTTTTAACATAACCTCGCCTTAAATATCATTTTGCCAGTGAGAGTGCTGTAGGAAATATGACAAATCTTACAGGAAAGAAGATATTGGTTGAATAGGACCCAAGTAAATATTTTCTAGCATGTACTGCCTTCATAAAAGGGAAAAAAATGCAAGCAAAATGTGGGCTGGGACAGCAGCCCTCGTTATTGTAAGAGTGATTGGCAGTTATTCAAAATTTGCGCTTGTTACATAAGGGTGACTTTTTATGAATATTCGCAGTACTCACGCCTTGTGGAAACACACACATCAGCGGACGTGTTCGCTTAAAAGAAGTCGAGAGCAGGAAGAAACAGCAGGGTAAGAATAGTTTATACCATGATATCCTACAAGTGCGTTTTTCAGTAACGGGAAGCCAAGAGGTAAAGTGCGTTCGGATTAAAAATGTTTGATGCAAATTAAAATGCTATGGCCAGGCAAAACTGCAATTTTTTCAAAATATATTTCTGGTTTTACTCATTCAAATCACATTAAGGTTCCGCGTTTGTAAAGATTAACTTATAGAATTACAGAGGCAAATAACCACATACTTTCAATGGATTTACAATTCACTGTAGAGATCTTCCAATTTTGGATAATGTATCAAGTATTGGGTATGGTTTCTTCGACTCTGTGCTTCAACCAAAATCTGTGTGATAAAAATATCAAAAACAATTCCCTATTTACACTACTTAAATCAGTATTAAATTGATGTGATTAATTTTTATTCAAAAAATGCTGATCCGTGTACATTATTTCAATTAGTATTTCTGAAAGACATTGCCGGACAAAGATAGTCATTTGCAACAGCTAATAAACCTGCAACCATTCGTTAAAAAAACAGAAAGCATAAGGCTGTTTCGTCATGACTTCAAGTTTACCGAAAACATAATTTCCGGGCCAGCATTAACTAAATACCCTTCAAGTCCGGTCTCAAAAAATTACAATTACCAAAACAAGGGTAGAATAAAACGGGGTGTGACAGAAGGCCTACGCTATGAAAAGGAAACTAATACGAACGCAATTGTTAAGGCTTTTTGGCATCATGACTTTGGCTCCGTATTAACTTGTTATCTATCAGTAAACTGATGAAGGGGCATTTATTTATGGCCCTTTTACTCATTTATTTTGTCCAGCCAATGAAATAACATCAAATTCACCTATTCATTTTTAGAACCTTAAATAAACTGAGTAAGAAAATAGAAACCTCATTGTGATTTATGGCTGGGTCAGTGCCATCTACTTGGCTTCTTGTATGCTTTCTTAAGTACCGATACTCGAAATGAGGATAATTTGTTCCTGAGACCAAAGCAAGCATGGTGAAATGGTTCCTTGCCATGTACGCTTGCCTCACGCGTATGAGGACATTTTATATGCGATGATCAACTTGTTAATCTTTTAAAATACGCCAAGGAATCATTATTTTATTAATATTCGTCTTACTTACTTGTAGCAGTGTAAGACGCAGTCAAGTAAGTTTATTTCTATCCCGTGATTGGAAAAGAACTCTTATTGTGTGGATTTAACCATGGTGTTATATAACTTACGCAAGGTCTAATTTCTTAGGGAACAAGCCAACCGTAGAGGTAGGTAATATATGTCTACTCTATCATTCGTATTGTCTAAAGGATGCATATCTGCTGAGTAAAAATATTTACCGACGGCAAATCAACGGGCTTAAGTGTCAGTTATTTATGCAGCAAAACCATGAAATTCAATTTAATGCGTTCTGTGCATTAACCTAAGCTGTGTTTTCTGAAATTTATATTGAATAAAACGATCTTAAGTTGCAAGTGAGCTGAAAATTTTTCCCAAAGTTGTGAACTAATGAAAGTTAGCGAAGAACGTTTTGATACCAAATTTATGAAAGTAAAACTTTTGAAATGCAGCATTCTGAGATAAATAAACGCATAAAGTGAAATCGACAGACATTCAGTTAATACTCCTAACGATCGAAATAGGCGCAAACATTTTTTGAAACGGGGTACTCCTATGTTCAGTAAGCGAAACTTTCTTAGAAGTCTGGGATATTTTTTATAACTTCATCTGGTGTCAGTCTAAATGCATTGCCCGAAAACCCAAAAAACAGCAGAATGGAGCAATGTCTTAACAACTGACAGAATAGAATTTGAAGACAAAATATGACGTCAAGTTGCAAAAATGCATAAAAACTTACACGAAATTCACCTGTTGCAACATCAAACACCACATGTAATTCGTGGCTAACGTTCGTAGGAAATGAAATCTTTGGGTCGGCTTGATTTTTTGGAAGGCGGAAGAGGTGAACTGAAAGCACAGCCATTTATAACAAAATATTTAGATAAGTATTCTAATACGAAACGTTTATGTTAAAGAAACCTTTGAAGATTGCGTTTGCAGCAGAATTAAATGGTACCATAAATTTCGCGAGTGCTCAGCAGCTGCGTCCTTTCATTGAATAAGGTGAGTGACCTCTACTGTATGAATTCAATTGTGCCATTTTGTCATTCGTTTCTCACTTCATGCAGCAAGAGGACGCACCTGGGAAAAGATGCTTCACAAATCTTTTTAAAAACTAGTGTATATAAAAGACTTAACATTACAAGTGTTGTGTATAAAGGGATTTTAAAGGTCAAAATATTTCTAAATATCCGTTGGTGTTATTAATTAGTGTTGTCGGCTATTTTATGGCGTGCTATTCCGGTGTCACTTGTGACTATTACCTTTCGGTGAACAGTTTGACTTTCAAAAAATTGCAAAAGCTCATGATTCCAAGCACAAAGTCGGGTTTTTAAACGAGAATGCGCAAGCCTCCGAAATATTTTGATTCAGGGTGATTTTATTGATTGAACTTATCCTACAATCATTTAAAATGCCCATTCGGTCGTTGCTAAATCAGAGTTATGCTAATATAATTGGTTGGCGAATATTTTTGTGAAAAATTACAATAAATACTATTGAAACCAAAGTCAAGAACGATGAAAATTCCATTAGATCCAAGATATAAAAGTTGTTTGTGCGAATAGAATTACTGTAAAAGATGGGTGTGCTATATCTGTTTAACAGTCTTATTTCACATCCACAGTACTTTGATATGTAAGTTAAATAAGTCAAGCCGAAGCAAAATTCTGTCGACACAAACGATAAGGAAATTACAAATTGTAAGCGCTTATCTAGGTAGAAGGATATAAACCTATTCTACTGGGTAAAATCTCTTAACTATACACCAACACTCCAAATGACATTATATCCATGTGATCTGGAAGGTAGGAGAAACGGGTGCGTGGCTTTCTATAAAACTGTGTCATAGAGAAACACTGAAGTTAATAATTTCAGTGGAACTATAGTATTAGTAAAAATTCATAACTATTTGTTCACTGCGCTTAAACGGTTTTAAAGCGGTCAAAAGCATGATCTTACTTTTTCTACCACATAATCCTTTGCTTGCCATGTTAATAAATTATACTGGCGCATGAAAATTAACGGTTAGTAATAAATTAGAAGCGTTAGCCAAGTAATTCTTCCCCCAATAAATTATTACCTTTTTTACGCTGAGACTTTCGGGGCGGAAGTGGTAATGGTTTCAAAGGGGCAACCGGTTCAACAGTCCTGCGCCTATAAATAAAAGCAGGTTTAAATTTTTAACGAAATACACTGAGTGTCTAGACATGTGTAAGCAAAACTAACGCACGAATTACATGTAGTTGCAATTACAACATACAGCGTGCTTGAAGACCGCATAGGTGGAGCTGGAGGCGATAAAGAGTGTTCCATTCCAATTTTTAGTTTTTCCTTGGTAAAATTTTTATTTGTATCAGATATTCCATTTTAAGCTTAAAACGCAAAAATCAAATAGAATTAAGCGGCGGGAACGCATAGTCCTGTTAGATGAGACTCATTTTTGAAAAGAGCGGCAAGGCCAATGATTAAGTAAAAAACGTCATGTTCGGCAAACGTACGCTTTAGGTTATTCATCGTCAGGCCTGCAAAGTAATATCACGGAGGGTGTATAATTTAAAGTTTAAATTGCTTTTTAGCTAGCCAATCGTATCTTGTGCGCTCGCAAAGCGTTCACACAGTCTCTACGGTTCCCCTGGCCGACGATGAACATGTCACGTTCGTACATACCTGTTACGTCGAGCCAGCATGACTAGCCAATCTCCTCTAGGTCAAAATGATTATTTCGTCATTCATTGGATAAGTATTTTAATGATAATTTGGTAAGGTGACTTCAATTAAAGGAAGACCGAAATCAACAATATTAATTGGGTATCCGCTTTTTGCGTCAACATAGTTGATGATTGGGAATTTTGCAGTCATTTACTGCATGCTCTTCTCGGAAACTCCTGTCCGATTTCACCAAAGAAGCAAAACAACAGACCCCAGTGGCTGACTCAAGCGCCAAATAATAAGCGAATGTAAAGAGGAGGTTGTGGAGGAAATCTCTCGCACATAGCATTGTCATATCCATCAATGCATGCAAAGCACGGAGAAGTCTCGTAAAGCGAATAATCGTCAGGACCCGCCAAGACTTTCAAACAGACTTACTGGACTAGGCAGTTACAAATCCAAAATTATTCTATGTATACTGCATAAGGAACACATTAAACCGGGACTTACTCCCCTTCTGAAGGCAAGCGAGAAATAGAAACTGCTGAGGATGAAGCGAAAGCCGAGCTCAACTTTTAAAATTTTTCAAATCGACCTTTACGATTGAAAGCCAATATATCCCTCTTTACTGTGGTTAATAAGATGGTCACCAATTAATAATGCATATTTTGCTGAAGCAACTGCTCAACAGGAGTTGTAGGAGCTAAATATATTCTAATCGCCATGTCCTGATGATATTCTGCCCTAAATTACTGAAAGACATCGCTTAGGTGCTAGCTGAACTACTTTCTGTGCTTAATAATATCTTGTTTGAAGCTGATTGTTTACCTTCGTATTAGAAATCTGCACGCATCACACCGTTGTTTGAAGGCGAAAGAAATGTTCCCGCAAACAATTAAAGACCAATCAGCCTAACCTCGATCTGCTGCAGCGTTATGGAAAAGTAGTTAAGCGACAGCTGATGTGCTTCTTATAGCAGCATAATTTACTTTGAGATGCGCAGCATGTAGTCCGCAGAGGCAGGTCCTGTGTGAGGATTTTACTCTATTTTTAGAACGTTGGACCCAGGCAGTTGTTGAAGGAAATCTTAATATAGTCTATATTGACGTTAAGAAGGCATTCAATAGCGTACCACATCAACGACTTCTGTACAAACTAAGCCGAATGGGTGTAAGAGGAAATCTCGTTAAGCTTCCTACTTGGTGGCTCTCAAGCTGTCCATGTCGGGGACTAGCAGTCGGCAGCAGTGATAACCAAGAATTGTGTTCCCCAAGTGTCTTTCCTTGACCGTTTACTGTTTATTGTATACGTCAACGACTGCATTAATGAAGTGCATTGTGTTGTTGCTAGGTTCGCCGAAGATATTCAGATTTGGAACGTCATCAAAATGCAGATAACGAAGATCATTTACAGGTACCTTTTTACTGCTCTTTAGTAAAAAAAGTGCCTGAATGGCATCTTACTGCAAGAAGTGGACGCGCAGAAAGATTAGGGATTGTAGATCACGAAGTCTCTAAAGCCTTCGCTGCATTGTGCATAAATGCTTAATCTGCGATGTCCGTTCTGTGCCTTGCCAACCGGTGTTTCAGTGCCTTTTGTATATAATGCTACACCAAGACCTTGGGAATGTTTGTACGCCCTGTGTGGAGAAAATGGGCCGCAAAATATCTCAATTCGCTCGAAAAGTCTAAAAGGCGTGCAACCAAACTTGTGATTGGTCAGGGCTCATTACTCTATAGAACACATTAAGATAATCTAAACAGGCAGCTCTGTGGTGAACTGATACAGACATTTCGTATAATGTGCGGCGAAAATCTGTGCAAGTGCAACTGACGCAAAAGACACCGCAGACGTGGCATACATTGATTTACGGAAGGTCTTCGACAGTGTTTCACACCAATGTCTCTTGCACAAGTTTCGATTGATGGGGTGTTGGAAGAAAACTTCTTTCGTGAATTGACAATTTTCTAGCTGGTCGTTCCCAAGCTTCATGTTTAGGACGAAAACGATCAAGGCAGACGGTTATCGAGAGCGGAGTCCCTCAAGCTTCAGTACTTGGGCCGACCTTCTTCCTTTTATTCGTTAATGATTGTGTACAAGAATTGAACTATCAGTTTGCAGATGACGTAAAAATAAGAAAGGTCATCAAGAATGCTGCTGTTTAAAATGAATGCCAGGAAAATATTTGTCGATTAAGAGATTGGTCACGCAGATTGCACCTGTACTTCAGTTCGATCAGGTGCACTCTGCTGCGTCTGGGTAATAGAGATCTGTTCCCTGATGTGTGATCCTACTATGCAAACGGAAGCTATTCCAAAAAGCAGAAATACAGACAAATCTCAGCATTTGAATGACAGACTGCTCCAGACTTTCTATAAAATGTTAGAAGGCGGCTTAAAACGCAATTTCAATGTTGCACGCAAATAAGCGCACATTCACACTTTTGATGAAGACTGTTTTTCGAAACTCTTCGGTACCTTCGTAAATCTACATCTTAAAAAAGCTATTCGAGCCTTGAGACAGCGGCTGCGGCAAGATTAAAACGTACTCAAAAAGGTGCAGGGGTGGGCCACAAACTTAGCAAGGGGCCAAGGTGCACTACGATATGAAATCCGCTTAAGTAATCTTAATCTCGATTCTTTGAGTTATAGGCAGTTACGCGGAGATTTGATACAAAACTTGCCCGTCGTGCGTGGTTTAGACGGCACTCTCGTGTGTGATGACATTTTCCCCCTCACCACTACAACTAATCTCCGGAGGCATCCTTTAAAACGGAATGCGCCCTAAGGAAGACTGGATTTGAGGAAGTACTTTTTCTCTAACCGGGTCGTGAACCCACCGAATAACCTTCCGAAGGCGATTGTTATGTCCCAATCTGTGAAAACATGCAAACACCGACTTGACGTACATATTTTACAGCACAATGTCAACTATGAAACAAATTAACCTTGAAGCACTGATGCACGATTTTTTTCTTCTTCTTCTTTTGTAATAGAGTGGTCGATGCTTGAAATTCTTTCCCCCTGGATGTTGTTAGATCCGTTTCTGTTAAAGACTTAAACGGGAAGAAATATTGCTATAGCAATGTTCACTGTTACACCAGCCGACCACTGTAAAATTACCGCAGATAAAATAAATATTGTATAGTTGCTACGTTTGATTAACACTTAAGTTGGAAATTATTTTCTGCATCAAATTCATCCCATATGCATTTAGCTCACTTATGTCGACTGGATCCAGTGGTCGTATCTTCTTCTTCTTCTTCTTCTTCTTCTTCTTCTTCTTCTTCTTCTTCTTCTTCTTCTGAACTGCTTCCTGGAACTCGCATATTCACTTCTATTGGCACTGTTTGAATTTTTCTACGGTGTTGATGCGTCTTGTAGTCTCTATGTCACCCATCAATAATAAATCAATACATTTTATATTTTAGGCCCGGAGGGCCTCGTCATAGGGAGCTCAAATGCGGTTGCCTATCTTTATTTCAATAAAACTGAAACTGAAGTAAGTCTCTTCTGATACTGCCCTCTGGGCGCTGCCAATATAGAATTTATGTACACATTGCTTCGCTTTTAAGAAACAAATTAATTGGTATCGGATAACGTTTGTGGGAAAAACGAGCAGACTTTGAGTCAGAGCTAATCAAATAAATTTCCAAAAATTCCAAAATTTGGTTTTCTTACGTGGACAAGGCAAAATGCAATTGGTTTTGAATTCCCTGTCTGAAAGAACATCAGGTTAACATGATGACCGATAACTCAGATAAATCAAAACTCTTATCTGACATCTTTAGGTCTCTGTATACCGAGGATTTGCCGCTTGACGAGGAATCAGAATGCTATATTGTCACATCAACAGAAAATTTAAGCACGGTGTTGTTTACAACAGACAAGCTAAGAAAACCTCTGAGGCAGCTTCAGTCCAATTAATCACCTGATCTAAATGGAATATCAGCAAACATTCTGAATGAGGTCGCAGACCAACTGACCTCAACGCTCTCCAAGATCCTCGAAAGTTCGATGGAGGTGGGGCCTCCGCTTACCAACTGGAAGCTATCCAACATAAACCCTGCCTGTATATGATGACAAAAACCTCATCTTATAGCTATAAACCGGATAGAATTACAGCCATTTGTTCCAAACTACTGGCCAAGGTAAGTAAAAGGGGACTGATGGAACATCAACATGAATTTAGAAGTGTTCGATCCTATCTCACTCACCTGCTCACATTTAAAGAAAGCTAAATGAATTAATTGGAAATGGGTTCGTTGTTCGATGTTTCCACATTCAATTCAGCAAAAATTTCAACAGGTTTCCACACAGATGACTGATCTCAAAGCTACGTCAAATAGGCATTACTGGTTATCTACTGAAATAGTTAACTGAATTAATTACAGACTGGCGTTAGCATGTTTGTGTTGGGATGCCGAATTGGAATGGAAAACGGTTTACAGTGAGATTCCACAGGATAGCCTTTTAGATCCAATTCTGATTCTGATATATGCATACGGCCGACTTTATTGTCTCACCTTTGAGAAAATAATGTTCGATAATGACCTAAAATAATAGAATTCAATCTAAAGTCCGGAGGATGCATAGACCTCTCTACATAACTTCGATCGCTTTCAAAAGTTGTATGATACATGGCTAATTTACTTTAATTTCATTAAATAGTTAGTCATCCGTCTACGGTATGGTAACAGAAAGGTGATACGATTTGAACATGAGTATTCATCGCAGGTCATCGAAGTAAGGTACATGGGTTTGCGCAAAACGCCCACCTACAAACTATTAACTCACTGTGCAGAAATTGCGAAGAAGTCTACGGGCATCTTAGGAGCCGTCCGGAGATCCTTCCTTTATTTTGTCAAGGAACGATTCGGCCGATTGTTTTTTAGCGAATTGTGCTCAGTTTTGCTGCCGGGAATAAACCAGAATTACATTCAGCTGGCAAAAGTTCAACGAAGGGCGGTCAAACAAGTCAGCGGAGTGGAATACCTGCCTTATGAGGGTCGATAGCGGGATATGGTAATGGTTTTCCAACTGTTGACTTCGACAGTCTACCGACCACTGATGATAGACACTGATACAGATGTCCGTTAGAGGGAACTCGAATTCCTTTTGTTGTTATGAGTAACTAAATTCACCCAGAATCAGATGGAACGATTTGTGGGCGAAGTGCTCTGAGTACGCGTTCGCTCACGGTCTACTATATAGAATCCTTGAATTTCCTCTCACACAATATGCCCACGTACCAAATAGATTACGGGGTGGGCAACAGTCTAGTGGTTTAGGTTTCGTCTTCACCAAACCTCCTGACGATAAATACCTGGTATACTGCCTACCTTCCCTTGTTCTAAGTGATCACACACTACTTTCATTAGATTGCGGTCTATATATTGTTCCGTCTAAAATATACGAACCAAGGCCTAATAAATGGCAAGGAGCCTTCTGCCAAATGAGGGCCGAGGCCTCACATATAGACTGGGGTCTTCTCTTCTTCGATGATGTCACTGAGGGCTAGAATCTATTTAAGGAGCAATTGTTGCATCCAATGCCGAGTCACCCTCCGTTATCAGTGCGCAGGTTTGCTAACCGACCCCAGTGGCTGATTTGAGATCTAAAAAGAGAGATTAGCAAAAAATGAAGGCTTTGGAAGAGATTTTATGGAAGCGAACCACAATGAAGCCTTCAAAGTGTATGAAATCCAACCGAACAAGGTAAAACATTTGGTTTTCAAAAACAACGGAATTTTAAGAGTACTTTGCATCATGCAGCAGTCAAATCTTCCAAGTTGCTCTGCAGCTACTTACGAAAGTGCAAACGCACTAGGAACCCGATTCCTGTTATGGTTAATGATAATGGTCTCGATAAACTGGACACTACACACAAGGCCAATCCTTTTTCTGTGTTCTTTCGGTAGGTTTTCATCAGGAAAACTGCCTTCATTGTACCTAGAGGCAAGACCACGCGAGCGCCAATTATTCAGGATATTCTGTTTCAAGAGGAAATGATCTTTGAAGATCTAAATGGTTAAGAAATTTAAGGGGCATTGACCATGGTCACAGGTAGAGCACTGTGGCTGCTTTTTCGACGACTAAAATTCCCCGCACCGGCGTATT
>JAYGXS010000003.1:32354465-32389062 GCA_036362985.1 Ligula intestinalis
TCAGGTGAATAAAAATATTGTCCCAGCGCTCGAGTCTTCTTTTTCTTCTCAGATTAAGTGCTGCCGTTCGTTGCCTTACAAGCTGCATTTTCTTAAGTTTCGCTTATTCACACTTACGCTGTTTTCTCTGTTGATAAATTTGTGCATCACATCACTTTAGGTTAAGTTAGAAAAATGCCAATGGTGTCCAAGAGTCCCATGAAATGCAAATACCTCTTAGATATTGACCTCGGAAAGTTTGTAAGTGTTCATAATTTTAAGGTGGAGGAAAATTCAAATAAGAGTGATGTGTGTGTTAGCCCATACCATCACAACGATGAATTTGATCGTAACACGGCCGCTCAGAAGATGCGTGACGCATCTCACTCGTTCACTTTCAACTGTAGACGCTCCCAAACATTATGATGTAGTTGTGGTTGGTGGTGGAATGGTAGGGTTCGGTTTCGCGGCAATGGCTGGTAAAATATATTTACGTTATAACTTCTCAAGCGACTCACCCCTTTCTCCGAAGTAAACACATTCTTCTTCTGGAATCTGGCCCCAAGACTCAATACAGGAAGGAACCAAATCATCAAAATCGCGTTATCGCGGTCACACCTATTTCACGACGTTTGTTTGAAGGTATTCTTTTCTTTTTTGTTTATCTGTAGACGTTGGCGCATGGAAAGCTATACAGGATAACCGATTTCAGCCAATAAAGAGGATGAAGGTATAGTAGAATTATTAAACAAATTTTCCCGAGGTTTTGAATGTTAGACCTCGCAATTATCTACGAATTAACAGTTGAATAACCTCTGGCCATAATTAATTACTGGAGTAATTAATTTTTACCGAAAGCGTTTTTGCTATTTTTCGTCATATATCGGTCGTTTCGCACGTTAAACTTCTATACACATCAGAATTCAACCAAAAAGCACCACCACCCGTATTTACTTTTCGCGTAATTTGTGCCATTGCCATCAGAAGTTCCAAAACGATGCTTTCACAGAAAACGTTGGGGACGCATAAATGAGCCTAACCCCTCGCAGATGTGCCACACAGCGGCAGGATATGGGCAAGGCTAGTGTCTGAGCCTCAAGATAGCGCATGTGCGGTCAATATTATGTGTCACCTAACCCCTGTGTAAACTACTGCCTGCCTGTTAGTAGTTAATAGAATAGTACGTGGTTTATCCCGGTGTGGCTGATAGATGCCGGCCCAACTATTCATTTTAACTTTCTGTCTACGTGTCTGAAGTTTCATGTAGACAGATTGATTCAAGGTTAGTGCTAGTTTTCTGAGGAATTTAAAGCCAACATTTATTACTTTGTTTTGAGAGAGCCCACTTATCATGGAGGCCACTGGTGTGAGTCAAAACTTAAGACCACAATTTGTTTAGTGCAAGGTGTGGCGTAAACACTTGTTTTTTCTGAAGCTACCTCGTAAATTTCAGTTTGGTCTTATTTCTAAAAACATTCCAAACAATACACAAATTTGTTGCTCAGAAAGCCTTTTCCGGCAACTGTCTGTATCGCTTTGGTGTCTGAGTATTCTCTTTACCGGATTTGGATGCTTCATGTGACTCAATTGAGAAAAATAGTCTTCCATGTTGTATGAACCCACCAGGGCTACACATTTTACTCGATTGTATCAGTTGTGTACTATGTGCCCTTTGTAAATAGGTTTTTTAGCTACAACTCCATTATATGACAAACTTATTTTGTTATCTTGTTTCAAAGATTTATGAGATGGGGTCCAATGCAAAGCTTTTGTTGGAAAGGTCGAACCCGGATGACGATATGGGTTATATAGTCGAAAATGACCTAATTATCTCCTCTTTGGAGGCTGTCGTCGACGAGGCTGTCAAACACTCAGATACAAAGGATTATCCCGGTTCCATGGAAGTGATGCATAACACAGTGGTAGAAGATATTCAACTGCCGAAATCCTATGATGCCGTTACTATGCCACGCCTCTTAGTGCGTGATCGTGCCGCTTCCTCCAAGGATGCTATCCCTATAGAAGCTTCTTTACTGGTGCGTGGGAATTTTATCTGTTATCATTGTCTCGCCACCATAATTTTGGCCAGCGATGAGCCTTCTTCTACCACAGTAACATTTTACTGCATTCCTTTGCAGGTTGGTGCAGATGGTTTTCGATCAGCCGTCAGGAATACTTCAGGTATCCACACAGTCGGATGGGAACATGATCAGACAGCCATTGTAGCCAACTTAAATTTGCCGGATGTATGTTCTCTAGCATTTCCTTCAGTAAAATGCCTACATTCTTTCGTGTTCCCTTAAATTCCCCTAGACTATATTCTTAAAATTGATTGCTAGTCAGTTGTCATTGTTGACCTTATATAATTCAGTTAGATGTCGTCTGACTAGTACCCTAAATGTGTAAAGTTTGGACGCTGCTATACGAGTGAATATAATGCTTCCAAAAAAGACCTATTGTTTATTATACTAGTTTGCTTCTTCACTTACCTAATTCGTTTGTATTTTGTGTTCCCATTGTCGAGGAACATGATTTTTTTCCAATGTCATTTTTATTTAGGATTACGATCCTACAATAGCCTGGCAGCGTTTTGTGGATACCGGTCCGATTGCTCTCCTGCCAGTAAGTCAAGTTTCCCATGTTCGTTTCTGGGTAGGCTTTGAAATTTTTGTGGACAACAGCCACAGTAGTTTATTTTTATGATCTGATGTTAATCCTATCTTTTGGAGAGTATCAAGACTAGCTAGTTACCATTTTTGTTTTACAAACTGTTCAGGTCTTCCATTTCTTGCTGTTTAAAGTTTTGTATTTTAGGTTCGAAGTTCGGTTTAACTTTTATTAATTTCATAATAAGACTCATCTGTTTCCATTTTATCACAGCTCGGTCCCAAAAAATGTTCTACAACTTGGAGTACGACTAAGGCCGAGGCAAAGCGTTTGATGGCTCTTGATGACAAGACATTTGTGAATGAATTAAATCGATCTCTGGTGAGTCTGTTGTATGTGGTCCATTGCGCAATTAAATTACCAATGAAAAAGGGGACTTAAATGACCATTTCTAGCTTACTGGCCGTCACCACCCAACCATACTCAACGCCTGATTTGGTAACCGCTGAGGTTTGAACCCGTAACTTGTTGATTATAAGTCGAAGGTCCTGACCATTTGGCCACGGAATCGTCATTTTATCCTGTTCAACTTCCTTTTCTTCGCAGACTCCTTTAAATTAACTTTTATGTTAAAACATCTACTCGTAACCTGCTAGTAGAACGTCACGTTCCCTTTCAGAATGAGCCGGCTCACCAGCCCTCTGGAATCATAGCTTCCATAGCTGCTGCTGTCCAGTTGGCCATCCCTAAGTCCAGCGAATCCTTTACACCACCGAAGGTCCTCAGTGTTGATCCTAATACTCGCGCGTCTTTTCCACTTCTTTTCCGTCACTCATCTTTCTACCACGCCCCTCGTGTAGCTCTACTAGGGTACGTCTTATTCTGTGGAAAAAAGGTTTCGCCCATTGACGGAGGACTCCTGAACCTTTTTACTTGCCTTTTTAGCGATGCTGCCCACAGGATACTTCCACTGAGTGGTCAGGGTGCCAACATGGGTTTCGGAGACGCGGCTAGCCTGGCAAAACATCTTAATGAGGCTCTTAGTGAGGGTGCTGATATTGGTAAGTCCTCGCCGCTCATTCGAAGTTATCTTGTTCATCCATTTGTCAATACACTCTATTTTTTATCGCACAGAGTTGTGCTGCTAACTTTAACTGAGTCCTTATAAATTTACCTTATTTTATTTTAGCGTCTCCTCGGTTTTTGCGAGCCTACACTTCAGATCGACAACGCTCTGTTGTTCCAATGGCAGCGTTTGTGGAATTTATTCAGGCTCTTTATTCTACGGACGCGTACCTCGGATCCCTTGAAGCTCCCTCTGGATCGGTTTTGATGGGACTGAGACGTCTGTCCTCGACTTTGGGCATTTCTGACGCTGTATTGAGTATTCGCGGTCTCGGTATGGATTTGGTTGATTCCAGTAATCTAGTAAAGGTACAATCAAACCCTTTTGCGTGTCTCTGAAGCTGCCTTATTACTAGTCTGCCAGATAAGACATTGCTTATGCTCGTGCCAGCACAAACTTGGAATGCCGAGACCATTGACACTGCTAGAGAGACTCTTTAGGACCCTCTTAGCGAAAGCGATGTGGCTATTTTCCATGTCTTCCTCCTCCTCCTTACCCTCGTCATTTGCTTCTGTTACTGAGCACTGGGTAATCCAGTATAAAATGTCGGACTATAAAGTTACGGCTCGAGCTTTGTCGTTGCATTCCATTTATGGTGGTGGCGGCGGTGGTTTTGGTGCATGATGGCTGCCGTAACAAGTATAAATAATCTGGTCATTTGGGTATCTGGTCATCTTCGTAGTATAACATGCCGCGGGTCTTGAGAGAGTGAGTTGAGGCACTGCTACTTGCTCGTTTACACAGGAGTCACCTTCTCCGCGTCTCGTGCGGCTGGTGGATTATCGGTCGCCCTAGCCATTGTAGCAACATCACTCCTATAGGAACCCACATAGGGTAAGTTCAGTAGCGCTCCTATCACGCTATCACAGGCCACAGTTTAATTTCATTGGGATCCGTTTTGGAAAGATAACAGTAACGGCTATCCATTTTGATCATCCAACGCTCAAACCACCACAAGACCCCAACGGGAGCCATGATTTCAATCGCACGTGGGTCAAATTACTCGTCCAGCCTTCTGTAACTTAGGGAATTAACTAATTCTAATTCAGTAAGCTAACTGTTCAAGCTAGCTTTCCTAGCAATCAATGTTTAATCTACCTGCCTCAATGAGTGTTTTGAGTACATTCAAGCCTTGCCCTCCCAACGTGAGTCTGGATCTTACCGCGGTTTTCATAACTTGGTCAAATTGATTATTTAAGGCTGCAAAAAGCATATTCTTTTACTACTTGTATAGACATGAATCATAAGTAGACCTGAAAACTTTTGTCGCCGAATAACACTAATCTGCCTTTCTTCGCCGTTTCTAGAAATTCTTCGTCGAAGCAGCTTGCAGCGGACGCATTCAAGTTCCCTTCGTCAAATGATTTGTAGTGTGCCATTATCTCTGCCCTTTCTCCACACCGTTATTCTGATTTGTTTTACAAAATTTCGATTCGATAACTAGTTTCTTTTTTGCCTTGCAACCACTCCTCCGCTAGAAGAGAAGAGGGAGAGATAACTTTTTACTTTGAGAAATTAAAGGCGCCGTTGGACTTTTGTCTGTTTTGGGTCGGTTAACCTGCTTTTCACTGTCAGTTCGCATTTTCGATCGGCCGTCGACTGCAACACCACTTTGGCGCTTTGATTGGTTGGCGTGTTGAAATCATTTCTTTATGTATTATGCGGAGCTCTGTACCTTGCTGTCTTGCTCCATTCAAGAACGCCGGATGACCCAATTGCGTTCATGCAATTTCAAACCGACTGCCTTGCTTCAAGTTTGTTCAATTCGCGTCTACAATCTTATGACCGACGATTTTATCCACTGACTCAGCCCTAATAAGTTAGTGCAAAAATTGAGTTCATTGGAGGACAGGCGCTCACTGATCAGTTACGGGGCTCACTCTCGAGCCCCGTACAGAGAAACATTGCCGACGAAGACAAGGGAAACCAAAATTACCATTGTTGTCTTAGTAGCCGTCATCAGCTAGCCATACCCAAAGTCAGGTAGTGCACCGTCTGAGACTTGAACCTGCGACCAGTTGATTAGAAGTCCAACGCTCTTAACATTGCGCCACAGGCTCTTTGTCGAGATTGAGGTTCGTTAAATTACCTAAAGTTGACTTCTTGTTTGGGGATCCCGAAGAATATCACTGGAATTTTGGTAATTTTTTGTTATCGTCAGTAGTAGGAAGGTAATTCTGAAATTATGGCTTCCTTGTTCGAAATTAAACGGTCTAGTACATATACAACTTTGGAAAATAATCTTTGAAATACGAAAAAAAGAATTTTCAACATGCACGTTCATCAAATTGCATGAATTTGATTAAACTCACGAACTTCTGTGGGATTTATTTGATGGATATTAAACAAACAATAAATCCTCAGGAAGGAAGCAAAAGAACTATTCGGAGGACGATGCTGATGAGCCTTTTCGCTCGCCGGACTCGTGGCTTTTTCATCTGGGTGTTCTACTTCTGACTGGAGTCCATCATCAGAGATTAAAGCAGCAACCAAATGATCAAAAGTTGTGGGGGGGGGGGAGCAGGGGATAATCAAACACTAGTGATGCCAGTCCGGTAGTGGCTATGCAGAGCTACGTATTCCGGCGCCAGATTGATAATTCAATTGACTGGGTTTTCCGCCTAATGGCTGCGATCCTCCAGGCCCAGTTGTGATTTGGTGTTACAGAGACCCGAAACAGTGAGCGTTCCAAAAGTGCACCTCGACTTGAGCTAGTCATGACAAGCGTTCACAAGTACACTTCGTATGAAGCTAGTCACTACAAAGTCTCCAACGCGACGTCATAGTACCTTCTTATGTCACGCCCCTTTTAACTTCTATTCCACAGAACTTGGCAATTGAGGCTATAGTGATAAGCTCTTCCCGGACACATAGTTTACGGAGGATAAAAACAGTCAGCTGGCCTTTCTCGATGTCCTCGTCTGCCGTAAAAAAAATAGTGCTTGCCTAAAATCCAAAGTCCTCATAAGTGAAAAACATGACACAAGTACTGAGTAACAACAGAAACCAGTCACCCAGCCACAAGCACAGCTACATGAGGATGCTATATTAATGTCTGGAAACACTGTAGTCAATCGGAAGGCCTGGTTACTGCATTAAAATATCTTCGGTGGGTACTAAGAGCGAATAACAACCCACGAAAATCCTTTAATCAGTTACTGCACAAGCGAGATGCGAGATTCAATCTGACCTGTTCCAAATTTTGGCGAGCTCGCCAGGACATGAAAATTGGCTTGGTTGGCGTCAGCCGCCTTCTTTCATTCCTAAGATTTAGAGTTGCACACAATCCGGAAAAAAAGGTAATGCGTCGGTTCATATGGTCCAGGGGCCCACTGACACGGCAAGAAACACCTAAAATCGTTTACTGGGGATGATGCAATTGTGGGCTAAACAAAATTTTTCGGAGAAACTGGAAGATTATTCCGAATGCGGATGGACTAGTAGGTGCCAGCAGTGGGCAGGAACAACGTCAGCTCCAAAACCACGACTCATGTGACGGGAACCGATCACACATTTAAATATGATGGAGTCAAAATGCTTGCTGGAGGCGATAATCGTATGAGCCGCAAACTGCCCGAGCCATGTTCTTCCGGTCTTCAATCAGTCAGTAAGCTCGGCGAACTATCCGCTTCCTTCTCGGTTCGGAGACTTTGCATAGGTGAAGTAGTTAGCCGCGTGGTTTGCGTGCGAATTACCGCTGGTGCTAGTGTCAGCGAATAAAATTATTCAAGACCTCACACGATGACGAAATCCCAAACGTTAGCAACTGGATTGCAGGCAATCATTGTACCGTAGAGAACCACTTTTGGTGAACGTGAGAACGGCTAATTTTGACAGGCATATAGGGGTGTAGCAACTGCATGCTGCAAAATCTGACCGATCAATTATCGTAGCCGGGGCAACTATCCGCGACGCGCTCGGAGGCTGGCAATTGTGACAGGCATGTTGCGGCCTAGCAACTGCATCCTATGCAATTACTGGTATCACCGTCTTCACGGCAGGGGGTGCTTACGTTTGTGGTTTAGTAGGGTATTTTGGCCTTTTCCATACAGTCTACGGATTTTTTTGGCATTAAGAGCGAAGCGTGAGAGGGAGACGTTTGCCAAAAGTTAGTTGGCGAAAGGGGGTGAGTACGGGTAGGTGAGTGTAGCCTAACTGTCTAGGCGGACGAAAAAGGAGGTATCGATTAGCAATTGTTTGGCTTTGTAAGCGCAGTCCACGCTTTACGGCACATTGCCCTGTCTAGCAACGGAGACCAGTTTACCGGTTGTGTTGTGTATTCGGCTCACCGCTACGGCTTCATGCCGCCCCACGATAAAGCATATCGATTAGCCGGCGTCACATTTCGACGGTAAAGCTCGCGTTGGAGATGCCAGAGGATAATAGATGTTGTGTTGCCGAACTGTTCGGTGAGGCCTAGGAGTTGAATGAAGAACTGCAAGAGCAGGCGGCGCATGCCGGAGTAAAGACGTGAGAGAGTTGTCTAAAGGGCTTACCTTCATAGTTGGTCTGTCTTATTGGATTACAGTCATAGACAGTGACGAATTCTGTTTCGTTTTATATTTTGGGAGGAAAAGGATATGGGTTGACAAAATACGAGCAGATATGCAACTATCAATAACTACGATGCCGTGCCAAATTTAAGGCTCTTGGACTCCTCGCAAGGGGTTTGGAATGCCGCTTTGGAGGATAGATGTGGCAAGAGGTGTTACGACAGAAGGTGGATGTATTTGTATTCGGATGCGGCATATAGAGAAGAAAAAGAGCTCGATTTTTGAAAGCAGCCACTTAAGCCTCAGAGCAGTGTTGAAGATAATGGTAGAATTTGTATGCGGATTCAGAGGGAAAGTTTGTGAGGAGGACAACGGAAGTGTACACTCAACAGTGGTTGTATTTTACCAATTTTGCCTCAATGTATGTTCTATAGCATTAATGAATGAAAAAGGTCCACTGGGTGCGTCTGGAGTCAAGGTCCACGTTGATGAAACGTTGATAAGTCGGCGCAATTAAGATAAAGAAAAGCAAAAAAGACAGTTCTCCTTCTGGAAATGTAAGGAAATGAAAATCCGCAAAGGGATCATAGGACAGGTGAACAGCAGGAACTGGTTTGCATAAAGCCCGTCATAACGGAATGGAAGGCAGTGTGGTGGTTCCCGACGAAGGGGGAACATGCAGAAAACTGCCACTCGAGGGTTACACACACTGGGCTGTAAATCACTCCAGACACTTTAAAGATCCAACAACAGGAAAGAACACGAATGCGATAGAAGCCTACCACAGAAGGCTGCCGTGGAAGCTACGTGAAGGAGGACCAGTCCGTAGATGACCCCTCTGGGAGCACATAGATTAGGTGCAGTACAGACTGGCATAAACTGTACTCGACGGGTTTAGTGGACGAATGAAGTTTATTGCTGTCCCACGAAGCAGCTGCATATCTACTGCAACCTCCACCAGGAGGCACTGATGCCGCAAAAACTACGGGAAAGCAAGAACGATGAGTTGTAAATTTTTTATTTGTATATATTAAATCATTCACAACTAACTGCCGACGATGATTTATTGATGTTCGAATGCCGATAACAAGCAAATTGTTAGTAAATATTGTCTTTGACTGGGTGTACAATGGGATGCATGGATCCGAGCAGTCATGCCGGCTAATAAACACTGAACGGCAGTTATAACTGCCAAAGGCCATAAGTAGTCGCGAGTCGCTGACGCTTTCCGTGTGGGGAGGGTGGATACAACGTAATACATGGATGGGCTGTCGTGCTGAGAAACAACCGATGCCAAAGTAGTAAAACCAAGCATCTCTACTACCAAGAAATAAGTAGACAGTTATGTGAAGTTAGCGTAGCGAGTTTGAAACCAGATTGTCTCCAGTTTAAAAAAGGTTTGTTGTGACAACTTAAGTCTTAGGAAGGACGTTACAATATCGCTGTATGTCGTCTGTTCCTGATATTCAGTGGTTAACTACTGTCTGAGGACATGTCAGGAGTCATTTACCACGCTAATTGCCTGGATTGTTGGGCAAATTGTTGTACTTTTAACCGTCAATGGCTACGAACTGTATACTTGAACGCGCACTAACCGTGATGTTCGGCATGGGAACAAATATCCTTCTCTAGACTACAAAAGGTGCGAGGGGTACCTATTTCCGTATCCTACCCTGAATCCACATCTCAAATCCAGAACTTTAACCCAGAGCCACCTCTTGTATGGGGAAGCAATAATAACCTTACCTATCGGCCCTTAAGGTAAAATTAGGTGTATAGAGTTAAACAAGAATATTTTCAGCCTTTAACAGTAATAGGGAGTTGGACAGAGTTTAATAATTCATTTGGCCTAGTTATGAAAAACCCGGCGGTTTCGATGACATTCGAACCCACAACAAAATGGGAGGTTTTTAGTACAGCCACCGCCCTAACCACTTGAACTATGAGGCCCAACGAGAAGCCGTCAGTTTAATCACAAATGGGTTTACTTACCCTAACAGCCTACTGCAGGAATACTCATGAGAACGAAAAGAGGAATGACGTGGGGAGTAATCGAAACCTAGAAATTGCATTCAAACTTGAACAACCGTAGAGTCAACCGAAGAGCGCGAGAACCATCCTGTGAAACCCACATACTCTTTCCAGTGTGTTTATATTTAAGGGGAATAACGCACCTGGAAGGTCATATTACAGACATTATGAATCCGGCTTCCAAGCCCTTCGACCAATCCTTTCGCATACGTCAGTCTGAACAGGCCCACGTATTTTTTTAGAATAATTCCAAGAAATATGGAGGCTATTGGTACTTTGCTGAATTTAGAGTGGGGATCCATTCAGGGGATTTATTACTGAAGATATTGATTTAAATTTAACTAATTGAATGCCCCCATTTCGGCACTCTATCAAAACGTCTTTTTTAAGTGTGAAACTCAGGGAAGGATAGCAACCAGATGCCCGATCCCCTATTCCTGGAATTCGCAACAGTGCTTACATGCACTACATACAGATAGATCCATTTTGCCGTGCTTATACCAGTATCTGATTATGGATGCACACTCTGGAACAATAAATGACATCTTGCGTTCGATGCCTTGATATATTTTCATATTTATGCCCTATTTCTGCTTTCGGTGTCCCCATATTTAGATATTTTCTTCGCATCCTTTTCACTTGGCTCATATTTCATTCAGTTCTTTTACGATTGTTATTTCTTTTCGTTCACTACCAATCTAGCGCCCTACAATGTAGCATGTACGGGCTTCCCTGGTATTGATTGTCCTGGCGCATTCTATGTGTGCATGTTTGAAAGGTGGGGAGGGGAGAGAGAAGTTTGGACATTTATTACCTTCTTTATCATGTTACAAACAGAGGCGACGGAATTGGGGAATGCTGGCTTGTGTGCGGAATAAGCCGAACACCAAGCATCTGAAATTCGAAATCGAGTAAATTCGTTGCGTCATTTATTGCTATAAGGTGACGCTAGGCCCTTCGACTGCATGCTCGGCTCCAAATAGACAGGGGAGAACCTGGAGAGGGTATTGCAATGTGAACAGAAGGAGTTCGAACAAGTTAGCAGCCGTGAGGGCGAGACATGCTTCACTGCGCTTTGAGTAAGAGCATGTTCAAACCGGCCCTGAAGTTGATTGACCGCGAACCAGGCTACCATTGGCACTCGCGTGCAAGTACGCGGAAGAAACGCAACTTTGCAACAGGTGCCTAGTGTAGAACCCCTACAAAGCGATCAGGTATAATTTTTAAGTCATATTCGGCCGGCTGCGATCAGCATATTTAAAAATGATCTCGAAGTGATGCCTATCGATCTGGCTTTAATTGGAGACAAGAACGAGAATTTACCTTTGAAGCTCTAGAAGTAGAATTCATACGCTCTCTTGCCTATTGACGAACAATCGATAACCAAGTAATGTTACTGAATGATTAAAAGAGCCGTCCTTGACTTGCTTCGGCTTGTCAATCAGTCGTGTGCTGTTCAAGGCCGTGAAGGCTTGGGGTTTGAACCCAGTTCCAACTGCTTGCTGACCTTGCTGTTGAATCATTTGAGTCACGCATAATAATATTATAACATAAAATATGTTACTACAAAATTGTGAGTAGCATATACATATGTACATTTTATCTGTATGTTCGTGCAAGGCACAAATTATTGATCCTTCCTTGTGCAAATGAACGGTAACTTTTAAATAAATGTCCATCCAATTTCCGTTTGAATACATCTGTGGAGTTCACCATTACGACCTCCTCGGGCAGTCTGTTCCAGGCACCGATTACTCGTTTTGAGAACGACTGCTTGCGGACATCTAGATGGGATGAGGTTCCCCGCAGTTTGAGGGAATTCCCATGGAGGTTGGTTGAAGTAGCGAATGCGAAGAAGTCATCAAACTTCCGGGCACACACTTGATTCCTCACGAGCTAGTACGTCTGTATGAGGTCGCCTCGGATTTGTCTGTATTCAAGAGGAAAAACGCTAAGTGCTTCTAGTCTAAATTCGTAAGATGAAGACTTTAGGCCCTTCACCATTTTCGTTGCTCTTCGCTGAACTCTTTCCAGCATCTGGTAATCTTTTTGCAACCATGGTCGCCACGCCCGAACGCCATATTCCAGATGTGAGCGAATAAATGTTCCGTATATTTTTCCGAATACTTCTTTATCTATGTCGACAAAAGTTCGCTTAATGGCAAACAGAACACTGTTCACCCTCTTGGTTGCCCTAACACACTGTAAAGACGGCTTCAGGGATGCCAAAATAGTGATAGTCAGATCCTTTTGTTCATTGACGTTCGACAGGCACCTTCCATCGAGTACGTAGTTGTGTGAGTCATCCGTCGCGCTCACTTTCTTCGTCTTGAGCCGCAATGTGACACACTTCTCAAAGGTAAACCGCATTAACCATTTTTTGGACCATTCACCTAGGCAGTCAAGTCCTTCTTGCAGAGTTTGTTCATCATAAGCGTTTCTGATGGGTTGCCATATCTTAATATCATCTGCAAACAAGACTCCGTTGTTTACCAGTCCATGCCTACAGTCGTTGACGTAAATAAGGAACGATAATGGCCCAAGGACGGAGCCCTGAGGCACTCCACTCGCAACTGGCACTGACGAGGATTTTGCGTTTCCGACGCACACGGACTGCGATCGGCCTATGAGAAAATCTCCTACCCAATTTAGTAAATTGCCCCTTATGCCGGATTCGTCAAACATGGAGAGTAGCCGTTGGTGAGGGACACTTTCGGAGGCTTTTTGAAAGTCTATGTAACCAACACCTAGGGGGGTATTTGCGTCTAATGACTTGGACCACTGCTCCATTGAATAAAGCACATTGGTCAGGCAGGAGTGGTTTCCTCGAAACCCATGTTGGGCACCATCAAAGATGCAAGTTAGGCTCACTGGTCGATAGTTTTTCGCGCTGGTTCTGGATCCACCCTTGTGAATAGGATATACGTTCGCAATTTTCCAATCGGATGGGAGGAGGCCTCGATCAAAGGACAACTGAAAAATGTGCGTAAGTGGTCTGGAAAGCCAGCTCTTGCAGTACCTTTGATGGTATTTTGTCTGGACCCGGAGACTTAGCTTCACTAAGCGCACGAAGTTCATTCCTTACATCTTCTTCTGTGAAACGGAGGTACTCCAGGATTCTGCCATTACTCTCTGCATTGAAGTCTGTCGGATTAAAATGCAGTTCCTCAGTGAAAAAAGATGCAGAACTTGTTAAGGTGTTCTGTCTATTCAAGTTTGTCTATAATATCTTAATTATTTTCACCTTTTTATACTACAACTGTGTCGTTGTTTTTTAGCCTGCTGTTGATGCAACTGTAGAGCACCTTTGGCTTAGTTACGGCCCGCTCTATAATTTGCGCTTCACAGTCTGCATGCTTTTCGAATGTTCAATCTAACTTCGTTTTGCTTTTGGCGGAATTCTTCGTAGTGTGAAGGTTGGCGTGTTGATGCGTACCTTCTCCAGAGTTTGTTCTTCTGATTTATTTGACTCTTCAGATCTCGCGTTAACCAGATGGACATGCTCGTCTTTTGTACTTTTTTAAGCGGACAGTTTCGATGCATAACTCTACTTATAAGATCCCTGACAATGTTCCAGTCGGCATCCGGACTACCGGTTAGGAGGTCATATCCTATGTCACCTGCAGCCAATCAACGAAATGGCGCGTATTGATTGGCTTTGAGCCTATGCGCGCCTCAAGCAGCGAATCGACCGGGAGCGTGAGGTGGACAGCAGTTATCGAGGCGGTTAAGGCTAGTAGGTTTAACCTAAATGGCGGTGATCTTCCAGGCCCAGTTCCTTAGGAGAGGAGAGAAGATGGTGGGAAAGCCAGACGGTTAGGAACAATGTATTGTGTACACAAGGGTTAGGAGAAAGTTGCCACTCGGTCTGGCATGGCGTTCGCCCGTGAGGGCCGTTTGAGCGTGCGGCGTCGTCACGTCCGCCAACGACGCTGCCTGCCTCGACCGTCCTGCTCGGGACGGAATCCCAAGTGTCGTCTGACGACAGTAATCCCTGGTGGCCTCCGAATGCTCGCTTTGTCTCGGCGAGGTGGGCGCAGTGTTGGCGCAGGCCAGACTGGGCATGTTAGTAAGTCACTCAGGCCATTGAGCGGGAGACGGACAGGGTGCCAGTAGTCAGCATAACTGCGGCTTTGGCGTGATTAGTCAACGATCACGGATTGGAATAGTGGCTAACGCCCACTACAGGACAACGCAGACCTCTAGCAACGATCGACCAAGAGCATGCGGTGGAGGCTATCACGCGAGAGTACTCAAGACTTAGTAAGCGAAGACCAGATGTTTCAGCGTAGTGGTGCTGAGTGCAGACCACCATAGACAATCCATACTACTGACACGCCACTTGAAAGTATCTCGCTTGAAGTGCTTCATGTGTGCTCATTTCCAAACCCAATTTAAGGCTAGATAATTAGTTCAAAGATTCCCGAGACGGTTTATATTGATGATGCTATCAAATAGACTTGCTTTCATATGCAGCTTCCTTTGCAGTCATTAGGACTTACGGTGGGAATAAGGAGTGAAGAACAGTAATCTCCCGTGAAATGAAATACCAATAGACCCTTATCAATCGCACCCTAACTAGAGAAATTTATTCTAAACGTAGCTTAATGCTCTTCAGCTTAAAACGCAAACTACTGCTTACTAAGATAAACGGAACTGACCATCATGCTGGTAGTAAACAGTTTGAATAGTCACACAGGAATCCCGGCAGAACCGAAAGACTTAGCTTCTTTTTTTTCAATAACCGAAATAGAATTTTTAATTCGCATTTGAGGCCGTCATCTGCCCGTCTCTTAAAGGGGTCATTTTCGCCGTCATCTGACAAAGTTAATATGATGCAGACTGCTTTATTCTGTGACTTGCTCGTTTGGAATAAAGTGTACTCAGTCTGTTCTTCGTGCGCGCGCTGCTGAACGGCAGTCTCTCTGAGACCCTGCCTATAACAAGGGTGCTATATTTGTCTGACATCATCAAGCCTCGCGCGATGTTTTGCTTCTTCTAACGAAAATGGTTCAGTCAGTTGGCCTCCCGATGCTCTCGCCGCGCAGGGGCATTTCTTGAAGCTGACCATTCAACGCCACGCCCGGTGTAAACATTGCCCAACCTCCCCTAGGCAGGAAGACAGAGGAACAGTTTGTTTTCAGTCAGTTCGGTTCAGTTTATTGGGGTAATTTTGGACTCAACCTTTTTATCAGTGCACACAACTTCAGCCCGGAGGGCCATTTATCGATCTAGGTTGATGTAAGATCAGCAACTGAGGACTTTGACTAACCGTCTAGCTTCCACTGGAAGCCTAGCAGGCTGACGGCAAATGAAGGCACTGGGCAATTACCTGGCCCGTGCTACATAATAGTGCTTAAGGCCTCAGGTCTGACGCTCCATGAATAAACCAGAGCCCCACCTCTAATGCATCTGGAGGGCCGGCGAATTTCCCAGAAACTGAATACTGGCTGAACGCCAGGCGAAATGAACATCCGATGTAGGGGGTCGAGGGAGTGATTCACTGTCTAAAGAAATGCGTTCCAGCATCCGACAGACCTTTCAATGAAAAGGATCATAACAAGGAGATTGGAGAACCATTAACAGGAAGCGCAAGTTGCAAGTAGAACTGCAGGAAGAGGGCGGTGGTGGTGAAGAAATAGAAGGAGGAAGAAGAAAGTTAAGTGGCTGAGGGCGCCGAGGGGTAGCCTTTACGTAATGGCACTACGCTTGGGAGCATTAACGTATGGCTCCATTTTTGACCACTACAGCACTGCTGTTCGCTGGCCAGAAAAGGTCAGTCGGCTGTCCAGCGGTGGCGTCCAGCTCAAGACTGTGTTTTTTTGAAGAACCGACAACAGCACATTTTCCCTAGCTAAAAGTGTTTGGACATGAGAGCCGGAGGCATCACCTGTCGGCTTGCAAACACTGTTAATGTTCCCGGAAATGGCGTTATAAATGTTTGTAATAAAGTAGAATGCATGGTAGGACAGTCATCGAAGAGTCCAAAAATGCGAGGCAGGAATAAGAGGAAGAAGATAATGGTGATGATGATGGGAGGACTAGGCTTATAAAATTTATGCTTGCTTTGTTAGCTGGAAGGGCTGTTTTTCATCCCAAACGTCAGGGGTTCTAAAATAATTGTGCTTTCGAACGGTGATTCTTTCATGAATGGGAGATGGCACTACCGTTGGTTATACGACTAGGTTTCTTGTCCTCAACACACTGTAAAGTCGTATTTACCCACTACAGATACTATATATGGCGAGAAAAAAGTATAACCAATAGCCGGTACCGAAAGGAAGGAAACTTTCAGTAGCCATGGCAAAAATGTGGAAGGATGAAGTGATAGCTTCTGGTTTTCTACCGTCATCAGTTAGGCAGACCCCGACCCTGGACCAAGCGGGGCGGTGCTTCAACCTGGGCTCCTCACTCAGTGAGAAAGGTAATCTCTACTATGCGAGCAATTGCTCTGCGTATTCACGTACGTAGACTTTGATAGGAAAACGCTCCCCAATCTACCATGGGACGCACTCTTCCCGTTCAGCCTTCGGGCTTACTCTCGAGCACCGCCAACAGTCATACAACAGCTAGTGTTATAGGCAGAAAGACATTTCTGACAAAAAAGAAGGCTGGAATGACTCCTTTGGGCTTAATTAGCCACCTGGGGTTATGTAGGGCTGGCTGATGACTGCTACTAAACCAGAAATGGCCATTTTAGTCTCCCTCGTCTTTGTCAGATATGTTCATCTGCCTCAAAGTAATTCTACCGTAAAACTGTGCCCCCAGTTGGACACAGAGTACCCTTCCGTTTTGGGCAGCTGTTTTAGTCATAAGATAGTGGCTCGGGGTTTGAGAAGCTCGTCTTTAGGGGAGCCCGAAATCGTGCTTCTAAAACTTCTGTTTCTTGACGCAAGTACAGTTTGTTTCTTTGAACTTCAAGTTCGTGGTTACTTTACTTCACCGCTTAGTCTATTGGCCCACCAAATGGGCCAGACGGTTGATAATCTGGACCAACAAGGAGGCCAGATCAACGCACGTCAGGCGTTTTTGTGGATATGCACCCATAAAACAAACGTCTCACACCGGGGTTAGGGGCTACGCTTAGATGCGGGCTCAAGCAGTGTCAGCAACCTACGTCATGTCCAGCCTCGGCTCTCCCTGATTTGGTCATGAATGTGTAGGAGAGAAGAAACAGCGTGAGCAAATGCAGCGCCAGTCCCCCACCGACAGTTCCATCGTCGCTCTCGGCGATGTCCTCTAGGAGCCTAAGCAAGTTGAAGTAATGCGGTGACTGCGGCTTGATTACAGTAAAGGTAGGCTTGCAGAGACTCTACCCCAGTAGAAGCGAATATACGTGCCCCAGGTTCTTGTTGTAAAGAAGAGGAAGATGCGATCTCTGGAACGATAGTTTTATTCTGAGCTTTCTTTACAATCTACCCCTGTCTCTAAACACTCCTTTACCGGTGCCCAGTGTCAAGACAAAAGTCCAGGAGATCGGAGATGGGGGAGGACGCAGGTGGTGTGCGCGAAACACACTCCATCACGCGCCACACCAACACTGCCTTGCTAGGTAGGCTATCGCCTGGGAGCACCATAAAGGACACATAAAGAAGGAGCCATTTCAGTCTGAATCTCTGCCCACTGTAAGCCACTCCACACAACAAGAACAAAATGGATTGACTGCAGTGTCCAAGTTATCGCCTCAGGTGGCAACCCTCCAAGCCACGGCTTTTATCGTACCGTGTTAGCTTCAAACGCATTAGATTATTTTTACTGCAGAAAGAAATGCGTTGAGGGTCGACCTCAATCTTTCCCTCCACCGCCAGCAACAGGCCATCGCCTTGCTGATCGGTCGCCTGAGTTGGGATGGACGCAGTGCTAAAATGGATAACAAGTTGCAGATGAGCATTCCAGAGCAGGTTGTGCAAAGGAAGAGGAAAAGAAGCAGATGGAGAGAGGGAGGGATAAAGAAAGAAAGAAAGAAGAAAACGAGAGAAAAACAAGAAAGAGAACGAAAAAGAGAAGGAGGACACAGTGTACCTTTCAGAGCAGGAAGTCTCCCACCACTTAAAAGTAATTAACGCCTGCGCTCACCTTGATGAGGGGGCACATGCTGGACCTCATCGGAAACGGCGATCGTACTCTCATTGACTCGATGGACGTCCGTACCATATACATGAACTAATCAAGCCCCTCGAATATCATCCAGTATGCCATTTGCAATTGCTGCCTTTCTCAAGTCTCTATTTTTAGTCGGCTAACATTCACCCTTTGCGCGTCAAGCAGTAATTCCTTCCCCTTTTCTCGCCTCAGACACCCCAGCATGCTTCGGTGCGGAATAATGACAAGAAATAAAGAGAGAGAGAGAACTGACATTAGCTGGGAAAGGTCACTGAGACCTGAGAGGAGGAAGGACGCCGTGTAGACATGAGGTATCTGTCAATTAACCATCGGCTGATCATCAGTCCGGGACTCGAGGTAACGGCAGGTTGTACGTGCTGACGTGGCGTGTTGGAAGGGCGGGGGGAAGTAAGGGGAGTCAGGGATTTTACAGCTATCCAGACTGGCCAGTTCAGGGCATGGACGCGAATACTGACTGCAATTGCAGCTGGTTAACAAGACTGCCCCCGCAAAAAAGACGATAAATACGCTGCAAAGGTCAACCAAATAGTCATTGTGTGAGTCACGCAATGCACTCCCCCTCCCCTATCCTCCCTCCCCCTGTCTTCCCACGTACACGCACACCATTAATGGTTTACGCTCTCACCGTAACTTCCACCTCGAAAATAACTCTATGGAGGCTCCTGATAGACCGGTTAGTAGGCAGGAAGAGGGGGATCTTTAGTTTCATCTGGCCATTCTTGTTTCCGGAAACCGCTTAAATCGTGTGGATTTCGGAGAACTCTGCATTGACTGAGAGGTCAGTCGCTATCGCATTTTGTTTCTATCTCTTGGCCTTAGGTTTCGCTGGAGTATATCGTCTGCAAACGAGTTTCTATTCCACTACAGTTTTAGCGCGGGCATTCACGTTTCTAGTTTCGCGAATTCATGGATTCACCAAATTTTAATTGTAACCCACTTTATTTGCTTCCATGACTTTTTTTCGCAGGTCTACGAAATTTTCGAAATCCTAGACATCTTTGTAAAGTGTTTATGGTTATATTTCGAAGGAGCTTATAACTGTTCACGCTTCAATTAGAATATTTTCGTTCATTAAAAATGCAAGACCTACAGGAAATCTTTTTAAAAATTTTTTAAATATCCCGTTTCCTATAGAAATACTGCTATGTAAAGTATTGTATAGGACCTTTACATTAAGTGATCGTACCCGCGCGCAGTTTCAATTTATTCATGCAAGTGGCGTGTCAAGCGAAAAATATGTATTTTGAACGAGCAACGAAGGCGTGTCAAGAAGAATACACTTAATTTTTTTGTGTAAAGCAGGAGACCCAGAAAATGTGTTCACTGAAGAAACCGTACCACTGTATTTCCTGTAGTCTCACCGTCGCCTGTGTCTCAATCCATCTGCTTGCAAAGTTATCTTCTAGCAAGCAAAGCAGACTATCGCAAAAATTGTTCCTTAACGAAATCAGATCAAAAAAGCTCCTACAAGGCCGTTGCTTGGTGAAAGTCTTGAAAATTGTTACACACGAAGGCGTAGGAAAAAACTACAAAGGCTGAGACACTCCACTGACATTACATTCTTACCCTGGTCTTCTGCTAGCAACCGGCACTGAAGCATCAATACTGCATGAGTCATCCAAGCGCAGTCTTGGGCATCTGAAAGACCAGCCCAACACAGATCCCAGGAAATCGATTTTACATCGATTATGGTAACATGCATTCTCACGAGTTCACCACCAGCGTACGGGTCAGGATGACTGGTCGATAGCGCGCTGTGTATGCCCAAATTGCATGAACTAAACATCTAATAGTGTTTCCTTTGAATTACTATGGCTGAATTTGGAGCTTTAGGGTACGCCCACTGGTTTATTAGTCGCGTTTGCAACAGTCTACCAGAATGGGAAACGCACGAAGCCAAAACATTTCGCCCCACGGCCATGCTAGCAGACTCGACTGAAAAAATAAATAATATTGGACTCGTTTTCTTGATTTTTTTGGCATATATTCTAGTCTAAACATTGTCTGCACCCGGAAGCCTAGATCAGTTGTGGCTCTATAGCGGCGATAAATGTGGCGCAGTAAAATGGCGGCCGCTCGTTCGGAATGAAATTAAATCGCCAAAAATTAAGTCAGTGGACATAAATAACCATGTGTTGCACTCCAAGTATCCAGTCCATGTGCCACTGCTGGTCATAGGTGGCTTTTAGCGTTCACAGACTGCCTTCTGAATAGTAACCGGAACAAACTAGTCCAAATATTAGATGAGGATATCACGAAAAATGTGTGAAAGGACTAACTTATGTTCAAGTATATTAGGAAACATTACTGTAGTTTAATTACATTCATGGGAATCGAATATGTAAGAATAGGCTAGAATGGATCAGTTGAAACTGTAAAATACCTTTATTTTAAGAAATTAGAAAGGAGGAATAAAGTATATGCAACACGATTTGATCACTATATCATCTCTTTTCATTAAAGGTCACCTATAGCTTAATCAGTGCAAAAAACTGGTCAGTCACACTTCTCCCCACAATATTTCCTATTGTATACTTTGGGGTCGCTGAGAATTACGTTTTTCAATATTCGCTGTTCTACTGCGATAATGAACAAAAGAAAACTTTGGCTTTTGAAAGTAAGCTAAATTATATTAGCCAAAAACTCCTCCGTGTTTTTTTAAATATGAGGGTTTTTTTGCAAAATGTTTTTGAGAACCCAACTTTCCGTCGGACCTATCTAAAACATTTCAAAATACTTGCGAGAATTTTCAAATGGACCTTCTGTGGATGATTGAAAAAGCAGGCAGCTGGTGGCAGAAACACTAAAAAACATTCTATTCTAAGACAGAAGGAAATACCTATTCACCTGCTTTGAATGTCACACTAAGCCTTACCGTCCAGGAATTAAGAGCAAGGTCTCTTAGGGCACGGGCGAGTAGCTACTCCTGCGTTCTACAAAGCTTTCTAGTGACCCGTCCTCGAGTGCAACTTCTCGCCTCTCGTGACTACTTGCACGTGTGCGTCAGTGTCTGCCGAATTCAATTTGACCTGGCTAATCAGTTTCCTGAGGCGAACTCATAGGTGACCTTCCTGGAGGTGCTGTGACGACTTCCCCGCTCTCACACTTTGGACGCCGCCAGCCATTACGCCTGCGGTCGTGCGCTCATCCGGCTGCCAGATTCCTCCAACCTATTCTCCACTCCATCTGTACAGAATACACTATTTCTCCCATCTGGCGTCCCACTCCTTCCCCTCCCATACGGAGTTATGGCCCGAAGATCGTAGCGGCAAGGGTTTTGCATATTAACTTCAGTCACTGCGATACTTGTGACGATGAAATGATCTGCACACGCAACTTCTAGGTGTGGCCGCTCTCTGACAGCATAAAACCTCGTCCGAGTTCAATTGAATTTTCCTGTGTCATCTAAGGTGACCATGATGTGGCAAATTTAATCACTGACATCCTGTCGTGAAGCAATATGGAGGTCATCAACCACTCTCAGTCCATCGATTTCAGGCTATGGTTCCTTCCCAATCCAACAAAGCAGTCCCTCCATGAGTGCCAGTATCTGGATCTCCTTAAAATATCTGATCTTCCTTCTACTACCAGCGCTATATACTCACTCAAACCAACCATTTCTGACACAGCATACCGATTTTCTGATGACGTGCAAGTCAACCACCAGATTTATCCAGCCGTCCTATCAGCTTAAGCCACCCACGCTGTCCACAACACCACCGTTGGTACCTATCCAATCGACTCAATTCTTCCTTCCTTCGGATTTTCTCACCCAAACTGCGGTCTGGGAAGGGAGTATTCGTAGTGTTTCAATTCCAAGTACAACGTTCAACCTTTCGCCTTATGTGAATTTTCGCCCGTACGCATCAGTGTCTGCCGACCCCAATGTGATCTCCGGGGCTGGCTAATAAAATGACCTCCCTGGAGGCGCTGTTACGACTTCTGTGCTCTCACGCTTCGTACGTCGCCCCCGCGGCAGCAGTTCTGCGCTTTTCCGGTTGCCAACTCCCTCCAATCTATTTTGCATTGATTCTGCACAGAATACAATATCCCTCCCACCTGGCATACCAATTCTCCCCCCCCCATGTGGAACCGGTTGTGAAGGCAAGCGTCTCCCCTTTTAACTGAAGACACTGCGAAAATCCAGGCACCTTGATTGTGGTGTATGCGTGACAAGTTAGACGAATACAGCATTACGAACAAATATAAGACTGTAATGACCATTTATGGCTTATTAATAGTAATCAGTCAACCATACCCAACTTTATGTGGTACGCCACCCGACGCTCTAACCCATAACTTGCTGATTGGAAGTTAAAGGTTCTGGCTCCCCAGAAAGTTATATTTGCAACTAAAGGTCACTACATCATGGTTTACGAAGAAAATATCAGATTAGGCGGAATGTCCATCATTATTGCTGTCTCATTTGCGATATCCAGTTACCTACAAGGCTTCTTTAGGGGTAGCAAGTTAGTATTCACAAGTTTTGCGTAAGAGGCGATATTTTCGGTAGTGGTACCGTAGGAAAAACCTACAATTGAAAGTGTTAAAAATAGCTCCGCCAAATTCATAGACCTCGGGAAAGGCATTCAGTCTTTAAATTTCAGGGCATTAAGCAAAAATACCACACAAATTTCACCTTAAAGGAGCGCAGTTGTGCGTTTCAGAACGGCCGGCCACTCTTTGGCTCGTGGTTGGTAACGATTACTGAAATAGTACCTTTAATGCGCATTTGCTCTTTGCAAAAGCCCAAATCCATATATTCAAAATTTATGATGTCTCGCTTACAGTTGGTTGAGAAAATCAAAGGAAATAGGAATGGAATGCTATATGGGTTTGCATCCAAACTACAGGGTGCCCCACGAAAAACCCCTAAATTTATGATAATGTTTATACGCTTATAAAAATAAAAATTATTGATTACAATTACAACTAACAACTTTATTGTGTAATTAACAAACTGTTACCTAATAACAAGTTACAGATACCGCTCAAAATGCTGTCCATTCACTGCAGAACAGCGACGTAAGCGATCCATCCAGCTCTGAGCTGCTCGACGAATGACATCAAGAGGGATGTTGTTCCATATGTCCATCAACACATGTTTTATTGACTCAATATCAGTTATTCCTATTCGTCGTCTCTGAACCTCCTGTAAGAATACACTCCAAATGCAAAAGTCCATTGCATTCAGGTCAGGGCTCTTGGATGGCCATTGCTGGGGTGTGCTGAAATCTGGAGTGTTAACTCGGAGCCAGGCGACAGTGCCATTGGCAGTGTGTGGCTTTGCACCATCTTGCTGCCACGTCCAGGGTTCTCCCTGCATTACTTGATCAATCTCTGTAAACATCTGCGGGCACATCTCCTCTCTGTAAAGGTGATCCACCTTATTTGAATGCAGCCGCGACACCTCTAAACTGGTCAGTTGTAATGGCACCAAGAAAATTAGGCAAAATGTTCCGACATTTCTGCAACCCCCAATGTTGGATGTTCTTTCCGGAATAGGACGATGACCTCGCGCTGGAAATTGCTTAGCTGTGGCATGGGCAGGTGGGCATTTTAGAACCTTCTCCTCTGCGACCACCACCCACGTTGTGTGGGTGCTCCTCACCACTGAGAGGAACATGGCGTGGGCGACATGAATGCGGGTGCGAACCAACAAGGGCGGCTTCACTTCGGATGTGGCCCAGGTGTTCTGTTTTCTCCGCCATCGATCGTGACGGCATGGGCGGTCCGGCCGCCGTAACAATCACAAACTTAGGGTTTTTTGTGGGGCACTCTGTAGTAAGAGACTTTTTTGAGTCTGCTATTTGCAGCAAGACATTTCTGAAACCTCTCCTTCGACGCAATGCAGCACCAAACTACCTACCGGGCACTTTTATATCCACAAGCCCTCTGAGCACCTGTAAAGCCCAATAGAAAAACTAATTAATTCTCGGATATCGCGTCTTTGGTAACAGAGACGTTAAAGACGAGATTATTAGGTAGGATACTATCGCAGGAGGTTAAGTAAGTTAAACCCTAACAACTGCAGTCTTCATAACATGGTATCTAAGGAGAAAAGAGAGAAGTCGGTAGAGGCCATAATAGAAGGAATATTTTGTTGTGTACACAGAGGAACGAAGAATAGATGGAAAAACATTTGACTTGGAGAGCATACGACCAACCAGGAGGCCGGCGTGTCCAAGTGCTGGTTTGACAGCAGTCAGGCCAGTTGGCAAAGAAAGCAATTCACGCATGCAGGCTTGCTATTCATCGCCGGCCCAAAAGGCGTCTATGCAGAAAATATGATTGGCTGTTCGCAGACGTCGAGAACCACAACGGTGGGCCTTTGGGAAATTCCACTTCGAGACGAGCTAGTCACAACAGTGCCGGTTGCTGTCCTAGAGAACCTGCTGTTGCCTTAGAACTTAAAACGCTCAACACAGAGACATGTGTCAACTTTGGTGCCCAATTGACGGTGGAGTGATGGCATCAGTCCTTTAATTCCTACTGGGATGGTGTTTGAATTGGTAAACGAGACAAGGACCAGTTCTATCTGGGTGGGGCTTTCAATCATCCGTTGTAGAACTCACTCGTTCCCTTTAGGTCTTTGAGCCTCGATCTATAACCTAACAGGCAGTCACAAAGCAACTAATATTATACGCAAAACGAGATTTCGGACAAAGACACTAGAGGTTGGAGTGGGCATTTCTGGCTTATTAGCCACACCCGACCCCAGGTTTGGCAACTTCTGATGCTCCAGTTTATAAGGATTAGTCAGGTTCTTTGTAATAGGGGACGAGCCTCGCATTCTCTTGTCCGCCTGGAAAAGCAGATACCACCAAATGGAGCTCTGTGCCTCCCCGTGATGAAGCCAGACAAGAATTTCTCCTACCCTACCTTATGTCTAGACATTTTTAATCCTCTTTCCCAACCGGGGTAGTTCATTGACTGCTTTTAACCTTTCACGCCCTACCATAACCTTTACATCTGACGATGACAGATCGGAAACGTGTGTTTTAAAACTTGGATGTCTGCGAACCAAATGCGACACCGTTTTCTGATGGATCTTCGGACAGGATGAACAACAAATTCGAACAACGATAACAGAAGTAACTTGGCGGACAGTAACTACCACGGCAAAATATGAAACCCAACATATGCCAGAAGAAGATAGCAGTCATCGCTTTGGTGGTTTGTTGCAGGGATGACTCATACGAACAAGATTGGAAACATGGGTCAGTAACTTGTCGCCATCTGGCACGATTGGTTGCCGCAGATCGGGTATTTAAAAGAATGGCTATACACTGACCCCCGAAGAGCCATGTGCGTCGGATAGGCGACAACCACTACAAAATAACCAGTCCATCATCGAGGCCTTGCAGTAGAAACGACACTCGTCGTGGTTTGGGATGACAAAGGGTCAACGTTAGGTTACGTAAGCCTATAATGGAGAATGTGCGAGTTCCGGGAAGCAGTTCAGAAGAAGAGGATACGATCACTGGAACAATAGTTTTATTTCCCTGACGTTTTTAATTCCGTCGGGGATCCTTACTCAGAAGTGGATAACTATCGTACGCACGCAGATGACCACTATGATCTATAAATACCGTGCAACCTGTGCATTTTTCAATTCTATCTGCGCATGACTATGACTATGCTACCATTACCTTTGATTAAGGATTCCTGACGGAATACGAAACGTCTGGAAAATAAAACTCTGGTTCCAATGGTCGCATCCTCTTCTTCTGATATGTTAGCCTAATTAGTCATCACGAAATTCAAGCTCATGTTAAACGGGAATTGTGGTAATGGGACTGTTAAGGGTGAGCCTTAGCGTGGACAAGCAGATAAATAAGTGCAAAATATATGCATATTTCCGTTAAAACTGTTTCCGTAGGTCCATCTGTAGCACAGACATTGAGAGCCATATAAGAACCAACAAGCAAAAAACAACTCTCAGTAAAGAAAATAACACTAAGTAACAAAAAACCATAATAAAACTACCGTGAGCATGTCGTTATATGCATGTAATAATTAAAACACAGAATATTACTTCTCAAAGCTATGAAAAAGCAAAACAAACCAGGTCAGACTATGTACTTTAAATTTCTGCGGCTTACATAACCTATCCTTACCGGCGTCTCAACGCTCTGCCCTCGGGTGGCCGCCCCGTAGGAAGAAAGTGTAGTCGACGCCCACCTTCTTTGGCTGACCTCGTTCAGAGAATCGGATCTGGCTGGCAGTAACGACGCCCACCTTGTAGCACGCCAGTTCTCGACCGGTTGCTCCAGGCTGTCAGTGTGAACGGACTCATACTAGCAGTCCGTGGAGTAAGGTTAGCTGGATTTGGACCGGGGCTGTTGTTGTTTGTTTGGTTATTTCTATTATGACTTTTAGATCTCCAGGCCGCAGGCAGCGTGCAGATAACGTGCAGATCCCAACATTTGCCTAGGTCACCTTTTCTAACCTCGCCCGCCCCCTCCCCTACCCCACGAGGAGGTAAATGGCACTAAGACACCTGAGGCAGCCGCTGAAGTCTACTCTGGATCATGACTATTTTAGCGGTATAGCAACCTTATTTAGCCTTGGCCGCCTCCAGAACTGCATATCGCCTTCTCCGTAGGACTTTTTTTAAGGTGGGGAGGGGGACAGGGATAGCAAAAATACCGGGTGTTAAGACCCACAACACCGGATACCCTGATTTGGTTTAGCCCATCTGTCGAGGCGGTTCCTGTGGGGCAGCCGCTAGGCAGAACCTAGCTTCGGAGGACCAAAGATGAAAGAAGGGCACCAGTTGAGGGGCGTCAGATGAATCACCACCTGCACGAGGCAAATACTGTGACCTACTACAGCGTTGACGGCGGAATCCCTAAATTCTCACATCATAAACACCCATACAAGAATGGATAAACAGTGATCCGCTGACTTTCCAAAACAAGCGAGTTCTGAATGAATACTTAGAATGTTGATCACTTGAACCTGTTCGTGTTCTTAGTGCCAGATGATGGTGAGGGTTATGATGGATTGAATAAAGGCTCGAAGAAAACTGATTACTTGTCTACTCTTGAGTAAATCAAAAGGCTGGTCAAGCACCAGAACAGTTTATCGACACGTGTTAAGGCTAAGAAAGTTAACCCTAACAGCTACAATCTTTCAGGCTCATCTTTCCTTTAGGTGAAGAGAGAAGACTGTGGGAAAACAAGATTGTTAGGTATATTTTATTCTGCAGAAGGATAGGAGAATATATGGAAAGAGTTTTGACTCTCGGATGACTGCAGTCCGGCTGCCAGGGCGTCGATTCCGGAATGAAGAGAGCATCAGGAATCACTGCAACGTTGGCGCATGCATTGTTACGGTGGCCAATCACGCGGCTGGTGTCTAGACTAGAGGTCAAGGCGCGACCTTGAGTTAGGCGAAGGCTGGCTAGCCTGGGCGCGCGTCCGTTTGTGCCTAGGCCCGAGTCATGCGAGAACACTGCTTTCGCGCGAGGCCCTATGCTCTGAGTGACCCTTTCTGTGACGTTAAATGTTAGGGGGGCATCGGACAGACGCGACCACAACAAGTTCGTCTACTATTCTGATCTTTCAAACTCCTACATGAGTTCATCGTCAGCGATAGCTTTAGCAGCAGCAAAAAAGTGGCAATTGTAGGGAATGCGAGCTAATCAATTATCATTGACTCAAGCCTGTAGGTGACTCTGCAGGGCTCTGTACGCCGGCGCCCGACCGCTACGTCGATTGACTTAGTTCCCATCCGTGGACCAGGCTCTAATTCGATAAAATGCTCATGCTCCATCTAGTAGACCTCGCCTTTGAGCCATATGCACCTGCTTGTGGCTCTGGTACTAGACGATAGTTGGAACTATGGCTGATTGGCGGAAGATCGCATGAGCCGGCTCGAGAATGGGCTCCGAAGAAGAATGGAAAGAATGAATCTCGCAACTGATCTGTGAGCGTATAGTGACCCTGTAGGGCGTTCCACCTCCGGTGCCTCACCACGCATGAGGCCACGTGATTGCGGTTCTCGGCCCACCTCTAGGGTAGTGAATCACAGGCACCGAAAGCTGCGCCAACACCGAACACCTTGCGACTACTAGTAAGTGCGCGTGCACCATAAGGTCTACACCAGTCTGGTCATGTCAATCACCTCCTTGCGGCTGACTCACACAGGTCCTCACTGCGACGACTGTCAGGCTCACATGCTTCAGATACCAGTTCCCTTCCGGCTGAAAGTGTCTACTCGTCCGACAGTCGAATTCCTCATACATATCAGCCACTGCCTCTGTACAGAATACACTATTTCACTCATCTAGCCTCTCACTTCTCTTCCCCTACGGAACCGGACATAAAGTTTGCAGCGGCAAGGGATTTACCTATTAAATTAATCACTGCAATAAACATCCATTCACTAATGTTTTGTTCTAATCTACCTCCACCCCTTTTGTTAATTTTCTTTTCCATTGAAACCATGCGGTTGTCCTACTCCTTGGTGCATGTATGGTGAATATCCGCTAAGCCTGGCGGACATGTCAGCTTGAGCGCGTACCTCAGTCCAATCCCTGTGCTTTTCAGGTGCACATTGGTTGCTGGGCGTGCGTCTGTATTTACTCTTCCTCGAGGTAACTGTTGACATGATTAATTGACCTCAGGCCGCCATTTCAGCGATACTCTGATGATAAGCGGTAATTCGCACCCTGCAGGACACGCACTAATGCACCGATCGGGTCACTAAACAATCCTCAGACCACCCATTCTAGCTAACGAAATCGGAGGACTTGATAGAGTGTGCTGGCAGAGAAGAAAGACCTTTCACATCCACATCAAATGGGCTTGTGCGGCGGGAAGCCACTAGGTAATGCCCGGTTGCGCATGGGAAGAGAAGAGGAAGCCGGACGCCCGTTGGGAGGAGTAGTGCATTCTGTACTGAGCTAGTGGAGAATAAGTTGGAGGAAGTTAGCAGCCGGACGAGCGTGCGTCCGACAGGACGGCTAATGGAATTCAATCGTCCCGCTCTGCCTTGGGACTCACTCTCGTGCTACGCCGGCGACCGCACAGTGGCTAGTAGTCTAGGCCTCGGATAAGGCACCACTTGGGGTTGGGTCTGACTAGCTGATGACGGCTAATGAGGCAGGAATGGCTATTTCAGTTTCCCTTGTATTTATCGGCAAGGTTATCTGATCTACTTTTTGACGATGGGGGGGGGGGGGGTTTGGGGTGGCTGCTTCATCACGACAACGTGCCTTTCGACACCGTTTCAAATCAACCAGCGTTTGGTGAAAGAAACATCATAATAGTTTCTCACCCAACCCAGTTCTTGCGACCGTCTTATTCGTAAGAATAAAGTAAAACCATAGAGGGAAGTTGTTTGAAAAACCATAAAAGAAGTAAGGACAAAATAGTTGGAGGCACTTAATCGCATTAGTTCAGATATATATTAAAAAAAGCTGTGTCAACTGGTGGGAAACCCATTGAGACAAGTGCATGTCATCGAGTGAAGTGTATTTTGAAGTGCATTATTGTTTTTGAGTTGGTGCCTTCGAGGTCCATCAAGTTCATTAAGTTACGAGGAGATACACAAAAAATAGAATGTCAAGGATGACCTTTGTTCCTACCCAAACAGGACATGGGACTGGGAACCACCCGCCATACCTATACCTTTTTCCTAAATTTAATAAAATAAGAATGCATATAGCAGTTATTAAAGTTTATTCCACTGCCTATCCTAATTGCCCACCCATAAAACAGCTATAATCACCGTTTCATAGGACAAAATGCTGGGACTAGGGGTATATGAGGTGCACTACTTAAACTACTGTTGCCGCCTCTAGTTCTGGTGAAATTAGGTTTACGATTAAGGTGAGGGCAAGATCTAAGGCTAGAGACGGAGTTAGGGTCAGGAGTATGTTAAAGCTCAAGGTTAGGATTCGTGTTCACTGTGAAGTTTAGGGTAGGGCTAGGGTTAAACTCAAGGTTTACTCAGTTGACCCAGTTGTGAAAAATTCGCGGCCTTGGTGGTAGTCGAACACCCCTAACAGTTAAGTGAACCTGGTAGTAATTCTGGTGGGTTCTAGATGATTGCTTAGGGAATCCTGCATGGGAAAATCAAGGTTAGAGTCTCTTTCTGTGTGAGGGGTTAGTGTTGGGATTAAGTAACGGGGGATATTTGCCTTTTCTTAAATGTATTGCAATACCACCTTCAGAGAGTGGGCGGGGCCGTTCCATCCCCGTATTCTGTTTAGGCAGCCGTACAAGTTATCCATATTATTATATTTTTTTGTAAGTGCATGAACTTGCTGGAGCTTGAAGGCAACCTCGTCGCAGTGCCAGCAGAAAAGACTACTGAAATCATTGCAGAAAAATAAGACCATTTCTGTAGAACGTCGCTTTTATCAGTGTTAACAACAAGATCATCGTTCCGACAGCCAGCACTAGAGAAGTGCTCGGATCGGTTCTCAATGCAGCTGAACAAGGTTCTCTTGGGAAGGTAGGATAATGGCGCTAACTCATCGATTCCCACAAGAGCTTGCTTAAAGCTACTCAATGTAGCGGATACCGAGGTCAAATCAGCATCAAAGGAGGCTCCGATCCAAACCTTCATTTGACATTTCGGTGTGCGGCTTTTGGCCCTCGGACATGCTGACCTACTACAAATAAAAGATTGATTCTTACGGAAGCTAAAAGGCTGCAATTTCATAGGAGACCGTTTGGCCCCCACCAGAGCCTCCTTAAGGGGGATCACAAAAGACAGCTTTCGGGGTAATTAACCTCGTTCAGCCAAACTCTAGGCTTGTGGACGGCGTCTCGTAACATGAATCTGCAAATTGCTCTAGAGGTCTTGATTCTGCACACATCCAACGTGAATATAATCGCACATAGTATAGTGTGCCCTGACTGGCCTGCTGTAGAGGAATTAAGACCCCAGAGGCATCAATTGTCTGACATTTTATGCTTGCTGTCATTCATGCTTCGCACACTCTGGGCATTCCCCTCACCCCTCTTGAGGTATCTCATGCCACTAGAAAAGGCAACATGAGTGACAGCCTGGCTGGTCTGGAATTCGGTGGTGCGGTAGAGGTATTGCAGGCAAGGCGTCAACTACCACCACCATCCTCACCGGGGCACTTGTTCAATACCTTTCCTCCTCCCTCCAGACGCACAATCTCCCCCCCCCACCGATGTTTAGAAGTGGGGGGGGGGGAGTTATTGCGCGGTGGAAGCTTGAGGAAATTTCAGACCGTCGTTTCCGCACTAGTTGTCTGGCCCCGACAGCGTGTTGTGCTCCATCCTTCACCCTTGCTGGCCCGCGCGCGGCCTTGCAAACGCTTGTCCGAAAGCACAGATCGAGGCTTGACTGAAGGTAGGAGAAGATGTGATCGCTGAAACAAGAATTATATTGATGTCCGCTCGCTCGAACACATCATCAAAGACAGCCACAGATATTGAGCGGGAGGATCCGCAAGGTCAGATGTCAATACACTTCTTGTTCCAGTGATCGTATCTGCTCCTTCTGCACTGCTTCCTGGAATTCGTCTGTTCGCTTTTATCCGTTTGGCAAAAAAAACGATCAGCCTCTCTCTATTGGGGTTGGAACTTGAAGGGCTATGCGTAGATGTGCATTGAATACCACACGATCGAAGATGACTCACATGAAATGCTATTCCAGTCAGCACAGTACTCCATCAGCATACTCGCATTTGCACATATTTTATTGAATAATACTCGATGCAGAGGAGTGTACAGTATAACGCGTATAGGAATTAGCTGGCACTTAGTCGACTTCCACTTGCCGGGATATAAATACTTAATACCTTTTATTTTAATACCCAACTAGAAAAAGGCTGGTTGGAATCGCTTATATATCCCTCCCCGAGAGGATATAGGAGAGGAAACGCTCCCTATGGAATACAGATAGCCTTATCTTACATTCTAGGAAGAGTGCATATTCCAAACCCAAACTATAACCCAAACTCCATCCATAATCCAGTCACCTATATGGCCTGTACTCTGTAAAAAATGAATACTTAGGTAGTATGTAGGCGTTATATTTATTTATTTGTTCTCATAAATTCAAAATATATTTTTTTGAAAACGTGTGCAATTTTTTACCTCCCCCAGTCCACTAGCAAATGTAATGAGCTTCCCAACCTTTATTCGGTGCTGAAACTGCTTAGCAATTAGCCAATTGGGCGAACACACCCTCAAACGCGTATTGACGATTTAAGTTGCATCTTAGATACGCGTAGAATCTACGCACACTAATGTGACTCGTGGACAAGGTTCTCCAATTTCTGATTTTAGACAGTCCGATTGGTTAGTGGAGATATCAGGCCACTTATACACCTCTTTTCGGTGAATTCAACTCCTTCTGCAGATACATCACTTGGATTTCGCAATTTCCGCTCCAGCAGAACGATGGTAAACACCTTTGTTAGCAATTCCGAAAACCATTTTTAAAAAAAAATATTAACAACAACGACATGATGCCGAGCGCTGGAGCCACTAGAACCCGAATACGCAGTAGTTAGGGCAGTATTACTTACCTCACGGGGAGGAAATATGATAAGGGCTGGCACGAAATTGTTAAAACTCAGCAAAACTTATAAGATAACGCCAATACACAAAAGCCTTTAACAATATTTCTTCATTTCCCGACTGTTGGAGGGTCTCGAATGACAACGTGCATCATGGAATAGACGCAGGAGCGTGATTAGCGCACAGCACCTACCCCACTTTCCCCTCCACATCCATCTGCCTGCAATGGCAAGAAAATTATAGAAAAGACGCGTGTGGTTGGCTGGCTAGTAGCCCCTGTTGGATCAGGAGCCCCGGCGAAGAGGAAAAGTCGGAGCAGCGTGGTCGGGAGGGACTGCTTCGCCGTCAAAACAGAGATGTAGCGGAGGGGGGATAGATCCACCGTAGAGAGGTTTGGTGTAGCAGACCTTGGCCGCCGTGGGGGCGGGTGGGAACGCCAGTTTTATTGCATTCACGAATGGGTTGATATGCCCTAAAGATGGATCCCTGGGACTCAAGTGAGAACTTTGACCTCTATGACCAGCCACAGTGAAGCCAATGCCTACTTGTCCTTCATCCTTCACTCCCCTTTTGCCACTCACCCCCTCCTCTCTGGTGAGTCGATATCATGCCTTCCGCTTTACTTTACCATCGTTTTTATTGCGGGGTAGAAAGAGACTCGTAAGCACGTGACCTTTTCTTGAAGCTCAAAAGGTACCCGTTGATAACCTTCTGGGGCTTAATCAATACTGCCCCAATTGTGGGGAGATAATGTTGTCTGTTCATGTTGGATCTGTTGATGGGTTTCATCCTTGGGAATAATCAAGAAATACCACGAGTGATTAGCATTTGCGACTTTGCCGGTTTCTAACAGGCGACCTTATTGGGTTTCAATCGGAGCTATGGATCAGGATGTAATGACCCACGCTTAATGAAGCGTGGTGGTCTTTCCACTTTTCTGAAATCCTAAACTCTCCCTTTTCATGAAAGCTTGTTATTTTGGAATTTGTTGCGGATCCATGCATTTTACGTGCAGACGGAATAAGTTGCTATGCCAACAAACGTGCTCACGACCATTTACAATCGCCTCGACTCTATCTTGCCCTCAGATCACCGTCAATGGTTGACTAAAGTGCAAATTGACGCTGTCCAAGTGTTTTTCAGTATCCGTAAACTGACGTACAAGTCAGTACTGCACGTTTAGGACAATAAAGGACCTTGTAAATTTCGACGATTAAAGTGTCGCGTTAACTGTCGCTCTTTTCATCCTCTAAGGCGTTTTTCGTTTCAGAAATGAAATAAAATAGTCTTAGGTAGGGCTTTTTGCAAATTAGGTATTATTTTACCTCTTCGAAGCAAGTGACAGTTCTTTGGCTGCAGTTTCGAATACTTTTTCACCTGTATATCGCAAGGTTTGCTCAAAAGGCGCCGTCCCTAAGCTGCGTGTAAACTTAAACAAGAACTTTTGGCAAAGACTACCGGTGTCTCCGGTGTCAAATGCCTATATATGTGTGTCGTAGGCAGGTCAAATTTGTATATGTTTAATTGGCATGTGTTTGTTTGTGTTTGTTGCATTACTCGAGGGGTGGAGCGTCCAGGCCGGCTTGACGCGCACGTGTCCGGACAGAACTTTGTGTGGCCTGACAGCAGGTCGGCATGCCTGGTGACTTGACTTTACAGCGGAAGTATTCGGCCTGAAGGTGCATGTCACTGGGACGCTTGGGCCTCAAACCAAGGAAGGT
>JAYGXS010000003.1:32389072-32445198 GCA_036362985.1 Ligula intestinalis
ATGCTTGTTTTAAGCCCTAACAGTCCACAGGTACGAAATGGCGGAGAGATTGCAAACCAAAAACTTTCATAAAAATATTTCTAAGACGTCAAAAATAAAACTAATAAGTCAACTTTTCAAGTAATAAAGGTTGCACAGATACATTATATTTCCGCACAGAACTCCCTTTAACTGTTGACATCAGTGAGCGTTATTTATACTGCGAAACGGTGTCGGTTAATTTTACCCAGGTATGATGTTCATCGGGGCCGTTGTGGTCGCGAGGGGTCTGTCCGGAAGGATTGACTCTAAGTTCATGTGCACTAATTCTTTCGGAAATTAAGCAAGACAGGATTAAAACTGGCTTTTATATGCATCAGAAAACGGACGGTGAAATCTGGGGACGCCCTGATGAGCCGGACCTCTCACAGCTGTCTCAGACAGCGGAACAGCATCGGCGAAACACGGCAGGGTTAATTAGCAGTCCCGTGATCGCACACCCCGTCTTTTGTGAATAACCGACACGGGGCTACGAATGCCTCAAGCTGTTAAACGTGCCAGTCGCTTGAGTAGTAGTTTGACATTCACGCCCATGCGGCTGTCCGGCGGTGTTCACCAGTTTGAAGAAATATCCCGATTACGGCGAAATTAAACTTTAGCCTTGTCTAGACAGCAAATGCGGTCTCACCTGGAGGGTCAGGTTTAAAGTCTAGATGTTCTGCTTGATGTTTAGCACCAGCGTCACAGTAGTCGTCAAGTGAACCTCCATATTCCCTCTGCCGTATTTGTTATGCCGCACTCCCCACCGGCTGCGTAGCACACTAGCTGAAATCCCTCAGATACCGCGGTACAAACGCGTAACATTCACCGACTGCAAACAGGCCCACGGTTATATACACAACTCTCGTCTAGTGCATTAACTTTCCTGGAAATTAAACAAGGCAGACTAAGGCCGTAGTTTGCGTACCAGAAAAAAAATTTCGGAGAAAGCTGGCGGCTGCACTGATGGGCCGAACCCCTCACAACTGCCTCAGGCAGCGGCAAAACCTCGACAAACCACGCGTGTCTGGGCTTTTATTTTAGTACCTATGCGGTCAGTATGGCAAGTGATTACACATTTTAATTACTGCTGACTGCTAGTTGGCCATTTGAGAATATTACGCGGTTATAGCTCAGTAGTTGATGAGCCTGAAAAGATCTGTTTGCGAAGGATTTACTTAAATTTCGCGTGCAATAATTCCCTGGGAAATTAGGGAAGACAGGCTACCTTTTATTTCCTGCCAAGATGATGATGTTTGACAGGCAGCATCCGAACCTGTAAAAAGGTCTTCAAGTGTCGGCGCAATTACCCAAACTTTCAACAAATTTCCATGTTGCAGAGGAGTCTAGAGCCGACGAAAACACAATGCGTAAGTAATCTATGGTCCTGCGGACAGTTCATATCACTCGCGGCATTTTCCTCTCCATCCATTGTAAAAAACACGCTTCACTGCCCTTGATAGCAAGGGTCAAAAACATCTGGAAAAAAGTTGTTTTCAAGAGAGAATGGTAGTACAATGACGCGGCCTGGCAAAACACCGCACTTGTAAAATGTCAACTAGCACTCATTTGCATATAGGATATGCCCGATGATCAGGTTCAATGCGAAAGTGGAATCGCCTGACTTAAGAGCATATAAACCGCGTTTGAGCAGTTGCCTGATGCATTACCTGTTTCTCACATGAAGGACAGCTGTTTCTAGATACTTAAAGGATGACGGACAATGAATCGGTGACGTTACATTTGCAAACGTTTGGTAAAAAGAAGACCTTGGATAACCAACTCAAATGACTTTAGTGGATGAGCACTCGTTGATCAGGAACGAAACGCACTCATCCCCTTCTCTCATGGAGTTCACTCTCGCGCCCCGACAGCAGGCGCAAAGCTGCTAATGCTATAGGCAAATGAATACTGACGACAAAGACAAGAGAGACTGGAATGGCCATTTCTGGCTTATTAGTCATCATCAGTCAGCCATACACAACCGTAGGTGGTGCAATACGCAAACCCGTGATCTGTTGATTAGAAATCGAACACTCTAATTCATTGTACCACGAGTTCGTTGTCTAGCCGATTTAGATCGGAAATATTAGCATTCACGGATGAACGCTAACCGATCGATTACGAGATTAACTCGTCTCGTTCCGCCATTACAGCTGACTCTCGAACTCCGCCAGCAGCCACACAGTGGCTAGCATTATCGGCAGTGTTATAGGTAAGGCATCAATGCAGCATGCTTGAAGGCACTCCTTTGACCTATTGTATGAATAAATAAGGCATAGATGGTGTTGTTGAAACCCTTTTCCTTTGCACATCTACCTGTTACCCGAAACGTATCTTTACGTACTCTAACTTGAGATACAGGCTGCCAAACTCGGATTTTCCGGAGTGAACTGTGCACGTAAATGCACTTACTTGGTGGGTAGATAGTCAAGCATGATGCAAATATTCGAATTTCATACTGTTATTGTCTCTATTGTTTACAACTTTGCATATTCCACAGCTTAAAAAGGCACCTTCAACCTCTAAAAAAGCATCGAAAAATAAATCAATAATGCAGAAACTGTCACTTCCGTGGCCGAAACCGACGCCAAATGGCGATCACACCTTGGTGATAGGTGTCTACTCCATGCACGTGACAGTGATATTCACTCCGCGTACTCGACCCGTGACCAATACTTACAGCCTATCCTAATTTCCCGCCTCCCTGAGCACAATGCCTCTACATGTCCTCTGTTTGCCAAATAGACTTTTGAAGCTAAACATAGGAATATTTGTTTACCACTGCAGCCTTTAATTTTTTAATCTTTGTCCAAAAGTTTTATCAAGTAATTTAACTGTCATGTTATTGAGATCAGTTTTTTGTGGTGAAATAACATCAGCTGTTTCAAAACACATATGTTTTTTGACAACGACAGTTCCCCCATCGATTTTGACGATTGGGAGCACGCGCTCCAACAAGCCGCAGTAAACGCTGAAGCAAGCCGCAACAAACACTGAGGAAAGCTGAACAAGCAACATGAAGGCTACAGCAGCCAGAAGCAACGCAGAGAACTACCGCGAACAAAACAGGAGTTTAAGCAGACTTGCGGAGAATCTGCTCACTCGTTCGCCACTCCCACCTTCGTTTCCGGTGTAAAGACAAAGTCAATAAAACCGGGGATGAGGGAGGGTGTAGGTGGCTGGCGCGATAGTCACTCAACACGCGCACTATTGACACAGCCAACTCGCTAGGTCGACTCCCGTCGGCGTGACAGCGCCATGAAGGCCACATTAAGAAGGAGCCATTGCAGCCTGACTCACAGTCCTTCTTCTCCTCCCATACGCAACCACAAACACATGCGTTCAAAAGGAGCAGCAACGTAGGTGGCCGGCGTTTTCCCGTCAGTTGGCCAACCCTCCAAGCTACGGCTTTTAGCGCACCGTGATAGATTCAAGTGCATTCAGATTTAGCATATTGAGGAGAAAAACGCGCCGAGGGTCGACCTCACTCTCTTTCCCCACCGTCTAGCGACCGCCTAGCTACTCGGACTCCTGAGATGGGGCTTGAAACCCAATGGGAGCGCGAACGCATACACCGACCGAAAAATCAGAACCGAGAGAAAGTGCCAGCGCCTACCAGGCCGCAGGGACCGTGGTTGGCCGAGGAGGAGCCGTTAAGTGTCCTATGTGTGCAGTAGTCTAGCGATTGCATCCTACAAATACTGCAACTTCCTGTTTATGAAGTACCTGTTTCTGTTGCTGTCTCTGATAATGGGTTCGAGCTAGAATCTGAAATTTCGGGCGAATTAACTTATTGTCCCACTAATCGCGTCTAATTATTCTCAGTTGCTTCCTGGAACTTGCATTTTCGGTTTTATTGGCAATGGTGTATAAAATCAACACTACTTAAAACAAAATAAGCCATTCCCGACTAACGTCAGCCACTTTTAAACATCTGGAAATCTGTTTATATGATATGAACATTAGACAATCTCATTTTCCGTTTTTTATTAGGATGGCGCTCGTATTTGAAAAATCCTGTTGTCTACCCGAACTTCTTTTGTAAAAACATACTATGCTTTTTGCATATCACATTTCCAAAAAAAATATTTCCTGCGATGAGACATACTAAAAGCAATTTGGGCCTAACCCACCCAGGCGATAGAAGTATATCTACGCAAACATCGCTGAGTATTCGCTGAATAGTCTTAGAAGATGTTTTATCAGAAGAAGGAGAAGTGATCACTGGAACAAGAGTTTTATTTGCCTGACGTTCCGGATTTTGTCGAAAATCCTCAATCATAAGCGATGGTAAGATAGTCTGACCCATTCTAATGGTACATCGACCGCGCGACGCTCTCTTTAAGGTCGAACGTAAGGCACTTAAAGAACTCAGAGCAGACAATGACCTCGTTATCGTGCTGGCAGACAAGGGGCGGTCTACTGTCATATTGGACAGGACAGACTACATTCACAAAGTTCAGACTTTGTTACACGATCATCGGTCCTACATGCTATTATCCAATGTCTCTACATCCAATCCCTTAAAATTTTTACACGTGAGATCAACACAACGCTGTTGGCAATGGAGAACTCGGGTGCCATATCGCCAATCGACTGACGCATGGCGAGGGCGCAAGAAACGGCCCTGGCCCGCTTCTATGGTCTCCCCAAGGTGCACAAAGAGGGCGCACCCCTCCGGCCAATCGTATCTGTTTCGTCCTTTGCTTTCTTCGACTGTATCCAGTAGTCACGCGTACGCCAAACCAGTGATAACAACTATCAAGGTGGTACGGTACTATTAAAAGAAATAGTACACAATAAATACACTAACCTTAACAATGGATATTTCAAGTCAAGAGCAAAGGGAGTCGGTCAAAGGGGCATGGATCTGGTTTTTTGGGATGCCATGGAGACAGTTCCTGTGGGCTCCCATTGGTCTGAAAACACCAACGTCAAAAGAGGGGGTGGACTTGAACAGAGACAATACTGTACTGGCAAGGGGGCGGGTTGCAAGCGTTTGAAGTCAGTGGTGGTGGGGTGGCTCGATGAGTGGTTCCCGGAGTAGCGGCGGGCGCTGGGTCAAAAAGGGGGGAGGGGGAACGGACAGCTGGGTCGCCACCGCCTCCAGGGTGGTCGCCATGCGAAATTGAACTGTGCAAATCGAAAGAAGGGGGCAAGACCGGGGAAGGGCAGTATTCAGTCATGTGCATTAGAGTGAGCCATGGGCGACCAGCCCTCTGGGGGGAAGGAGGACAGCCTTCGGAAGTGTAAACAATCATTTTGTAGGTCGGACAGGAGTCTCATAGGAGAAGAGATGTGGAGAATTTCAAACTTGTTCAGCCGGAAATAACACCGCCCGCCAATTCTCCACGTACCGTCCACGTCGGCTCTGTTAATTCACCTACACTCAGCTCATGCAAAGCACATAACTATTCGCTAGTAAAAATAGTTTTATATCTGCTCGTGACACTAGCACCACGTCCTTTACTTCCCTGTTTATTGTCTACCCTCTAGTAAACAAATCTTACGAACGTCTCTCTTTACGACACCGCCCGCCGTTCTCACTTGCACTGTTCTAACTAAACCATCCAGACTCTCTTCGCACTTATCAATCACTCCTAAAGGCCATTTTCCACGAGGTATGTACGCCCCAGACACTAAGACTTCGTCCCTTTCTTTCAGCTATCGGGACTCTCGAAGCCACTTAGTACGCTGTTGTAGTGTAGGCAGGTATTCCTTAGTCCAGCGTCGCCAAAAGACGCCTGCCAAGTAGTGTACTTGTTTGCATCCCGCATGATATTGCTTAACCAAATCGTCAGTACGGGGCAGCTCCAAGCTATCTCGCATTAACAACAAGCTGTTATGTGTAAGGGGTTCAAGGTCGTTACTATCAGAAGCGGGTGGAGTCAGCGGTCTGTTGTTTAATAGGCGTTCTGCCTGCACAAAGAGGGTGTTGAATCGCTCGTCGTTTACGCATTGCTCATTAAACAGTGAAATGAGGATTCGTCGTACTGACCTGATCACACGTTCCCATACTCCTCCGCGATGGCTAGCTGCGGGTGGATTAAAATGCCATTGTATTTCAGAGGTCAGTAACTGATCTGATATTAATTTTTCATCCCACTTTTTTATATCACCTTTGAGCGCCCTAACTGACCCAACGAAGTTGGTTCCATTGTCACTATAGATGTCAGTCGGTTTTCCTCGTCTACTGACGAACCTCATTAGGCACTGGAGAAAGGGATCAGTGGAAAGAGAGAAAGATATCTCACGATGGACGGCTCTGGTCTGTAAGCAACTAAACAGACAACCATAGCGTTTTTCATAAGAACACCCACGCTTCGTCATAAAGGGTCCAAAATAGTCTACCCCAACACACTGGAAGGGATACCATCCCACTTCTGTCCTTTGTAGGGGAAGAGGGGCCATCATCTGTCCTTGGGTTGGCCTAAATTTACGTCTGCACGTTAAGCATGCACCAATTACACGCTTAACTGACATGCTTCCCTTCACGATCCAAAACTTTTGACGGATAGCCCCCAATACTTGTGCCGTCCCTCAGTGGCCTTCTAGTTCGTGGAAGTAGTTGATTATTAAATCTGTCACGGGATTACGGTTTGGAAGAATTACAGGATGTTTAAACGACTCATTGTACGTCGAGTAGTTCAAGCGACCTCCCACGCGCATTGTACCATTAATTAGAATGGGACACAAGCGCTTCAAACCGCTAGATCTACCGGTTTGAAGAGATCGAAAGCACTTAATTTTTGAGTAAATTGCTGACCTTGTACGTACTTCATCAGACCATCTATAGCCTGACGCATCTCCGTGACTCGAATATAGCCCTTCATCAATGTCTCTTGAGGAGCCTTGCCAGCGGAAACGATAAATTACTGCTTGAAATGCAGGAGCCAAACCACGGCCCTTTGTAATCTGGTCCAACTTGAAAAACGGTTAACCAGTTTATCCAAACTGCCACATTGGCTTAACACGTGAACTTGAGAAATCGTTCTTTTGAATTCCAAATCCGTGGGCTGCACCAGTGAAGGTTGTGCAGGCCATTCGCTCTCCGGTCGAACTAAAAGGTCTGGACCGCGCAACCACTGTGGCAAGAACGCAAATTTGCACGTCCCCCGCAAAGCTATGTCTGCTGGGTTAACACCCGAACACACAAACCTCCACTGTGAAGTTGCAGACAAGTCATAAGAACCGTCAATATATTGGCTACAAATGTACAGAATCTGGTTGATTCATTGTGCATGTAGTATAAGACTATCATAGAATCAGTCCAGAAAGTCACACTTTAAAAGTACGTACTGGTAGCTGACCAGATTAGGTCAGCCACGCTTACAACCAGGGTTGCAGCCGTCAACTCTAATCGTGGTATAGAAACGGTTTTTAGAGGCGCAACGCGCGCTTTTGAACAAACGAGTGAACAATGTAAGTCCGAGTTTCGTTACTGAAACGAGCATAGGCAACTGCACTAAATGCTACTTCTGACGCATCGCAAAACACGTGTAATTCGGTCCGCATTGGATCGCTGATGCCTTTGGGTTTAAGACATCGAGCCAGCTGAAGCGTATTTTGACTCCGTAAGTTTTAGATCCAGTCTTCCCATCGAGATCTCTCGATAACGGATAGTTGCTCATCCCATTTCAGTCCGCTTTTGCATAAGGATTGTAGTAAGCACTTTCCCGGTATCAACCAAGGAGCAACGAAACGCAGAGGGTCATTAAGAGAAGACAAGCAAGACAGGATGCCTCTACGAGTCGACAGTTTCATAGGTATGTCGAGGCTTATCGCGAGCATATCAGAATTAGTATTCCACTGCAGTCCTAAGGTTCGCTCAGTTGATAGATTATTGACAGCGATATCTCTCATATTAGAAGAGAGTTCGCTGGCATTGATGTGCGACAGCACGCGGCGGTCATTAGACGCCCAGTTTCGCATCCGAAAGCCACCATGAGATAGTAGCGTGCAAACTTCGTCCACAAAACATTTAGCGGAATCCGCATTGCCTAACGAAAGCAGACAATCATCAACGTAAACACTACGATGAATCGCTTTGCAAGTTGATGAAGAGTATGATGAACCGAAATCTTCAACTGTTTTTCGCATCGCAAATGCTGCAATAAATGGCGAAGAAGTTAACCCGAATGTATGGGATGTCCACTGGAACTCAACTGGTTCCCCGGCCAACCCCTCACTTTCCCACCACAAGAATCTCAGAGCTGGTCGATCGACCGGATGCACTTTCACTTGTAAGAACATCTCTTCTATATCCCCTGCCACTGCAATTCGTTCTAGCCGGAAACCCAACAACACGCTTACTAATTTTGCGGTTAGATCTGGCCACGGTAGAGGTGATCGTTTGCAGACATGCCCTGGCACTTTGAAGCACAGTCAAATACAACGCGAATTTTGTCTGGTTTTCGGGGGTTTACAACAGGATGATGAGATAAATACCAACGTCTTAGTTCCGGAAATGTTTTGTTACTCTCAGCCCGCTCGATTTATCCCTTTTTCCTGTAGGAACTGAATGTTTGCTCGTATTTTTGAAGTAACTCAGGCTGTCGATCCAGCTTACTCCTGAGATGGAGCAGTCGTTTCCGCGCCAACGGATACGTTTCCGGGAACTTGGACGTACGATTTCTCCAAGGTAGCGACAGTTGGAAATGCCCATTTATGTGCCTAATGGACGAACGTGCCACAGTCAGAGCCCATTCATCCTCCAACGAATAACTCGCAATCGTTGCAGACGTGTCCAAAACTCAGAGTCGTATAAGTGTTTAATGTCTTCTGTCACCTCTTTCACTTGATTAACAATACAGTGACAGATAGAGTCACCTTCCAATCTGTCGCGCGAAGATCCAAGCAACATCCATCCAAGCAAAGTTTTCACGGCAAAGGGTTCTCGTTTTCCACCTAGACGTTGGTCAAGTACCCAATGAGCTTCCACGACGTCGTTTCCAATAAGTATGCCGACCTCGCAATCCGTGAGCTCGTCAAACATTATACCGTTCAGGTGTGACCATGACGATGCCAACTTCTTAATGGATGGTTCCGCACGCAGTGGCAAGTCTTCAACTACTAGAGCCCTTTCGACTTCAACTGATTCGTTTTCATTCATGGGCAGCAGTCTTACGTCTCTGACTTCCGAGTTACATTCGATAGACCCACTTAATGTGTTGATCGTCGATGCCGTCGACTTGGTAAAGACTCCGCTGTTAACTAGCAGCTCTCGTTTTATTAACGTGACATCAGAGCCACTGTCCAAGAATGCGTATGTTTCGATAGTTCCGGTCGGTGTTGCTAGCTTGATAGGACTAACACCTAGTCGTGATGGTACGTATGCGATTCTACTCAGGGCGCCAATTCCCTCGTCTCGCAATATTCGCTGATCGTTACTTGATCGCCTTACATGCAGGAGTGTATGATGACGTCCTGTACACTCACAACGCTCCTTTTGCCTACACAACAGGGCAAAATGCGTATTATCGAGACAGACAAAGCATGCCTTGTGTTCGCGCATACGATTTCATCTATCAGCGACGCTCATGGATAGTAGACGGGGACAACTGGCCACTTTATGTGTTTGAGAACATATAAAGCAAGGCTGGAAATTTGGCGGGCTGCCGGCAACGTGCTGAACGTTAGTAGTTGAGGGATTTTGATTATGACGAGTCTCTCCCTCCCTTGCAAGCTGTCAAAACCGACTTCTGGCTATTCTCGAACGCTTGTCCACAAACTCTGTGAGATCAATAAAGTTTGGGTCTCGACCACCAGTGTATATCCGGTCGGTTACTTCAGCTCATTGGTTCTGCATCGTGTAAGGTAAGGAACGCACTATTCGTTCCAATACATGAAGAGAATTTAAATCGGACACGTAATCCATTTGGGTAAGTGCGATTTCACAACCCTTCATTTTTATGCAGAGGTCAGAAATTGACTTTGCCGTATGTGAAGTCTGTCGTGCCTGAGTAAATAGTCCCTCGAGAAGGGACCGTGCGACAATGTGTGGTTGTCCGAACATGTCTCCGAGAATAGTCCGTGCTCTTGCATATGCCATGGAAGAAGGTAACATAACACACTCTTCAATCGCGGCTCTCGCATCCCCTCGGCAATAATGCGTTAAGTATAGCAGTCTCTGCCCAGGGTCTTCCACCTTACTCTCCACATACACTTCATACTGGCGGATGAATTTCCAATAGTGTGTGGGATTGCCATCGAAATAACACAATTCTAATTAAGGCAGTGCTAAGCTGGCTACTATTGGAGACATCGTGTTGACTGTGCGTGGACCAACGCACGATTTTATCTCACGGTCACTTTCTTCCAGACATTCGCCCTTCACGGTGCACTCTTCTAAGTAACGAGCTACACGCTCAGTTTGCTCTGCCGATTTCATGTTATCACCCTCATCCCCTGACTCTACGTCGGACTCGACATCAACCTCGAACCTAGCAAGTTTCGTTTTATCTTCAGCATCAAGAATTTAAAGTTCTAGCTCCGCTTTTCGTCTAACGCGTTTCTCATTAAGCTATGCAATTTTAAGTGCTTTCAAATTTGCCTTACGCTTACGACTAGAACACCTAGGAGAACTTGACTTACCAGAGCCGATGTGGAGGTTCGAGGCTTTATGTGTGGGATTTTTGCAGCTTTTGAATGCACCTTATCAATTCCTTTGTTTAGAGCTTCCAATAGCGCAACACCTAGTTTGGGTACGGCTGTTTGGTGACGGTTAACAAGCTAGAAATGGCCATTCGGGTTTCCTTCATCTTTGGCGGTAATGTTCTCCTGCACAGAATTGATGCTGTTAGAAACCCACCATGAATATCGTACGAGCGGCGTCGAGCGTGCGTCTTCATTAGGTTACCAGTTTGCTCCAAGCTGTGCTCCAACCACTCCATACAGAATACGACAAGTTCATCGTCGCATCCGACGAGGTCTGTTCGTGTGCTCCTCAGCATGCTGACAGTAACTTGTATGTGAATAACCTCTGAGTGATAGTATATTTACACTGCGTCTGCAGCCCTCTCTTTTCCTCTGCCCGCACCTGGTGTCAAGCCAGATATAAAATGACTGGAGGCTAGATAGGGCGCGGGTGGCTGGTGTGGCGTGAGTCTGCACCTGTGCGTGCCATTACACCTCCCATGTGCAGTATTTGCCATCCAGAACTAATCCTGTGTTAGTTCGACGTATCTGTATGAGCCTGCGTTGACTCATCACACCTTCGCCAATGCAAGCGAACATCCGTGTCCCAGGAAGAAAAGCCAGCTGGCTTTTCTTGATGTCCTCGTTTGTCGAAAAGATTGTGGTGGTCTAAAGACTAAAGTATTCAGGAAAGCGACAAACACGATGCAAGTACTGAATTACAACAGCAACCACCCAATCAGCCACAAACGCAGTTGCGTAAAAACACTCTATCGGCGTGTTGAGACGCACTGCAGCGAAGAGGAAGACAAAGTTGCCGAGGTAGAATACCTCCGACAGGTGTTCAGAGAAAATGGCTACCCGCGTAACTTCGTCAACCGGTGCTTGCGCAAACGAGCTGGCCAACAAAAGCGCACTGACCTCAAGATTTGGCATTCGATCCCGTATGTGAAAAAACGTATCGGAAGCAGTCGGCCGCCTTCTCGCACCACTTGGAGTTGGAGTCGCACACAGGTCGGAGGCAACCATAAGGCGTCACATAATGAAGCCAAAAGACCCACTGCCACGGCAAGAAACATCTGGGGTCGTCTACAGGATCTGGTGCAGTTGCGGTCAAAGCAACTATGTCGGAGAAACTGGCAGACTTCTCAGGACGCGAATTGCCGAACACGCGGCTGCAGTGCGGCGAAATGATGCCAATTCTCAAGTTGCGGCTCATTCGACGAGACCCGGCCACACCTTCAAATTTGATGAGGCCGAAATTCTCGCAAGAGGTGACAATCTGGTGAGCCGAGAACTACTTGAGTCATGGTTCACGGGCCCCCAATCCATCAACAAGTGCAACGATTTGCGCAATCCATATTCAATCCTGAGATTCAATTTGGCCAAAGCAAGCCGTCACTTGAGGAACGGGCACGCCACCGCCTCATCGTACGCCAACATTGGGGAGCCACAAGGCCGAGCAATCATCATGCCCGAGCTCACTGCCCGTGACGAAAGTTCAACAGGTCAGAGCCCGTGTGCCGTCCAACAAGCAGTCCACGCACAAGAAGGCAATTAACGTTAATTGTCGCTGTATGCTTGCAGTAATGACTGTGTCCTATAAATACTGCAAACGTCTGTGCATACTTAACCTTTCTGCTACTCATGTCTCTGATGACGAATCCGCGACGGTTGATCGAAATGTCAGGCAAATAAACATATTGTCCCAGCGATCGAGTCTTCTTCTTCTCATCACACCTTCGCCTGACAAGCCTGCGTTCGCGCATGACAATTTATCTCATAGTTCTGCGAAAATTTCCATATTTATGATTGAGAAGTCGTTTTGGCAAACACTTGTTTTCAGTCATTTATCACCAGGCCGGTACATTGACATGGAGAATGAAGCAGTCAATCCTGTGCAACAGTTATAAGTTTCTCGTGGTAGGGGATGGTTAGAAACCGCGTTGTTCCCTTTTCTCGTGCATGCCTGAATCAGCGTGTTGAGGACGTTGGAATGTAGCGCGCGGGAACGGGGAATGGCCGGTGGTTTGGGGTCTGTAGATCAGACGCGTGGCGTGTGTTTGACTTCTTTCTGTGGCTTTGGGCGGCGTGTGATTCTCTCCTGTTGTCGGCCAAGGGAGGCAAACTGCGTGTACCAGCGTCTTTTGGCAGCAGAATGTGGGTTTTGCTAATCGGATTGCAACTGCCTCGGCTGTAGTTAGCACTCGTTTGCGTAGGTCTTTCAAGTATCGTGTTAAGGCCTGATATATGACCTGAAAGGCCTCTTTCGCGTCGACTTGATGGTTAGCATCGAGTAGGTATGCGAGAATTTAACTTGAAATCGATCGATTTTACCGTTTGCCTAGCTAGGCTGGTATGTGTTCACTTCTTCTTGTTCGTTCAATATATCCCATATAAGTTTTGCACAGAACTGACAGAACTTTCCTTTTCCATGTCAGTGTACCGGCCTGACGATGAATGACTGAAAACAATGATCTTCCAAAACGACTTCTCAATTTACCTCATGCTGATCTTTCTCTCGCCGCTCGAGGCGGGCCTTAGTTCGAAACAAATAAAAACGTGCCTTTTCATTTGATTGACCGCAGACGAGAATGTACACATCTCGCATGCAAGGCTTCCCAGCAGCGTCACACTGCCACAACTTGCCGGAGTACAGAGCTGGTTGCTAGCGCATGGCAGAGCCTTTGTGAAGCTCATTTTCTCGCAGTAAAGGCTATTCTAGCCTACGCTGTCTTACCTGACTTCATATTTTGGACATTTTTATTTTGCTGACATAAAAACTTTGACATATCTACCATGCGGCTCCTCTAGGGAGCAAGTACGGAATACAGTATAGGCTTTTTATTCGGGACCGAGGCTGAAAATCGTACTGACCAAGGTTTGTCTATGGCGGTTGTGGCCGTGACATCGTTTTCGTTTGTTCCCACATTCTAATCCCCTTCCACACGCGGGTTTAACCTCCATCCCCTCACAAAGTAGAAACTGTCAAATAAAGGTGGGTTTTGAAAGACTGCCATGCCGCCCATAATTATACACCGGCTTCCAGCCGGTGAGTGGCCATGTCGGTCATTCACGAATTCATGTTAGAATTAGTAGAAACTGATGAACATTGCGGGAAATGACAATTTCTAGCTCATTATTCGTCATATCAGCCAGTCATATCTAATCCCAGGTGGTGCATCACCTGAGGCTCGAAACCTTGACCTCTGGGTTAGAAGTCCTGGCCGCTAAGTGGGTGCTGTCGGCAATGCAGAGTGAGCTCCAAGGCAGAATGGGTCGCATGAATCTCCTAACCAATCAGTGAGCATCCATGCACCAATGCTACTAGAGATTCTCTGCAGGGTGTTTGGCTAGCAGCATCCACGGTAAAAATACTTTTGCTTAGTTAGACCTGGCCACCCTAAGGCTGGACTCAAACAACCATTCATTGAAAGTGGTAGGCGATAGGCAGGCACGTGTTCAGTCATCGCTGCTTACAGACTGGGATCTAATCAGGCTTTAAACTGTGCCCACACGAAGACAGTCACCACAGCTTTCTCCCTGAGACAAAAACCAACCGGCGACTGATTGCAACTGAGAACTCAATCCATTTATCAGTCTATCGTCCCTACAGGGAACGTCTCACAGTCGTAATCACGCCCAGACATGCATCATTGGATTTTTCCCGTTCAGCTGAGGATGCCATTTATTGTGCTCCTGTGTTTAGCTTCGATACTGGGTGAAGGAGGAAGTTCAGAGAACTTAAGAATTTCCTAGGGCTCAGGTAAGTGTTTCGCTTCATGATGGACCGCTTTTTGGCTGTTTTATATACCGTGACTGAAGCAGAGACCACAATAGTAACATTCATGGAACAACTGAGAGGTCTAGAGCATTGGCTGTACTTAAGCCTTACCTTTGCTGGCGTGGGTTCGAATCCCACTGAGACCACCGAGTTTTTTCGCCATGACATCAAATGACTTATCTGAATCTGTCACCCCCCCCCCCCCTACTAACTGAGCGATTGCTGAAGGTCAAGTTACACCTTGTCATTGGATAACACTTACTACCTGGTAAAGAGACTTCAAGACGCTAATGGAAAAAATAGCGGAAAGTGGCGAGTTCATTCTGTCAGAAAGAAGAAAAGAGACCTCAGCTAGCAGTCAGAGACTTGCATGGACCCGCTAAATTGGACTAATGGCCGTTCCGGCAAAGCCAAACAAGATGGTGCACTTAATTTCCATAGGAATTCATTTTGGAATTTGCATGCCTGTGAAGATGTCTACAATGGCTTGTAAACTCGTGCGTATTTAGATTAAAAAGCCTAAATAACATCTATAGAAGAAAATTGCTGACTGCGGGTGTTTATTCAAAGCACGCCTAACGAACTCTTAACTCGTACATGCGAACCGAAGCTGGCACCTGGCTGTTGATGCGTTCATTGGTTCAGCTGCCGAGCCTGGCAGCACTAGCGGCAGCTGACCAATGGCCGTCGGACAATTCGAACAGGAACCACAGCCGTGCTGTTAGTCGTTGTTTGGGCCTCTTAAAAGCTAACCTGGACGCTGGAAAAGGCCAGTTATTACATTCTTCCTTACCCGGCTACTACCACCCTACATCCCCGAATTTGCCTGCTGTTCCAGCGTGCGCCTAGCCGACCTCAACTGAGCAAATGAGGTCGTCTACGAAACTGTACGATGGGCGGGTTCTGGGCGCGCTTTTGTCCCTCCTCCTGTTCTTTTTCCTGTCTCCCCTGACAGCGCAGCAGTATAACCCAAGGGGCTACGAGGATGTCTCACGGCGAGTTATACCGGGCTACATGAATCCAAATCCTCCACCAATGCAGATAATTGAGGTGGACACGTCGGGGACGCAAACGGCCGCTATGCCGTCCGCTGTGTCACTGGCTATTGTGTTTGACTCAACTGGATCCATGGGCGATGACTTGAAGCAGGTTAAAATGGGCGCTCGCCGGATCCTACAGCGCCATATGGAAAGAGGACGGGAGGCCCTGATAAAGGACTTTGTTCTGGTCAAGGTTCATGATCCAGGTGAGTATGAAAGTCTCAGAAGAATGTACCGTACTAAGACAAATATGCATTTTTCAGTTGACATCGTACTAACGCAGGCATAACTACATTGCTCGGAGTAGGTTTGCGGTCTGTCCTGATATTTCTATTTTACCGTTAGAGCTGAGCGTCTTGAATTCATGAAAGATCAATGAAAGTGCATCTCAAGTGACTTTGGCTTCTTGCGATTGCAGTTACTAGGATGTGAACGCGTGTTTCAGTGGTAGTGAGATTGAGTCAGTACTCAAAGACTAAAGTGTCCCATGTCGGGCCCCGAGTATTTCAAATCGGAGATTGAGAGACGAATGGCTGACGATGGGTGCTGCGGCGGGATATTTTAATGATTGTCGGCATTGCCTATTGATTTAAACATATTAAATGATGGAAGTACCTAGAGATATTCTCGGATTGACCTTTCCTTAGTGAGGAACCGTCAAAATATATGGCTCAAATGCATCAAATAATACTGCGGACACTAGGAAAACATCGATCCAGGCCATTCATTCTTTCACCTTAATCGGTTGGTTTGCAACTGGAAATCAATCAATTTCAATCACCTTTCAGCAGGAAAAACACATCAAATTAGTGCCTGGTTGTCCACTGAAATTCACCAAGTGTCTAAAATTATGTAATGCTGGCCAGATTTTATGCTTTGACTGCTCAACTCTAGAGAATGATTGGACGAAATTGTGAAATAGGCAATCAAGAAACGGAGTACTAACATATAACCGAATGATTTTACTATTTAAATACTGTTTAGACGCCCCATTGCAAGCAAAAACTGCATAATTTCTGTATTAGTCTATTCCAACTGCCTGTAATAATAATATTGCATAGCATTAATAAAAGAGAGGATAGAAGGTGTACGTTTAGACATGCAATATTCTCAAAATATTTATAATCTCAAAATAGTTAATTCAAAGTAGCTGTCGACCATATACTTCCTTCAGACATAGAATCTGAAGCAGAGGAATTATTTCTTTACATTTTTACTATCTGAAACTAATATTTTGCATCTTTATGGAATCTGATTGCCTTTTGTGTGCAGCAAGCATCAATGGGACCAATATATGCTGGAAATACGTTTTTCGCTAATTATGGTCGGGGCACGTTTCGAACATATGTTCAGTCAAGTGGCAATATTTTGCTCAGTAGAAAGTGACCGGGATGTGTGTTCCCAAATGATCTTTTTTGCAATTTCTCCAAGCGTCTTTTCTCATCTGAAATTTTGCCTACAAATCTATGTTAGCATTGCATGGATGTCAAAATATACAAAAGGACGGCTTTTTAAAAAATAAAGGTAACATATGTCATCTATTAGGGTCTCTTAAATAGCAACTTCTGGAAGGTGTGAATATCTAGAATTCATAAGAAGGTCCATGCGTCAGGAACAACGTATGCTCAAGAACTAGAAGAGTTGCTTTTGCGTTCTGTAGGACAGAGATAATTGGTTAGTTTAAGCCAATCAAGTTTATGGTTTCCTTGGTTTTCGCGCATCCTTAAGCATGAACTCGAAAACTAGTCCAAAAATCGAGTAATGAACTATGCTCTCTCCTTTTGAACAGTCTACGATAGTCTTTTCGCTAAAATATCCGGACTGCAGATATTTCTTAGAACAAAGTGTTCGCATCTACACCATTTCAAGGATTCTAAACTGTTTGTTTTCCATGCTCCTTCGAAATTTCTGATTTTTCTTCATGTTCCTGCAGAGCTACCTGTTGCAGCCATAAAGTATCGAAAACGTTTAGAAAGCATGATCCCAAGCAGTTAATCGTAAACCTTTGGCATACCAACGTCTACTTTTTATCGGTCCCATCAATCTCCTCAGTAAGGAAATTTTCCAGGCATTACTGTCGGATGTGGCTTGCTTGTCATGGCGAATGAAATCATCAGTGGAATTTTGTGCTTTCCATAAACTTTAGTGGAGGGGCGAAATTATGATCGCTCCAAGTTTATGAGGCTCTTAAAGCTGCCCGGAGTGTCCTAGGCATCAAAATTATATAACAATTGTTTATTTTGTATCGAACTATGGTCAATACCAATCAGCAACAGGCATACGGGCAGGCAAATAAACAAGTTGGTCTTCGCGGCACTGCTACGACGCAATCAATGTGTTTTATGCAGATTATATTGCCAGTCCTGGGCTCTAGGACGGTAAAAGTGACTTTTATGGTTGCATAACCAGGACATGGGAATTATAACGTCCCGCCTCCTTGAAATAGGTGACATAGCGACAAAATTCAGTAAAGATAAATATTTTCGCGTTTATATTCCAATAATAAACTTAACATAAACTAAGCTCATAACTTCATCAACGCTATCTCTACCCTAAACCTAAAAACTACGGTCAAAATGAATTCAAATCTTAACCATAACTTCAACCTTAAATTATCCCGGAAATTAGCCTAAAACGCATGTACTATGGACAGTTCCTGTTTCCGTGTCCTGTTTAGGCAACCATACAAGACACCCTTACTCTCTCAAATTTCGAAAATGTTCTTTTCCCGCTTGTGTGTTCACTGACACCTTCAACAACCGATGAGAAGTAACATTTTCAAAATGGCAATCAGTTTCGGCAAATTCGTTTATCCAACCGGATAATTTTCTTTAGGCCATCGTTTTGAACCTCATGTACTCCAGATGTAGTTTACCCGAATATCCCTCGAACCTAACAAGTGCTCTCAAATACTTTTCTAATGTAATTGGTGTGGCTGGCTGACGTGCTAATCCGAGGCTGCAGTGTGCACGCCGTCAGCCTCAGTTTGGTTTACTAACAGTTGATCGTATGCGCTGGCCGCCAAATGTGTTTATGTGCCAGCATGAGGTGTCTTTACCATCCACCTGGCCTGTATAAATGCACCCCATAAATTCGGCAGCGAAGTTCGACTGACCGACGCACAGTTAATACAAGTACGGGCAGACCAACACTACCGAGAGACTAATATGGCCATTTCTAGCTCATTGGCTGTCATCAAGCAGGCATAACCAACCCTAAGTGGTGCATCAGCCCAGGCTCAAACCAGTGACTTTTCGATTAAAAGTCAAGCGACCTAATCACCCGCCTATAATACTAGCCACTGATATAAAGTGGCAAGAAAAAAATCCCGTGGCTCAATAGTTAAGGCGTTAGACTATGATCAAAAAGTTCGCGAGGTCGGGACTTGGGTGGTGCATCACTTGGGTTTGGGTATGACTGGCTGACGACGGTCAATACGCCAGAAATGACCATTTCAGTCTCCCCCGTCTTTGCCAACAGGGGCTCTCTGCCTAAAATACTAGGCGCTGTGTGGCTGTTGACGGGCCTCGAGAGTGTGTCCCAAGGCAGAGCAGGACGAATGAATTCCGTTTGCGATCGGCGGGCGTTCATCAACGGATGCAATTGCTTTTCTCGGGCCTGAGGCGCCATTTTGGGTTCGAGTTGTGTCGTGCAACAGCCACTGGGAATAAGCACACGCCTGATAGCGGCGAACGGCAGCAGCCGATCTTAAAATAGGCGCGATTACAAGAAGCCCTTTCTAGATTACACAGAAAGAAAACCCCATTAATGGAAAGGAATATGCGAGCCGCAGTTTACTGTTGCAAAGAAAATGAACGCGCAATCACTAGGACAGTAGGTATTTATTTTTCTGAGCTGTCAGTCTCGTATAGTAGGCCATAATCAGAGACTATGAACGTGCAACAGCAACTGAGCGATTTTTTGTTCAAGCGAAAAGGAAGGGGGAGCGTGATGTTTAGGCTAAGGCTGAGTCCACGTCGCCGTACGGCGTCGTGAAAGCATGTGTCATTAGCTGGGAACTGGATCGCGTATCTTGGCCGGGCGAACGAAGGGCGTGATAGCAGGGGGTATTTCGAGGTGTCTGTTGTTGGAGTGATAGTCAGTACCCAAACTTCCAGCAGTTTTCACTGGTGGTTTTCTTGTTCTAGACCTCAGCTTCGCCCACAAGGTTGAGCTGGGATAACATCATTGATGCGGTACTAGAGGCATGCGCAGTCTATTCAGACAGATGGATATTGAATTGGACAAGTCGCATCTAACTGACTCCAGTCCTTTGAGATCACAGAAATTCTTCCGATCCAAAAGTGTTCGACGTAGAACACAGGGTTTCAGACTATTAAGACGCACTTTTCTTGACTCGAAATGGATTAAGAGCGCTAGAAAATTCTGACTTATTATTCGTTATAAATAGAACAGTCATTAACAGCCAGAAGGAATCGCTTCGGACATAAAGTCGGACCGGCACCTAGGATTCCCAATCATCTTTGAACGTGAGAATAACTTGTCTGGTGCTCATAATTATGAGCACCAGCGGCTGCGCGGTCGGTTGTCTATGCGAGAACTGGCTTGTAGCACCCTAGGTGGTTTCCTGACGATAATTATTCAGGGTCGACCGTATTTTGACTTCGAGGCATGGACCAAGTGAGGTAGAGGAACTAGCTGACTCTTCGATAAATAACTACGAGTTGAAGGAATATTTTCATGCGCACCGGACCGTATAAAGGCAGGCGCTATGCGGTAAAAATCCCGTTAAAATGGAAGTCACTGTGGTTTATGTATGGTTTATTTTAATTTTGTCGTGCAAAGCAGTCTTTCTTGTGAATGATCCCAAATTGTTTGGTTGGAAAAGCAGAGCAACCGAACCGAGCGCACCCACCTCATCAGCTTCATCAACCGATTCCGATCCAAGGCTTCTTGTGGTTAAGTTATTGTTGAAGTCTGGGTTCGTAAAAAACCTTCATTGGAAACCAAACAAACGCCAACAGAACCACATTTTCTGGAAAAGGCGATTATTATATTCCTGTACAGGACAATGTTTTTTGGTTTCATTTTTTCGTGTGCATATGGACTTGGGTACAGTGTTCGTTGGTGAGGAGAGGCCATGTGTAGCAACCGTGCAATATCGCCAGACCCCCAAAAGTAGTCAGAATATTTCCGAGCTTGACATGGAGAGCGGGGATATATAAGCATTCAGATGATGAAGTCTGTCCCATAACCCAACCAGTGAGCGCTACTCCATCATAATTTTTTTTCTCGATCAAAACTGACAGGTCATTTATATAACGTTTGACTGGATAGCCAAAGGTCTCAGGTTCAAATGCCAGGTGTTCCGCGTGTTGGATTGGGCAAAACTGGCTGATGACGACTGATAAGCTAGAAACCGTCATCCTAATCTCTCCTGGCTTTGTTGCTACTCCATTATCGCTATGTGCTATTAGTCGCTTTACGATTGACTGTGAGAGTCCAAGCTTGCACTTTAAGGCACAGCGAGATGAGGATGTGCCGTAAACCGAGTTGTGAGCGCCGCTCTGCCATAAGTGTTTCCAACACTGACCCGGGAGCCCGAAATAATCAGTTATGGCTTCGTAATGGCAGTCAGTCCCTGCTACCGCAGGCCTAGGCACTAGCGCTGCCAAAATTTGATGCTCTTTCTCCAAGGGAGTCAGCAAGCATGGGAAGAAGGAGACGCGATTTCTGGACCAGTATTTATAGGTGTTGCGGTTTTTATGCCAGGGCATTCCTATCAAAGTTGGACGTTTGTGTCTTGATCGCAAATGGTTCCACAGGTGATGCCATTATTGCATGATGTTCCACAACCGAGTCATTTACTGCCCCACTTACATCAGTCGCCTTGTTTATTGGCCATTTAATGGCTTGGTAATTTGGTTCACCGATATTAGCACTAGAAATATTGCTGGCTAGTCCGGCTAATAAGTCTGTCCAGGCCTCGTCTCAGTTGAGTTGGGAGGCCATTGACTGCGGGTCTGAATTAGGAAGCCATAAAAACAATCGGCTCAGCATTTAGGGCACTGAAGGAAGTCTGTCAGCAGATGGGAGTCACCAACAGAAGGTTCCCCAAAGCCAGAAGTCGAGGAAGACCGATAGGGCTAGACTGCGTTAACTATGAGTAAAAGCTTACAAGGAGTTTTACAGAAGAGTGCTGTTCACAGGCATCTCGCGCCAGTTCTTGTTCAGTGTGTGTTGTGTGCGCGTGGGGCTTGTCCTTATTGTCACTTGCAGCCAATCAGGGGAACGTTCCCACTGATAGACTTCGAGCTCTCCCAATGCTAGGTTCAGGACTAGCGGGGCTGCGGTCGACCTCACGGTCAGGCGGATCGGCAAGAGCGTGTGACGGACAGCCACGTGCGGCCCTGAAGCTCGACAGGTGAAGAAGAGGTGAGTCAGCCCAGTGGTATTGATCACGGACTGCCCCAGATGCTTCCCTATCACGAGGTGAGGGAGTTGGTGTGTTGTTAGTTTCCACCATCTAGTTTGGTGTAGGAAAAAATACAGTTTTGTTGCTTATTAATGAACAAGCAAAGACAGTTCCTCAAAGACATTTGTTTGAAAGGGGTCTTCGGAAATGACAAAGGGGTGTATTGGACTCGCAGACTACCGAAAGTGTTCATCGGGCTCCTCGAGTATGTGTGTGACCAACAGAAAAACCCTCAGCAAATTTTTAATTCCTGTAGCTCCTGGAAAATTGACCGGATGTGAAAGGCTGGTGTTTATCAGAAAACTTTAAACTCCCGTTCAAGGTCTTCTCAAGTAAAAAAAACACATTTACCTCCAATAGTATTCTGGCAAAGGCAGAAGGCAGTCCTAGAATACGTATTTCTGGCTAAAGGCCGTCATCAGCTAGGAGTAGCCCAACTCTAGTGTAGCCGCTGAAACTGCTGCCACATTCGAGTTTCGAACTCGCGTATCGCCAGTCAGACGCAAACATCCTACCCATTGAGCCATCGAGTTAGCTGTCTTGCCAGTTGTTGATCGGGAGTGTATAGTCTTTGATTTGTCACCGATATGTCTCTCAGGATGTGCCCATCCTGGATCGATGCTTTGCGAAATCGGGCCAACCGATCTGAAGGTTTTCATTTATCTCTGACGCATGGTTCCACGAATTGTGGTACCAACCGAGAAATTACGCACAGAAGGTATTTAGTGGGGGCAGATAGAATGCAATATTGAAGGAGATTCGGCGTGTTGATTGAAAATAATTGTGAAATTCGCTTGGATAAAATAAATCTTTGATACTTTTATATCTTCAAAATTGATAAACCACGGGAGATCTTAAAATAGACTTGGCTTCTGGAGAATTCCTTAAATCTTAACATGCACTACATTGTTATCAAATGCAGGTTCTCAAAAATTAACGAAATACAGGGGCTTTTGAATGGCCGTTGATAAATTACCTGACAAAAGTAACCTCTGCACTCTTTTAAGAACTAAACTTCATATGAGAATCGGGCAGTCCTATCCTTGTGTTTATCTATACCAAATTGTCTGCCGATACCAATTGTTGCTATGCGACTGTCTGTGAGGGCTGCAGACTGAACTGCAAGGCACAACAGGACTAGCAAGGCAAAAAGCCCGTGGCACGGTGGTTAGAGTGTTGAACTTCTAGCCAGCAGGTCGCGGGTTCGAGCCTCGGGTGCTGCAACACCTGGGGTTGGGTGTGGCTGGCTAATAACGGCTAATAAGTCAGAAATTGCCATTGTAGTTTGCCATGTCTTTGCCGACAATGCCATTTAGTATCATATATGCAGAAGGACATTACCGGCAAAGACATAGGATGCTAGAATGAGCATTTCCGGCGCAGCAGCTTTCCTCAGCTAGTGATAACCAACTCCAGTGTTTTGCCGCTGAAATTGCTGCCCCATTCGAGTTTCGAACTCGCATCTCTACGGTCAGAGGCAAATGCCCTAACCATTGAGCTACGAGCCTTCTGTTTATATCCTAGCTCCCACGCGGTAGAGGCTCAACTGAGAGCTCTAATAGCAACATGGACGGATCTGAAAGGTCGGTGTACACGTATCTGCTACCGAATCATATATTTATTTCCTGCATAATTATTATTTGTACGTGAACGTCACTCAGTTCACCTGTGAGAAAATTAATCTCAAGCAAGCGTAGAGAATGGTTATATTGCAGAAACTCTCCTTCCCCAAAAGCTGGACGGTTTAATCATTTATTCCCTCCTCTGTTTCCGTGCCCTAGATGTCGGCCCAGCGCGGGTGACCACCTCCACAAAGACTTTTTACCAGTACCTGGAGAGCGTCTACACCCAGGGCGGCGGAGACTGTCCCGAGATGACAATCACTGGCATCGAGATGGCTCTGGAGGCCTCACATCCCAACTCCCTCATCTACGTCTTTACAGACAGCAGTGCTAAGGACTACGAGCGCCTGCCTCGGGTGCTCAACCTTATTCAGAAGAAACAGAGTCAGGTGAGCGCTGGTGCTGCCATGTATTCCTCAGCTACCCCCCCCCCCAATACCATCGCTCGCAAAATGGGCTGGCGCGTTGGTGGTGCAAAACCTCTGTGGGAGCATAGCTTTCAACAAATCTTGGCTCTATTGCAGTGCGTGCACAGTCTTGTCACGAAAAAATGTACAGGATCGCGAACGATGAAATCCGCCGTATGTTTAACAGTGAGAGCCCAACAGTTGTAACTTACGCATGAATAAGTTCATCGGCACCTGAGGTCCAGGTAGAAAGGTGGTGCAGGGACGGTGCCTTGCGCGTGAAACAGATAATAGCGACAGCGGACTTTCGTAGCATCTATCGCACTCTCACCTCCCCTACCCACCTGAGGCTGTTGGCAAAATGAAGGCAAGAAGACCACAGGCGGGATTGGACACAAGTGGTTGATTCGGTGTGAGTCTGTCAATAAATGCCGTGTTCTGGCGATCGCATCATCGGGCCTTATGTGCTTTAGAACCTGGGCTTGAGTACGCCTGACTGAGGATAGCTTATAAGCCGAAGAGGGTCATTCCTACTTCCCTTTGTCTTTGTTGGTGATACAGTAGTCGCCGGCTATTAAGCCCGCCGATTATTAAGCCCAATTTGGTCTGGGCCCGAGGTGGGCTTAATAACCAGCGGCTGCTGCATTAAGCCCACGGTTAATAAGCCCGCCGCTTATTAAGCCCAATTTGGTCTGGGCCCGAGGTGGGCTTAATAACCAGCGGCTGCTGCATTAAGCCCATGGTTAATAAGCCCGCCGCTTATTAAGCCCAATTTGGTCTGGGCCCGAGGTGGGCTTAATAGCCGGCGACTGCTGTATTATTCTGTCTATGAGACCAAAATCTCCCTCCCCTTTGGGAAAGAATACACACTCGAGCTCACGAGCGGCCCCTGCTGCCTAAGAGAGCAACTTGTGACTCGGTAAATGATAAGCCCATTATGTTGTCTTTGGATGCAAGTCCTGGGCAGGAGTGAAAGGCCTTGTTGGTTTTCCGCACGGGATTTCCATCGGCCTCCTGTTTTCCTAAGTACACCCTAGGAGTGATCATGTTCCCGCGGGGTTTTCCAAAACTTCACCTTTCTAGCTGCTGTTTTGCAAACTAACAAATCATATGAACCCCTTCCTGCGCACAGAAACACACGTACGCACCAACTGACGTGTTGGAATTAACGCTCCCCTTGGAACCGGTCTCTGCCGTAAACTCCCGTAGTCTACCTACCTGCATCTTATTTCTGTGGCGGAACGCGCCACCTGGACGGCAAGCCCTAACACATCTACAGGTGATGAATCACCGTTGGGTGTGTTTTCTGACCTGTTACCACGACAACGTTGATTTTGCCCCTCCCCCGCTCCCCCTCCTCCTCGCGAGTTCTATAGCGCTGGTGATTGGTGGATTCGAAGTACGCATGTAGACACACCGCCGAATGGTTAGTTGGGTGTGGGAGTGAAAATTGACAACTCGGGTGGAATGATGCGCACACCTCAACAACGCTTTTTTGCGGGGGGAGGAAGAAAAGGTAAAGTGGAGCGGGAACATGTGTACTTCGAGGGGCCGGCTGTGGTTTTGACAACCTGCCGCAGTCAACACGCAAAAACATGCCCCCAGGGTTGCCATAGGTACTTGCATTCCGCTCTTGTCTAGTCAAACTTGCTCGCAAAAGTGGAAGCCGGACCGAAAATTCCGTGCATCGCAAAACCCTCTTGTGCAGACTAGGTCTGGGTGATTCACTTAGCCTGCGTGCAGTGCATTGCCAATGTGTGCCTGCCGATAAACCACATGGAGGGCCAGCGTTTACTGGAGGCACAGCAGCTGTGTTTAGGCCAACCTGCACAAACCGTAGGATGGACAACTTTAGCATCAAAACCTGTTTTTTTTTCTAATCATTATGCTCCAAGTTGAAGTTTCTGCAGCAGAATCGCGGGCTTTTGGTGGAAATCGGGAAGGGCAATTTGCTGAGAACTAGCACATTTCCTTGATCAACGTTCACCCATCGCTAACGGAACTCATCGGTCCCGCTCTGCCTTGGGTCTCGACAGAGGTCCTGACAGCCGTAGCAGCTGATAATATAGGCAGATAGTATTGCCGGTAACGGCATGGGAGACTGGAATGGCCATTTCTGGTTTATGAGCCGTCGTCAGCCAGTCATACCTAGATCCTAATGGTGTCCTACCCGAACCTCAAACTCACGAAATTTTTTTATCAGAGTCTATGGCTCTAACCATTTAGCCACGAGTTCGTTGTGTTTCCGGTTTAGATCTGCCTATACCACCAACTGTTATGGCTGTCAGGGTACCTGGAGGGCACAAGGCAAAGCGGGACAGATGAGTCCTGTTAGCGGTCAGGTTAATGTTCATGAACTAGTGCCATTTTGACAGGTTTTTGGCACGTGCGCCTGACTTTTAAATAGCTGCACACTTGACGAAAGATCTGGTTTTTGCTTAAGGTATAACTCTGTTTTTGGAACTTTTTTCGACCAACAGCTTCTATCGCATTGCATGTGACTTATCCGCGGAGAAAGTGCACTGCCCATCCCCACCCTAGCCTATCAGTCTCACTCAGATACTCGTTCCTATTTTAAGAAATAGTTGAATTAAGATGTTGTTTTTTAAACAGTTGAAAAGGAAACCTTGCGGCAACATTAGATTATGTAGCTACATAAACTACATAGATACATAAGCTACTTAAGCCGTTATTCACTTATCTATTGGCAGCTACCAGATGCATGTACTCTCATCCGCGTTTTAAAGATTTGGCCTCTTTGCAAGGGTGGCAAAAGTAGCTTATGTAGCTCCACTCCTATACCCCTAGTCCCAGCATTTGTCCTGCAAAAACGGTGGTTATAGAGTTTTGTGGGGTGGGGAAATAGAACAGGCAGAGAAGGAAATTTTTAGAAGTAAGTTTAAAGTTAAAAAAGGCAGTCCAAGTTGCTTCCCGCGGCCGCTGGGAACAGGTTGTTCCGCATGTAAATCAGTTTTGAACGGTAAGTTGGACCACAGGTAAGTTGAAGTAGACGACCTCCTAACCACCATTTCAATTTTTCTGGAAATTCAAGAAACCTGCAGTTTGATAATCAGGTTTTTCGGCAATAAGTTAAATGATAATACAGATTAGGAAAATCTACAGATATAAATCAACAACAGTTCTAAATACAGTAAAAGAAAAATGCATTGAACATTTATTAAAGTATATTCCACTGCGTGTCCTAATTTCCCGACCATAAAACCCGATAAACACCGTTTTCTTAGGAAAAATGCAGGTTGTAGGGATTAATGAGTGGGGCTACATAAGCTACTGTTGCCTGAATAACATTTTCTCACACATTTCCTCCACTTCAGTTCTCTGAGAACATGATATTTCAAAAAACTGCAGTCAAGAATATGCCGTGATTTAAGTTGGAATTCATCAGCATAGTTTGTGAGGTACACTGTGCAGGTAAATGGTCACAAAAAGTAGTTTTCACATGATTTACGACGGTTAGTTTAAGAAGTGCACCACTCCCACACTATGCGTCCCCTAGTCTACAATGCCGCGCACATTTTTCTGACAGTGGCATTATAGGATATTGTAAAGTGTATGGGCAGATGGACACCGAAACAGCCCAGTCCAGCACTGATGCCTGTGCCGAGACTGACTGGGACTCTGACACAGAAATATTAACCCTTCCGGCCCTACTGCACGTGGCCCTGTCTTGCCGGTTGTGATCGGCTGTATTAACAGTCGTAGGGAGGCGCATCCAGATCACGTAAGAAGACATACTCGCCCCGTTGTACCCCGATGATTGCTTGCTAGCCTGCATTCCATTTGCTGACTGCCACAACCAGTCTGTGTAGGATATTTGGGGGATAATGACTCGCTTACTGCTGGTGTGTTCGCCCACGTGCTCCTCGCGTGACTAATTACCATGTCCAGCCATAGTCTGGCTGCTGCATATGCAGGAAGGGAGAGCGGAGGGGTCACGGGGCTTGTGGATTAACTGCCGCGGGCAAGGCACAAACACGCAAACGGGGCGCGGCTGAGTGGGTGGGTGTTTGCGTGGGCGGGGAGTGATTCGCCCTCCCTCCCAAGGAAGTCACGGCAGGTACCCTACGTCAGCCCTGGATTGCTGTTGACGCACAGCATCCGGGGTTAACTTCGGGGGGGGGGGGAGGAAGAGAGGGAAGTGAAAGGTCGAGGACGCGTGGCAGGAACGCGGGTGTGATAACGCTTAGCGGACCAGAAGCCCCCCCCCCCCCCGCGATAGCAACCGTCTAGACTGTGTATGCATGGCGCTCACGTAGCATGAGCGCAATCCAGATACTATGGGCCTTTTAACACCAGAGTTGCCATTCTCATTGCATTTCGAAATTCGGCCAAAACTCATCGAAGTCTGGGTCAGACTGGTGGAATGTAACATTTACTCCCTGGAATTGACCCCAATACCATACTGCATCGTCTGAACACGGAAAATTCAAAGATAACTCCATCAACATTGTTTACTGCCGTTTATGCTGCGTGCGAGAAGGGCAATAACAAAATTACTCACCCCTCCCCAACCCCTTTTAATGTAATTTCATATAAAAACGCGCCCATTTCTAAACTTTACAGTTTATACTAAACCCTAAGTAGTTTACGTGTTGAACCTTACCACGAAACTATAACTAATTACGATTAATTATTGTAATGTACCAATATCCCAATTATGTTGTCGTATAAAGGATTAGGGTGTCTTGTATGGCCGCCTAAACAGGACACGTGCACAGCAACCGCTCACAATACATTTGGGTCTGCGCCAAATTCCGACAGACGTCATTTACCTTTGATCCTAGCAAAGGCATTTTACTAAAATAAGCCTTACCGTGCTCTATCTGAGTAGAACAGTATTTAATGCTGAGTAATTAGGTATCACTTGACCCAGTCCCCATCTAAGCACAACCTTTTGAAGATGTCGGTTCGCTGTAGCCACAGAAACAGAACAGAAGACGCAAGATAATAGCGAAAAATTGTCTGAGTGCCTGGCTTTATATGCAACTTGCAGGAGGTCTGAGAAATAGGAAAATAATAGATCGATAGTGTTCTAAACACCTTATTCAGCAACTGACAAAATGTCGATGAAGAAATTACTAGATGGAAGGACTTAGGATGAAAATTACCACACACACTCTTGATATAGGAGTACGTCAAGCCTCCGTTATTTCAGATTCCATGCATAGAATTAGGTAAAGCGGATGATAGCTGAGTAGAAGGATAGTAAAGAAAAAGCAGTGAGACTCAATGACTGAGCCAGCTTAGACTTTGCTCTCTGGTGGAGGATGCGCCTCACAGATCCAATGGTTACGACCCCTGGATGGATTTTTTTCTCTGATTTCTTTCTTTTGTACGCCACCTTCCCTGCTTTTAAGAAAATCTTACCAAAATACCTTATCGAAACGTTTTACGTACTGCTGTTGACTACTATTTCTAAAAATGCCCCCCTTTCAGCCACTATTTGCGCCTCTGTGTTGTAGGTTGTCTTCGTGCTGACCGGTTACTGTAACAGTACAAGCGAGCCAGGTTTTCAAGCCTACCAGGAGATTGCAACTGTCAGCTCTGGTCAAGTCTACCTCATCGGCAAACGACAGGTCACTGAGGTGAGTTTTTCTAGATATAGCGTTAAACAAAATGCATTTCGCTTTGTTTACGTCAGCAGGCCATCAGTCATCACTGCCTGTCGAAGTGTTGCACTCGACTTTCCCACAACACCGAGGTTGACGCGAACCCTGTCATGCGGCCAAATCTGCCGCGCCTTTTTTCACCGCATACTACACAGGACCTTCTTATCACTAGCGCTCTAGACAGAGAATTTTCACACATACACACGCACATACCCCATAAACAATTTTCAGTTTACACCCGAACGCTGGTAGGTGTGCCATCAAACAGGCTGACCGAGAAAAATCACCCTTGTCAAGATGCGAATGAAGCAGTTGTGCACAGCATTCAAAGCTAGTGGGGTCGTTTAAATGAACTGTACGCCAAGGTTCTTAAGTATGTAAGGAGATGCCAAAGTAGACTTTCAGAAGAAGTATATTGCAGCTAGGGGAGCATGGACAAAGACAATGGAAGCAGGGGGACGGCCACTTGCAGCTTGCATGGCAGCCCGCCATGCTGAAATTAGCTTTTTTCACCTGGGATTATTTGACCCGGATTCTCTGGCAATTGAAAATTTGCGAGTTCAGTGAGTCAGGAGCCTGGCGTGACCAAACGTCAGCACTGTAATAAAGTTGTTTTAGTGTGCCCTGCCTCGTTTTCCAGCCCCTCCGTGCCTGTCGTCATGGCGTTTTTTCTTGCTCCCACGTCAGTTTATGCGAGTTATTGAGGCCGCGGTTGAGGCGCGCAAAGTCCAAATTCTGCAGCAGGACACTTGGGAGAGCAGTGCCAAGACCTACAGCTTTCCCGTCGACTCCCACCTCACTCAACTGACGGTCCAGGTTACCAACTACAAGACACAAGACCCCATCAAAGTCAATATCCGGAATCCCGAGGGTAAGCCGCCTTGTTTGTATTAACTTGAGATGTACCAGCATCGTTAATGTGATCCCGAGCGCCTGACCAGTTTGGTCGTACTTATCTAGGCGCGACTGGGCGCATCTGTAAGCTCTATACACCCGATAATTCAACAGTAACAGGCGACGGGGTTCATCAGTGCTCCAAAAAGTAAGCGCTGCCATAGCCTTCGCGTGATAAATTCAGGAAGTAGTGTTTTTTGAGTGGAATTTGACAATTCTGATGCTTCCGCGTGTATAACGCGTGTTCTTATCGAAATGGATCGAAAGCCCACTGGATCTAATGGATCGAAAGCCCAATCTGACGCTATAATTACACCGTTATAGTATGTCCAACTTTACTGAGTTCACCTAACCCCATAGATTGGAAGTGCAAGAGGCCAGAAACATCCATCTGGTGATTAGCTGCACTTCTGCCAATGCAATTAAAGCGGGCTGTGTTGTTTTGGTTAATTAGCATTGACTAAAATATTGAAAAAGAGTACAGCTGTTAAATACAAGTCCAAAACAATGCCTATGAAAGGTTGGTAGCGACTAAAGTACCCCAAGCACACCGAAACGACGCCGAAGGATGAATTTGATCCCAAAGGGTTGAGCAATCCACCCTCTAAGGATGAATGAAAACACGAGCGCAGTCCACCAAGCCTTTTTTCACGCATGGTGAACGCATGTGCATAAATTCTCGAAGGTGTCTGGAGGAGTAAGCATGATCCCGTCCACAACACGAGAGACCGGGGAGATAATCTCGCTTGGCAGTTGAATGGCGGTGCCGAACAGCAACTCGGCCACACGCCACAGTCGAAATCGTATTTCTTTGTTGTTCGCTGTGTTCACAGACTCCTTTGTGGTACGTCATGTAGTCTTGAGTTGACCGTGGGCGATCTGAACTCCACCATTAGTGGTTGGGCAGCAGGCAGTCGTCAGAATACGTGAACTGTCAAGGAAGCTGAACTGGGCTCACGAGAATGCTAAATCGAATGCAGCACCTTAGTTAGCCGTTGCGGTTGATAGAGCAGAGAAAATGGTAGCCCAACGACAGTGGAGACTGGGATGACCAGTTTAGTCGCCCTGGTCCTTGTCGTTGATGGTATTCTGTCTTGCCGATAATGTCAGCCTCTAGATCGGTAGGAGAATGGCTTCAACGCAATGAGTGCTCCGATCAAGGCAGACAAGGTTTGCTTAGTCATAAAATGGATGTGCGGAACTTACAATATCCAGATTTACATTGCCGAACTGTACATCAGCAATGGATAAGGTACCTAATGGGGAGTTTCGGCGGCGGCGGCATATTTGTGACTGCTGGCTACATCACCAGAGCCCGCTGTCTCTCGAGAATCTGTTACGATCGGGGCAAAGAGGTAATATTAACTGCCAGCCAATGTGAATATAATGGTTTTCACGGGGCAAAGTTCCGTTGTTCCCGGTAGCAGCCCTTGCAATCTGCATATTTTAGCCGAATAGAGACTGCAGACGTCTTCAAGGCCACAGGGCGCCACCAAATCCTGCTGTTTATTTTATCGCAAAAACATTGCTACTCAAATTTAACTACGTAGGTGGAATTTTTAATTGTGTGTATCCTTTTGGTCTGGCCAGGCAAGCTCATGACCAAGGATGACCGATTGAGGCAGCTGATGAAGACGGTGCCGACTGTCTTTGTGGCCTCAATAGACCAGCCCATGCCAGGTAGCTGGACTCTAGAAGTTAGCACCGAACCCTCGGAATATCCGTCAACTCCGCCGACAGTTGCAGGCAGGGAGGATGATTCTCTGCAATGGCACTCCGTTCGCGTTTCTGGAGTCAGTGAGGTGGACTTCGTGCCGGGCTTTGCGACCACCCAGCTACCCCACAATGTTGGTTCTTCTCGTCAACCGATTGAAGGTGAGTACCTATGAACGTAGGTGCACACTTGTATTCGTCTGCATACAATGCCGGTAAATGGTGTACTGACTACGGCTTAGAGGAGACTGTAGTTGTAAACCGATGCCAGAGACTCAAATTCCAAAACCTATCACCAGATAGAGTACGTGTCCCCCTTCGAGCGAGATCTGCTTGCTAATCTGTCACGTAACTACTGAAATTCTCAGCTTCGACCACTCTTAATAGATAATAGCCGCGACCCCACCTTTGGCGTTATTTATGTTCCCTTCATTTTGTTTCGGAAGTAATATCCCTGTTATTTCCCTGAATCACTAATTGCTTAGCCCACATCAAGTCATAAGACGGCATGCAAAAAGAGAAACATATATGTTTAAGGAGTCAAGTTTAGAAACGTATGCTTTTTATTATTCATCATCAGGCCTGCAATATAAATGAAGGTAGAGTAGCAGAATCGAAAAGGTACGTTTGATAATAATTATTTCTTAAGTTTCGACATGGGTATCATCGCTGGACTAAAATAATACTTACGTTTATTGGCGAATTTTATGCCAGAGAATCCGACATCAAGCAGCAGGTTACTCGTTCAATTTTCACTTTCAACGATGATTTCAATCGCGTCAAGAGGTTTTGGGTTGACCACGATTTAAGAAATGGCTTATTGCTTATGCGTAAGTTGCAATGCGTCTTTTGAACTGTTTCCCCATTTTTCGAATCAGTTGGCATTGTTACAACCGTAATTTGTGGTCCAATTCTCTCCTACACGGCATCTTACATGTGGCGAGGGACAATTTGCACACTGTAGGTTATAAATCTGATATACAATGGAGCCTCTGGTGACAAGCAACGCCATCTACGAGCATTTCAGGTAACGAGTGAGCCACTGGCAGAAACGCTGGCTCGATTGATGAGCTTCCGCTCAGTTAACGAGTTGTCAGTGCCTGTGTGCGCCAGTGTGCGCCAGTGTCCACCGTTGAGTCTTGCTCCTAGAGCTCGGGTCCTAAGTCGCCTGCAGCCAATCGGTAAACTGATAAAGTTTGATTTGCTACGTTACGCAAAACGAGCGTTTCAGATGACGAGCTCGATGTTGGAACGGATTAACGGTTCCATTATATTTTCATTTAGAAGTGAATATGTGAGTTCCAGGAAGCATTGCAGAAGAAAAAGATGCGACCACTGGAACAAACGTTTTGTTTTCCTGACGTTTCGGATTCCGTCGAGAATCCTTAATCATAGGTAGTCGTATGATAGTCTTAGTCATGCGCATATATTTACCTTGCACGAGAGCAGACTATCAGGGTACGAGATGCAATTAGCGTACTTAACCAATAGATCAAGTTAAGTCGTAAATTTCGCCTTGTAAAGCAAGGGCCCTCTCTGAGGTTCATTCGAAACGCCCACTTTCGAACGCTACGCTGATAGATTATCGTGGCCAAGTGGACCAGACGTGCGAATCAGTCAATATCCGCTACTCATCAGTGATGTAGTTAGGTTACACTTGAAAAGTTGATTTGGCAAACATATGCTTTCAGAAATTCATCATCGGATCTATACACTTGCATTGATAATAAAAAAGGAGAATTGGATAAGAATTATAGAGGTCTTGTGGTTAGTACTCATCGTTCGCATCCTGACTGCATGAAGAGGTCGGGGGAAGTATGCTAATCTCTGATAAATATAAATGGGTCGATTACGTGGAATGAAAATCCTCGTCAAGTGAGCAGAGTGGACACTTGTCACTAGGGTGTGGGGGCAAAGAGTGTTCACCACCTAACGCCGGTGTCGGCCACGGAAGAGAAAGCACCTGTATTAGCGCCGTCTGATAGCACAGCCCTAGATAAGCTAGCCGTATAGCCATTGCCTCGGTCGTTGCTAGAACGCGTTTCACGTAGGCCCTGGGAGAAATTGGTTGGTGCCCAGTAGACAACCTCGGAAGTTTCATTGGGATCCACTCTGTGATTCGTATCGATTAGGTGTGTGAGCATAGAATTATAAATCGACCTATTTTATATCTATCATTATAAATGCTCTGCTGCCCTTTGACTTAACAAGTAACTTGAATCCAGAAGCCTGCTAGGATCACAAACGTCTTATAGAACTGTGTTATGATAGTTCCTCTTAGACCCCTCTGTCCAGCTGCCCTGGCCTTTTCACTTAACTTTTATTTTCTCATTCCAACAGGCGTGCAGAACTTTGTGATGGCCAATATCACCGGACGCCTGCTAACAGGCACTGTTGATAGCATCGTGCTCCGTGCACCAAATGGCACCTCGTTGGTGCGTCTACCAGTTGAAAGGACACCCAACACGCACGTGTATGTCAGCCAGCACCCCATGGATCCGATTGGCGGACACTATTATCTGCAGGTAAGTCACCAACGATACTCCAAAGACTTCCATACCGAAAAGTTGTCCAGCAAATCTGGACCTTTTGGAGTGTATTGATCAACTCTTGGTGACATAACCGGTGGGTCCTCACCAGTCCCCTATAGTGCCTTCTGCATAGAATAGGTTTCAACGTGAACATGTGAGACAGCCTCTCCTACTTATGCAGGACTTGTACTTCACGACTTCATCGGCCTGTTGGAGAAAAGATAAATGCTCACACCCAGTTCCATGGAGGGAGGGGTAGAGTTGATGACAGGGGTTCGTTGCAGTGACGAATTGAAAAAAGTCACCATACACGAGGGTGCAGGCAAACCAATGAGAAACATGGAAGGGGCCAACTAGTTAACCAGCCAAAACTACACGCTTGAACTCGTCCTACCTGCTCAAAATCGGGCTACATTTCTCATCTACAGTTATCCATTTACTGCCAACAGCGACCTGCGCATGAATTAGTGTGCTAGGTTTGCGCAGTGCATCTACAAAACTTTCACCTCCCTCCCTCACCTTGCTCTGATGGTATAGCAGTGCCAAGAAAACAGGAAGTTGGTGCAGACGTAGTGGATGACAAAGCTAAACAGTCCATCTACACGTGCCACACGCGTCCTGGTCCCCGCTAAACTAACAAGGCTCCTGAAAGAGCCGTTCATATCTTACGTGTATGCGAATACGATATAGGCCGCAGTACAAAGGAGCCATAGCAGCCTGAGAAAAAACGAGTTATCCCGTTAGTCGGAAATCTTCCAAGCCACGACTGACTGTGCGTCAGGACAGCTTCAATCCCGTCAGATTTACACTTGTTGTAATTGCGCTCCCTTGCAGTGAGGATATATATTTCTCAGGCTCAGCCTCGTTTTCTCTCTTTTCACACGCATCAGTAGACTGTTTGTTTCTGTCAACTTACTGATGATAAGCCTGGGTGCAGTCGCTAGCCAAGCTCCGCAGCTCATTTGCGCGTGCCACGTATAAGCTTCGCAGCCCATCTGCGTGTGCAACACACAACATATGAGCCCTCGTCTCCAGATGTGCACTGCCCGACAGTTCAACGGTCGCTCTCGATCACGAGCATCAGCAAGCTGAAGGCAAACGCGGTGACTCCCGCGGGATTATAGTGAAAATAGAATTTCGGAGAAAAGTAACTCAATCTCCCACCTCTCCACACCTGCACCCGAGGACCAAATACGGGAGAGGCCGCAGGGAGTGTGCGCGAAACACGCTCCAGGACGCGCTATAACAACTCAACCTTGCCATGTAGGCTCCCGCCTGGGGGCGCCATAAAGGCTACACTAAGAAGGAGTCACTGCAGCCTTACATTCAGCTCACAGTGAGCCACTCCACACAACAAGACAAACTGGATTGACTGCGGTGTCTAAATTATTCCGGCCATTGGCAATCCTCCAAGCCACGGCTTTTAGCACACCGCCTGGTAGCTTCAAGCGCATCAAATTGTTTACAGTGCTGAGGGTCGGCCTCACTCTCATTCCCACTGCCAGTAACAGGCCACCGCCTGGCTGATCGGTAGCCAGAGGCGAGATGGGTGCAGTGTTGAAAAGAAAAACAAGTCGGAAATAAGCATTGCAGAACAGGTTGTGCGAGGGAAGAGGAAAGAAAGAAGACAGGGGGAGAAAGTGGAGAAGAAGGTAGAAAGAACAAAAGGACGAAAAACGAGAGAGAAAATAAGAAGGGGAACGAAAACAAGAAAGGAAACACAGCTATCAGTGGTCAACCAAGAAATAATATGCACCTGACAGCTCAACCGTCGATTTCGTCGAGGTCCACTTGTATGCCCCACAGCATGGGGCCGCAGCGTCAGTGATATACGAGTAATTAGCTACGCGGGGCAGATGCAGGTGGTCAAAGTTCCCAATGACAACGAGTCACGTTGAAGAGTCATCATCATCACGCCAAGCACTGCGAATGGTTATCACATTCCTAAAACTAACGACTCGGACGTGGACTACTGATCAATCATCGCTTCATGTACGAACACAAGCGGTGAATGCGGTTATATTAATTGGATGAGGCACGTGGTTGCATGGTGACTGCTTTGCATGAATACTGCTCACGTAACAGGAATGTTATCGCTTTGTTGTCAGTCGCATGCGCAACCGAGACGACAGATCAAACTACTCCAGCCGCAAATTTTGACGGGCGCTACCGTATGTGAGGAACATCTCGGAAGCCGTTAGGTGTCCACTCACGGCACTCAGAGTTGGAGTTGCACCCCCGACTAGAGGCAACTATCCGGCGCTAAATAATGAGGCCAAAAGTTCCACTGCCCCGGCAGGAGGCATTTGGAGTCATTCACCGAATTTGGTGCGTTTTCGCGCAAAGCGATGACGTCGGCGAGCCACCTTGTCGTGTCGTCATCATCATCATCACGCCAAGCATCGGGAACGCTGATCTAATCTCGAAAATTAATGACTTGGGCGTGGACTAACAAGCAATCAGCGCTTCATGTACGAACACCAGAGGGGAATTCGGGATCTGTTAACTGGAGAAAACACGTGCCAGTATGGCGACTAAGTCCTACAAATGCCAAACTCCTGGCGCCCTCGTCACCCTCACCTGCGACCGGCTCTGCGTGTGGGTTTCAGAGAGAATACGAAACCGCAGGCTAATAAACGGCAGGTTCCAGCAATCGCTTCTTATTCTCCTCTATCACGATCCCCCAAACCACGTAGTTTTTCTGCTTACATTTAGCCCCCTCCACATGCATCTGATCCCTTTAGCACAAACAATTGTTCAGCATATAGAACTTTAGGGGTTCCAGTTCCCCCAAAATATTTGATATGATGCTCAGAGCATAAAAATTGTATCTCACCTTGTGCTCTCACTCGGCATTTTTTAAAATGAATGCTTAATAACTGTTTGTAGGTTACTGGTCGCGATGGTCAGGGCTACAGCTTCCAGCGGTACTCCAAGGTCGCGCTCATAGCTCGCAAGGCGCGCCCTGTTGTCGTGAGTTGTCCCGCGAAAATCGAAGTTGCCAGAGGCGCGACTGCAGCCATCACGTGTCTTGTCGACAGTGAGATTCCCTTCAAGGTCAACTGGTATCAGAGCGGACAGCAGTTAACGGGATTCCCAGGAGAGCATCAGACTTACAGGTGAGTATTTAGTCAACCTGAAGAAGAGCTCTGTCGCACTTGCCAGACGATGCATACATAGACATACATACACGAAAAATCTTCTGAACCGTGACATCCACAAGTTTAATCATACAGTCAACTCCAACTTCCCAATAAGGTCTCCTGGGTGCACAAAACACCCAAACACTCGTTTATGAACGTTTGCGATGGCTAACAGAACTCGCTCCTCCTTTTCTGCCTTGAGTCTCAATCTAAGGTTTCGACAGAAGCCGCACGGCGGCTAGTAGTCCACACAGATTGTATTGCCGGCAAAGACAAGGAGGACCAGAATGACCATTTCTGGCTAATAAGCCATCGTCAGGCAGACATACCCAACTCGGAGGCTCGAACCCGCGAAGGAGTTCTATCTGCATTGACTACTAGCAGCTGTGCGGCCACTGTTAGTGTCCGAAAATGGGACCCAAGGCAGAGTAGGACGAGTGAGTTCTGTTAGCGATCGGTGAACGTTCATCGACGAGTGTCAATATCTCCCGAGATAAACAGACAACACAAGGAACGCGTTGCTTAACGGTTAGAGCGTCTGAGACCTGATCAAAAAGGTCGCTAGTTCGAGCCTCGGGTGGGGCACCGCTTGGCGTTGGGTACGACTGGCTGGCGACGGCTAATAAGCCAGAAATGGTCATTCCAGTCTCCCTTGTCTTTGCCAGCAATACTATCCACCTAGATATCCAGCCAGACACACACATTTGCCGAATAGATCCTTGAACACTGAGTTAAAGGTCAAAATAACACAATTGGCAATCGATAAATCCACGAAGAGCCAGCTTGAAAGCCGATGACCATCTACTGTGGAGCTATGTCGCGCCGAATTCCGTTGATAGCTAGAATAAGAGCAGGATCAGTTTAACATATCTTTAAATCCATTTTTTCTTTTTGAGTTGTTTTCAATAAGCCTGTGTTACTCTAATTTTTCCGAACGGCGAACCCGCCCGCCAAGGAAAAGCGATACTCACACACACGATCCGTCAAATCGGTCTTCGAAAAGCGTCAGAATAGATGAGTTTGAATTATGCCAGACTTTGAGTACAATATTAACCCTCATCGCACCAACACCTTCTGAGAAGGCGACAATGGAGACTGGAATGGATTATTTCCGACTTATTTACCACCATCAGTCAGTGGGGAGTTTTGCGATATGAACTTGAGTCAGATGGTCGGTGAGTCGTTTAGATCACGCGCTCACTGAACCATATCCTTTCAGTAGAGATAAGGCCAAGAAAAAGTTAAACGGTTTTGTCCGAATCATGAGAGTAAAAATAAGAACGCCCCAAATATGCTTTGCAGTCCAAGTCCTCGATCAATAGGATTAAACCTTATAGGAACGACAACATGGTTCTCGAATAAAAGCTACTGTTAGGATGCCACAATTTTGGGGTGCATTCATCGAGTTGTTGGGTGTACGCGCGCTGTAAGCGACAGCAAAGTACTTACCCAAGGTGTTTGCATCCAGCCCACTCCAAACCCACAAAAGAATGACGATAAAAGTGATGCGGATGCATTCTACCCCACCATTTGTCTCACAGTGCATATCATTTCCTCTTATAAAGACGGCCCCAGGGACTTCCCACTCACTTTGCCATGCTTCACGATCCACCTTACACAGACAGCGATAGAACGCTTCGACACCTCATTCGTACACCTCATCAAGCATATGAGCCTCTCCTAATGCCTTGTTTGAGCGCTATCCCAACAGGGCATCAGCTGATTAGGTTCCCTTTTCTGTTATTACCAAAGTTCTAGATTTAAAGCTCCCCATCTGGTTGAAGAACTTCGTTTAACTTCGTCGGTTACTTCAAAAAATATCTGGCCTCAATTAGACAGTCAATATCCAGTCGTTACTTTTGATTTCAGTGTAGATACCACCAAAACTTTGCTTCTGAAGTTGGGAAGCTTATAATTAGCCGCAGCAGAACATTCATTTCCGCGGGGTTGTGGAACGCATAGGAGAACCCTGATCTGAGAGGGAGAAAAATCTGCAACTCAATAAATAGTTTAATTGAAAGGTCTGACAGACGAATTTCGGGATCAAATGCAGAATGTGTGCCCTTTGGTGCTGGCTAGCAAACACTTGGCCAACATTAGCTTATCACTGTGAGAAATAGGCAGGCTATAAAACTTCCGTCAATAAAGGAATCAGTTACTCGTTTTATTTTCTTCTCATTCCCATTATTATCATTTAGTGTGCCAACAAATGTAACCTACACGCTTGCGGATGTAAATGAGGAGTCGCAGGGTATCTACGCTGTCGAGATGGTCCGGGCCGACTCGGTGACCGACGACCTACCGCCTGAGGGACAGCGACGTGATGAGGTCTCCGTCGTGATTCTACGTAAGTCCATTTTTAGGTAAAGATAGGTTGTGTCAGCCCACTGGGTTTAATATACGTAACTACCTATTAGAGCGGGGTTATTGAAGTTAAACCCTAACAACTGCGATCTCCAGGTCCGGTTCCTCAGGTGAAGAGAAGTCATGGGAGGCCAGAATGCTAGAAGCAGTTTACTATGTACAGAAGGAATAGAGACAAGGTAAGAGGAATTTTACTGCTAGATGGGTGAGCAACTGTTGGCCACAGCGCCAAGCCAGAAGTCCGTGGTGCCCGTGGAAATTGCCACAGCGTCTGGAACGGCCTTTAGGTGAGTCAGCCTTGACATGTGACTGGCCAGACCGCGTGGGCAGGCGGAGGTATGTGCCCACCTTAGCAGTACTGAGCGTCCGCAGCAGCAGTCCAAAAGGTAGGTCGAGACCTGAGGGTCTGTGTGGACTTGGGCAACTACATAACTACTAAAGTTCTTTTAGTGCACCTTGTCTGGTTCATTTTTGCTAATAGGACATGCTGGAGGGTTAATTCGCCTCGCTAACAGACTGAGATAGTATTTTTCTGCTACCACGATACACATGCACAGATCGGGCACTCCAAAGTAACCCACCTACATATCCCTCAAGCATACTGATACTGATCCTGTTGAACTCCTCCAGTCAATCTGATCCCTATGACTTCGGGATATTCGTTATTAAGTTGGTTTGGCAGATTTAGTTAATGTAGTTGACCCAATTGTGAAAAAAAACTCGTGGCATTCGGCGGGATTCGAACCCGCATAGGAAAGTGGCCTTTTAGCCAAGCCAAAGCTCTACCCACTTGAGCTATGAATGTCGCACTTCACACCATGAGTTTAATCACACTTGGATCGATATTACCCGCCCAACTTTGCCGCTCACATGGAATCTACCAATGCAGGACAGCAAGTTGACTGCCCAAGCAGGATTTCCTAAGCAATCATCTAGAATCCACCAGAATGACTACTAGGCTGACTTAATCATTAAGTTGGTTTGGCAGATTTAGTTAATTTAGTTGACCCAATTGTGACCCAATTGGAAATCCTGCTTGGGTAGTCAACTTGCTCCCGCATTGGTGGATTCCATGTGAGCGGCAAAGTTGGGCAGGTAATATCGATCCAAGTGTGGTTAAACTCACGGTGTGAAGCGCGACATTCGTAGCTCAAGTGGGAAGAGCGTTGGCTTGGCTAAAAGGCCACTCTCCTATGCGGGTTCGAATCCCACCGAATGCTGCGAGTTTTTTCACAATTGAGTCAACTAACTATTCATTATTGTTTTATCGATTATAATAATGTGTTGCATGTATACGCTGACGGTCCATCCCGTCTTTAAGCAGGATACTGTTAAAGTACGATAACTGTTCGATCTTTTGACATATTCGTCGGAATTAGTGGTCTGACCCCCTGACAGGACAGGGGCCTACGAAAACCCACCATTCCAACCCCAAATCTTATCGTTATTGAAGTCTTAACCGCAACCATATTTATTACCGTGGCACAGACCTTAACCCTAACCCTAAATTACCTGGAACTTGGCGCGAAACAATCTTTATTCCGGACGTTTCTAGGCCCCTGTCCTGCCGGGGGGAGGGGATGAGGACACAAATGATCCCTGCCGAAATTTGGACAATCACCTACTAATGAGTACAGACCATTGGACTTTATCCATTATATTTATGTCCAACTGTTTTGCTATCTAACCTCTGTCTCTTTCTCCCAAACAGCCCCACCGCCGACCGTCTTCATCCCGCGCAACGCCAGCGTGGAACCCGGTGGTATGGTCAGACTCACCTGCAGTGTCTTCACACAGGCCAGCGAAGTCGAAATCAACTGGTATCGTGGTCATGACGTGCGCTTTAAGGTCAAGGACGGTCGTCGACACCAGATTCGTACGGCGCCTGGGGAGTCAACTCCAGCTGGACGAACCTTCACAAGCACTCTTACTATAGCGTGAGTTGTTATCTGATGCCTCGTGCTAAAAAACCGCAGGGCTCTTGCTCAGTTGAATTACTACTGCTGGGCTCCTATGTCCCTCACTGCTGCTACAGCTCCTGGTATTTTCCCATAGGTTCTTCTCAATTATCCCCTAACGAAGAAGCCGCTATAATGACATTTCTATTTTTACTTATTTTCTATAAGTAGAAGTGGAGTCGTTCTTAAATTAGGGCCATCGTGAGGGTGCTTGAAAAGCATCCATCTTTCAGGTAAGAAAGACGGAGAACTGTTGTGCAACTACGCTAACTGCTACAAATTTCCCTTTTCTCCCATCCCCTCTGTGAAATGCGACACTTAAATCAGGCTTTTGCTTTAGTTATTTGATCAGCTAGGCTCAGGCCTCTTACAAAATTAAATTTGATTTAGAATTCCATGCTTTTCAAAAGCAGTAACATTTTTGCACTCCCGACGGTAGAGTGCATGAAACCCGGTATTGTTTACAGTAGAAAAATAACCTATAGTTTAAAGGCGCATCCTAGAGGTGTTTTCACCAGATGACGTATGATACTTATCATTAAATCAACCGAATTTAACTTTGTGTCATAACGCCGTGACGAATGGACTTTTTTTCCAGAGAGGCACAAGACATTGACGTTGGCAAGTATATCTGCGAGGCAGAACACAAGGGAGGTGTCAGTTCTGCTGATGGTTTCGTCATCATCCATGGTATGTATTTTTTCATAATAAAAACATAGATAAACGCTGTATCCTGTTGTAACTTTCTAAAGTCGTGTACTAAATTTAAGAAATGTGAAGGAGACATTATATTTCCTTATTATCCTCCCGAAGCGCTAGTTTTGCATAAAATCGGAAAGTATTTCATCGTCGTTTAGTAAAGTGGATGCTAATTTAAATCCTTGGAGTACTGGTTGTAACGATAATTTAGAACATAGGACTGCAAAGAATCCTTTCCCGGACCAGTGTTGGGGAAAGCAAGTCAGTCAGTCAGTTTATTAAGGGAAAGATAGGCGCACGACTTTGAATTCCCTGTTGGTAACAAGATGATAGGGAATAAATTGATTAAAAGAAAAATTTAAAGTTTACGTCAATTACATGTCAATTACACGTCATTGAGGAAGTCAAGTTAAGCGAACGAACGTTTTCGATTAATTCATCATCAGGCAATACAGTAATATAAGGGAGGGTAGAGTTAATGAAAGTTTTAGGCAAAACCAATCAAACATGCAAAAGTAAATTTTCAAAGAAAACATCATTAGTTGTATTATTGATGGATGCATCAGCAACATCACATGTTAGTTGTAGTAGTGGAAACATGTTTACTCCGAATACAATCAGACTGACTTGATTGGTTGCTTGCCAACGTAAACCCACCAGCCCATAAGCATATAAGGAACGCACGTAATTCAGTAAAGCAAGGTCTACCGATAAGAGCTTTTCATTCAAAGATCGGTATGTCACTCTTTAGGAGCTGACTTTGGATCCTGTTCTCTTTTTATTTGAAAAACCTTCCCCCTTATAACATTTCCCATCCGAAAGCAGCCTAAGAGTCTTCGAAAGTATTTAACGACTGCTGCCTTGAATCTTCTCATCACTTTTTGTGGTGAGGATGAGCAAACCGGGACCTGCTTTGTTTAATTTCAGGGAAAATTAATGCGTCCTCTCGTAGTTACCACGTCAGAACAAACATTTTTAGGCTCGACCCAAAGGTTGGTATGAATATTTGGGCTGAAATCTCACAGCCAATGCAGAATAATGATGTAATATTTACAAGCTACCCACAAGCAGTCAATAGTAGAAAAATACGGAATCTCTTACCATACTGACAACAGAGGTGCTGAGGGGTAAAATTATTCGGTGTCATTGAAGGCCAAACAAGCGAAAATACGAGCTGCAGGATATAAGTGAGGAGGGGAAAATGCAATCGCCTGAACAAGAACTTTATTCACCAGACGATTTGGATTTATGATTGGACTCGTTATTAGAAATAGCCTCGGATACGGATAATGCGTGCACGCAGAACTTTACTACTCATAGGATACGGTATGCGCTCGGCTACCACATACCGCACACCTGGTCATGACGCTGGGCCAAGATGGGGTAGAAATGATTGCGGCGAGTTCAATGCAGATTGACTACCACTATAAGCTTTATCATGCGCCAGTCACCGTCCTCACGTCAGCCTCTTGTGAACTGAACGGTGGGCCTCGTCGAAATCCACGGCCAAACTCTCTCATACATTGTGTGCTAAGTTTACTCACAAGCACAGCACATGCCTTATTTTTACCGTCTTTTGTATTGCATCTAGTTCGTCCTACCGTGGTTGCGGAGAACACTGATGTCGAGTTCAAGGAGGGTGGTCGAATAGTCCTCTCGTGTCGTGCCGAGGGTCATCCTCCACCGAAGATTACCTGGCGTTTCAATGATGTACCCATTCCTGAGACCGGCCGAGAGGCGCTTCAACCGGGCGTCGAAGGACCGAGAATAACCATTATAGATGACTATATGGTGAGTGCACTTGAATTCCTGGCATTTTACTAAGTGATTACTTGTTCCTCTATTGATTTATTCAGTACTTCCACAATCTCTCACTTCGGGTTCCTCCATTTCGTCTCATTGACCATACAAACCCTAGCAGTTCAGTCCTAAAGAGACCACTTAGAAGTTTCCTTAGAAATGGATGTGATCCTTCCATCCTGGCTTGACTGTATTCTAAGATTATTTCTCAAAATGGTCTAGAAAAATACAAAATCGCTATCCGGTGACGAAGGATGTGTTTATTCCCGTTTACTACATGGGTAGTTATTGTAACGCTTGGATGGATGGGCATCTGAATGGCCGGTAAAACTGGATGACCGAGCACTTATAAAGTAAATGTATTGTTCGGAAATAAAAAAGCCCAGGAAATTCGTACCAAGATTTTTCGCAGTCATGTTACTCAGCAGTTACTCTTCTGAATGATAAACTCGTATAAACTACGGACTCAGACGGTTCATTTAGAACTGGAACTGAAACATACCTGTCAGTTAACTAAAATGGTGCACTTTGAACTGGTAAAGTCTGTTCTATCGGGGACTTCGAAAAAGTCGCCATTTAGGATATGTAGTAGAAAACAAACTTCTCACAGTCTGACGTGCCAAAACAGTACCAACTTATACTTATGCTTCTTAATATTTCGAATTTCGACTACATTTGTAGGAATCCCGCTTAATAATTTCGCCGACTGAAGCAACCGATGCCGGCCGTTATTCGTGTCACGCCGCTAATTCTGCCGGCGAGGAGATCGCAATCATGAACGCCAAATTCGTGGCCAGACCTGAAATAGTTCGTGTTGAATCGCAGCGTGAGATGCCACAAGAAGGCGAGTCACAGGTGTTGCGCTGCCTCGCAACAGGTCAACCCCCGCCCAGCATCAAGTGGGAATTCAATGGCAGTCCGGTTAGTTGGCTTAAATAAGTAAAACATTATTACTTTTGATAAATTAGTAGGCAATTTTTATCTTAATTTCATAGCCGTAACTTTCAACCCACAAAGCTGCGGCAGTTTTAGTGGTTTTACCCTGCTGAAATAGCAATCAGCTGTTTATACTGACCCTTTTATAATTGTTTAGGTCAGCCAAAGCGCTAACATTCGTGTTAACGAGACGACAGGTGAACTTATGATTATGCAGGTGAAGAGGACTATGACTGGCAAGTGGACTTGTGTGGCCGAGAACGTCGCTGGCACCACACGTTCATCGATTTCATTGGACGTTGGCTGTGAGTTTGCTGCTAAAAGAATAGACAACAGTGTCCCGGTGATAGAAGGCTACCTTTCCGCTACGACATTTTCTGCTCCTCTCACTCTTAACTTCTGTATTCCTGGCAGACAAACCGAAGATGGATGTGGGCTCGATGCACGACAGGGTTCTGGGTGAATTCGCCGCGGATCTGCTCATCCCCTGCTACGTTGAGGGCCAACCCGTGCCACAAATCAAGTGGTATAAGATGGTGGGATCCACTCAGGTGCCCGTCAGCTACGGCGATCGTTACACTCTAGATCCGGACAATTCCCTGCACATTCGAAGTGAGCCTTGCATCCTTTTCAAGCTGAAAAGACATTTTCATCGGAGCAATGTTGTTGTTGTTGTTGTTGTTGTTGTTGCATAGAGCATATCTTCTGACGAATTTTAACTTTTGCATTTTCCATTTAGATGTCGACATGGAGGATGGCACAACATTTATTTGCGAGGCCTCAAACACCTACGGCAGAGATCAGCATCACGTTACGGTCGAACTTGGTGGTATAAGTAAGTGTCTTCCTCAACTATCATTAAGTTCAGTCTGTCGGTTCTCAATGGTTTTGTATACGTGGAAAACCTGATCATCTTAAATTGTACCCGCATTCAAGCAGGAGGTCGGAAATCGAAAACTGACATAGCAAGAAAACGTGATGCAAACAAAGGAGTTAAATTGGGCTCCCTCCGCTTTCGTTTCTTGCTAGTTCAATTTTCTAGGCCTTTGAAGGTTTTCAGTCTAAACTGCCTAGAAGGAATAGAAAAGGTGTTCGTTAAAAGCGAAGTTCACGGAGAAGAAGCTAACATTTATCAGGTCCATTTATTTTAGCCCGACTTTGACTCTTATGCCTTTAACATCAGTCTTAACGCAAATATCTTGTACTAAGATTGTATAAGGTCTAATATTTTACTGAGGACTTATTGGGTGCTTATTGTTAAACTGAGGAGCTCTGCAAAGATTCTCATCATAACTCAGCCAAAATGCTCATCTTTACTTTCAGCTGCGGTAAAATTTACATTGAGCAAACTGCTGTCTAGGTCATTCAATTATTTTGTAATACCCTTTGTGTTTACTGGGTATGAAAAATTGGCAGGTACACATTTTCAATGATACATTAATTTTGAATGTCTAAGCTTGGCACATGCAACCGTCTTAGAAGTTTGCGCAACTGCAAAATAGTACACAGATCAATGCTTATTAATGGTGTTTTTATCACTCGTCTACCGCCAGAAAATCGGCAGTATCACTTCAGTGATTACTAGTTTATTTCAACCGCAGGGCGAGGTCAACTGCCACCACCTTCATCCGGTTGGATCAAGTCGCAAAAGTTTTATCAAAGAAATAAATACTACGTATTTCACTAAAGTAACCAGTATGTGCAAAATTTGAAGATGTGGCTCGCAGCATGGAAAACACGAATTAAATGCCATCTTCATTAAATTTTGCAGAGGCGCCGACCATCTCCTTCACCGATCCGCGCCAGGTTATCCTCGAGGGCAGTGCTGAAAAGATGCTGACCTGTTACGTTCTGGATGCCAAGCCACCTGCGACAGTGACCTGGCTGAAGGACAGTCAGGAAATCGATCTCAGTTCACCACGATATAGCGTTGTCGATAACAATCTGATCATCAGGGACATCAAGGTGAGTCATCATCCTGCTTTTCAAAGGGATCATTTCCCGGTTCTTTCCTGACACATTTTTTAATGAGGAGAGAATGTGCTGTTAACTGCTGCCGGATATAAGAAAAAGTATCGGAAGCCGGAAGTCTCCTTTTCACTTAACTTGGAGTTGGTTTTGCACGCAAGTCGGAGGCAACCATCAGGCACCGGTCATGAGGCCGAAAGATACACAGCCACGGCAGAAAACGTCCTGAGTAGTCTATCGGATCAGGTGCAGTCTCGTGGACAAAGCGACTAAGCAGGAGAAACCTATAGATTACTCTGTACGGGAACGACCGAGCACACAGCAACGGTGAGGTGGAAAGACGCTTGCTCTCAGGTGGCAGCTCATTCGATGGGACCCATCCATATTTCTAATTTCAACGAGGTCGCAATCCTTGCGCGAGGTGACAATCACGTGAGCTGCGAGCTGTTCGAGTCACTGTTTTGAGGCCTGCGGTCAATCAACAAGCGTGATGACTTGTCGTTCCCTTATTCTGTACAGAGACTGCCTGAGCAGTTACTTGGTGAGGGCACGGGTGATCAACAAATTCCATGACATAAAGTCAAATTTACGCGTAATTATCACGCCAACATCCAACACGTATGGTAAATTGCGGACTAATAATTACTCGGATGCGGATTACCAAGCCCTTATCACATAAATTATGACCCCTTGCGGTGATCACGCTGGCTGAAAATTGCAGTAAACATGTGGTCGCGTGATCACTACGGGTTACAAATACTGCGCACCCTGTGCATCTATCACCTTTATCTGCAATTGTCTCTGATGATGGGTTCGGGTGAGAATTCAAAACGTCAGACCACTTAACTTGCTGTTCTAGCGATCATATATGCTCCTTTTGAAGTGTATGGATGCCTGAGCGGAATATTCAGGGTCTTTAATGGTCTCTGCAAATTTGCTCGCTATAGTCGGTGTTGAATAATATGCCTGTTTTGCTAATTTGCCGATTGACCTTGACCTATTACAGTTCAGGTATTTCAGGCGGACAACGCCGCAGTTTTCACGGCAGGTCAGCATAACTGCTGATATTGTGAGGAAGTTTTGTTCAAGCTAACTTACCCTCTTTAGTTAAAGCGAAATTTCCAGGGGGTGATAGCGCATCATTTATTTTCATGATTACCTTCCAGCGCCTATAAGATAGTCATTTCGCAGCAGCTTAGTCGAAATCTTCAGCCATGCCATAGAGATCGGAGCTGTTTCAGCAGAGCTTTTGAGAGCGTGTTCCGAGTGATAGAGACTAATTACGCATTTTTTTATTTTTTGGACTTTTACAGAGGGATGATGAGGGCGTTTACACGTGTGTGGCAAGGAATGTTGTCGGACGCTCGAAGGTTGACATCGAGCTGGACGTTCAAAGTAAGATAATGTACACAGTTTCCCTTCCTGTTGTCCGCTCTGTTTTTGTGGAATTTTCTTTTCCATTTCTTTTATATAGTGACATGGTAGTGCCAATGGTAGTATAGCTGCAAACCCGGCTTTCCAATTGCACCTCATTGAATGTGCGCGTCCTGAAAAATCACATATATTGTCCACAAAGGCTGCTGACATGAACTTTTAACACTACAGTTGTTGCCGTTTACTAAGCCCACGATTTATAGGCCCAGCCGCTTATTAAGCCCAACTTGGTCTGGGCCGGTGGGCTAAATAACCGATGACTACTGAACAAGGACTCTCCGGTTAGTTTGTTTGCCGCTTATTAAGCCTAATTTTGTCTGGGCCCGAGGTGGGCTTAATAACCGGCAACTAATGTATTGACAAAGACTAGGGCAATCGGACTCACAATTTCTAGCTTGTTAGCCCTAATTAGGGATTCATAGCCCACTGCTGGTTTTCTCACCCCCTTTTCGGGAAGGCTGTATTCTCTATAACTTCTAACTCCATTTTTGTGGGTTCAGCAATATTTCATGGGTATTTTTTGGTTTGGCAGACCTACTTAAAGATTTCAATCACTTAATTGTGTGTTTATTGTTACGGGAGTTATATTGGAGTTCGGCAGTCTTAATTCTGGCTGCGCGCTGATAACAAATGCCCAACATGGAAGAGGGGAGCGTGGTGGCACGCGTAGAGGCGTTTTTGACTGCACCAGCCAATTACACCCGATCCCACTTCCGGTCTTCGTGACTCTCTTTACACCAGGCACCAGTGGGTGAGGAAAGAGAGGGAGTGCAATAGATGCTTCGAAATTATTCTAGCTCATAAGACTAATTCATGCGCAAGTCAACGTCCCTGCAACACCCCGTTGCAGAGCATACGGTGGAAATAATCAAAATCGATGCTCTACCTGTTTTGTTGTCTGCTTTCCAGCGCGACCGGCCTTCACCGACTCCACACAGGAAGGTGTCGTTGAAATAACCCGCGGGAAGGTGCTGGAACTGCGTTGCATGGTAGAGGGTGACCCCAAGCCGAAAGTGGAATGGCGCAAGGATGGTCGCCCCTTGAACATCAAGGCCGGCGGCATGCAGGGTGGTGGCAGCAGTGTGGATTCGTCTGTGGTCATCTCCAACGATGGCCAAACCCTGACTGTTTACGCGGTGACTGAGGAGACTAGTGGTGTCTTCACCTGCTCTGCCATCAATCCACATGCTGTGGAAAGCAAAGACTTCCAAGTCGTCGTGAAGAGTACGTTGGAAAGATTTGATTCTGTCCCTCGCATCCAACGGACGGTTGAGTAGCTCCTAATTTGTCAGAGTTCTTCAAAGTAACATTCGAATTCAATACTTTTCACTCTTTCCACCTCCTTAGCACCGCCATTAATCGAAAAGGAGGGCTTTGGTGACATCGAAATCGCCCAGCATGAGGCTACGGTCCTCACCTGTTTGGTCAGCCAGGGCTTTCCCCAACCGGAGGTTCGTTGGTTCAAAAATGGACAGCCTGTGGTTCCTGTCCCTGGTCGCATAACCATAATGGGAGGCGGTAATAGCCTTGTAAGTTACTCAAACAGTGCGCAACCTCTTTACACTATTGTTTCCTCTTCCCGTTGTCATATCTGCCTGTCAACTACATCTACGATGAGAAATTTTGAAAGGACTACAAGCGGCATCATAGTAACCACTGTTTCATGTAGGAAATTCGGGGTGAGAGCGAAGAGGACACTGGATCCTATGAGTGTCGTGCCGAAAATGAAGCTGGCAGTGATTCAAGATTCTACCAAGTCACGGTCCTGGGTGAGTTCCATCAAGTTTCAATGTCTGGCTATCATGTCAGCCTAATCATACATAACTTAACGTCTACTTACCAACAATAAGTAACAAAGTCTGCGTATTTAATATTTTCAGTACCGCCAACGTGCACGAGCACACATGCACAGCGGCGACTTTTGGTACGCACTGGAGACCGAGTGGATATTAGCTGCGGAATGACCGGCTATCCGGAGCCAACTATTTCTTGGACTTGGAATGGACGTCCACTGGAGGGCAAGCTGACCGATCTTGGAATAGCAACTCGTCTTTCCAGCGACAGAATGACATCATACCTCACCATTAACAACATGCAAGAGGATCTTCAAGGAAAGTAAGTCTGGCGCGAATACTGGTGCAAAGAAGAAACTTCAGGCGACACAGTCTGTTATGGATTAATTTGCCGATTTTTGGAGACTTAAATAAGTTTCGGTCTGTGCATTTGAAACGCTAGCTTTCCAGGTCACGTGAAAACTCATTTTACGATGTTCTCGACGTAGTCATAGAAGCATTGACCTGAAGTTTATCGATTTCCAACAAAACACCAGTGAGGAGCCTGGCTCACTTCTGTGTGCCTCAGTGTTTTTTAGATGAGTTTTGGTGTTACGCCAAGTATTAAGTTGTCTGTAGTAACACAAAGTGTTCGTATTCAGGTAAAACGCCTACGAACGAATACACTGTTCTAGTAAGCACTCGTCCCTCACTTCCATTATTGGTTTATTTGTTCCCCACTACTTGACTGGCGATGATGGTCCGGAAATCTTAGAAATGTTTACCAGTGACCCCGGCGTAACACTAGTGTGCGATATACACAGACCTATCATCCAAAGAGCAGATCTAATACGCTCGGCTTCCGATGCGAGTAAAATGTCCCAAAAAGTGGCGGCGTGGGTGGAATTTATTTCTGGGTTTGTGCGTTTTGGAATAATGAAACAAAACCCTTCGCCTTACGGTATATGGCCTTAAATGTATCAGAGTTTATTCAAGCCCGAATTTCGTAAAAGGATAATATATTGGATCTTTTCAAACTATTTGTTCAACTACTCTTATATCCAAAAGGGTTCTCCCAAAGCGATCGAGGCTGAGTATAAAGTTTCACTTTTTCTGTTCTATCTAGCTACACGTGTGTTGGACAAAATAGAGGCGGCCAGACATCTTCTGACTACGAAGTCATCCTTCTTCGTAGGTTATTTTTTTAAATCTTCAGATACTTAGCCTTGATTTTTATGATTTTGAAGAAGCCTCTTAAACCCGAAGTTTTTCAACAAACACAAGGAATATTTAAATGGCCATTTTGATTTGCAGTAAGAATAAACGTTGGATTTTGAATAGATCATCAACATGGTAATAGCCGATATGTCACTGCAGAAGCTTTCGATCACAGTTTCTAGATCAGGGGCCTTTGAATCAGTGCTAGGTCATAAAGGTCCCAAATCTACGAACACACATTCCTTTCCATAACAGCTGTTTCTTGGCAGATGGTCAACTGCTCTTGAGCCCGTCTTCCTGTCCTTCTGCATAATAGTTATTGATAGTTGCGCTTTCTAAAACCGAGTTCAACTTAACCAGACAGAGCCTGGGCCCAACTTGCTTGAACACCAGCAGACTTGCGTGGAAGACCGGTCTGCCTGCGAGAATCATAGGCATTTCTCACCAGGCAATTGCCCTTTCGGGGATGCCGGTCATGCCTCTATCATCGAAACGCTTCCCTCACTCGTGTAGCGCTAATTTAATTTAGGCTCTAAAAGACCAGTCGGGGGCGATTTAAAGAAAGCACGCTATTATTTGAGAGCTGCATTTTCCCATTAAAGATATTTATTGCTGAATTTGTCTGCCCTTTCTACGCATGTTCTATTTTTTTCCTTGTTAGGTGAACCCAAGATTGTCGATTTCAGTGAACGCGCAGTTGTCTTCCTTAACAACACAATCACGCTGACCTGTGGAGCCGAGGGTAATCCTAAACCAAAAATCACTTGGCTGTTTATGGGGCAGCGGCTGTCACCCGATGAAACACCAGGCTACAGGTAACGCTACAAACAACCAATCACGATCCACCATTGTTACCTGATTAGCCTAATGTGGTGGGGGAAGGGGAGATTGTGTGTGTGCGTGCGAGAAGTCGTGCGATGACCGATCGCAAAATAATCTGTAGCGATTATGGAAATGGAAAGGCAGTTGAAAAAATGACGTAAAGATGGCTGTGGGATGTTACGGAATCTTCACATAAAATAAGATCAAAATATCTCTTTTTAGAAGTCATACGGGGAATAGAATGCGAACTTGGGCCGTGTGGGTATCCCGTTTGACGGCTTCGTCTAGTGATGAACCAAGCGAATTGCAGATCTTACAGAACCACGATTGTAATCACAGTAGTCATCCTTGCAGATGAATTTGCAGTTTCCCATGCGGCAGTCGAATCCGAAGTACCCAGAGTGCGTACAGTGCGGTTCGTAACAGTCAGTGAATAGGACCCGTCTGCTACGCCGCCGATGTCCATGGTGGATCGTCCTGCTCAGCCTGGCGTTGTAGTAACAATCCCTGTCCTTGCAGACGTACTCACAAATACCATCTAGGCAGCCGAAACCATAGGTTCCATTAGCTCGACACTGGCGTCCGTAACAGCCGAGAAAGCTATTCTCCACCTTCGCAGACGCCTTTGAAATCCTGGCGGAGCTGGGCGAATAGTAGGTGCTGACGGAGGCGAAGGATGTGAAATCACGATTTCCGAAGGCACAGGAGTTGCCTAGGCAGACATACTCGCAACGACCCCGACTGCAGCCAAAGCCGCGGAAGTTTCCCGACCAGCATTCGACCTCGTCGCATCCACTGAAATCGTACTCACCCTCAAAGGGCCGCTCGGCGTTGGGGTAAAAGTAGTCACCGTAGCCAAGCGATGGCACGGCGATCGCCAACAGGATCCAGAACCAGCAGTACATCCCCCAGACGCGCCCGTTTCGAATGCGACTATTTATTGCTTGAGCTCTGTGCGGTGCCAGCGATGTGGTCGCGCGTGACCGATACATCCTGGTGGCATGACGATGGAGGGGAGATGAATGAACTTGGCGAAGGTCAACGCAGTGCACTGCGATAAATCGATATTTTAAGAACTGTGACTTTTATGAAGATTGAAAGGCAGCGCATATCCGCTGAGAAAGAGTTTTGATGAGCTAGTTAAACGATAACCGACTGCCTACTATGAACACCCAACTTCAGGTTCCATCTGATGTTCCTAAAAATTGGAATAATCGATAAAAGTCATACAATTAGTTGTGATTCATTGTCGGTACTCAGACCTAATCTAAACTGATTGAACAGTCAGCTTACTAATTACACTTGGTTGGGTCAATATTCTGCGGTGGCTAACTTAACGTAAATTTAAAATTCCTGAGGCCCTCGGTCGGTACCTCGCAGCTTAGGTGGCTAAAGCGTTAACTGTGCTTATGTCTCCTCCCCCTCCTATGTGTTTTAGATTAACAAATTCTCCCGGTCCCGGGTTTTCGCAAGCAGATGTCCGCTTACATTATCCCTGAATTTGTGATAACTCCTCCCTCCCCCCCCCGCCCCTTTAAATACTCGTCAAATCGAGTGTAGGTCGAGCACGTTTGATTTAGGAAGCGGGATGAAGCAAGAGTTATAGAGGCATGCCTAGAGGTATTTTTGGCCTCTGAGGAAGATATGTTATAGGAGAGAGGTGCGTAGAAGTCATTTCAAAAAATTATCCTCTAATAGTTAATGCCTTGAGGATGCACCACATTCGGGAAGACACTTTTTTATGGATAACGAAAAGTTACGAAACGTGGTGGAGAAACAGACAAAAGTAATGTGCCAAGAACTCCCAAATATTGCAAATTTAAGTGAAGAAATATTTCGTTTTTACTATCCACAACCGGAAAAATAATAGAGGCTTGAAAATGCGGCCAGGATACATAAGTCAATCAAGAAACTGTCTTCAACGACTGATAATTTTGTTTTTAACTCATTCATGTTTAGGTGCTCACTCAGCATATAATAGGAAGCTAACCTCTCATTGATCATGATTAAATTACCCACTCTCAAGCACTTCAAAGACATTGTTTCAGTCACCGTCTCCCACAGATGATGATGCTTCTTTTACATGGCGGACGGCCGTCCGTATAGTCCATTATAATTTTAAGTTCGGTAATGACACCCATGTAAGCATTTAAGAAGTGAAGTTAGGCGAACGTACGCTTTCCGGTATTCAGCATCAGAGGGAGGGTAGAGCAACAAAAGTTTAAGCACCCAATAAAAAATAAGTATGGGAGAGAGGGCTGAGGGCGTCCAGAGGTCATGTGTTAAAAGTGTCAGCATAGTCCTATCAGAGGCTGAGGGGGAGGGGGAAAAACAGAGGTCCGACAATTAGCCATGTTTCGGCTTGGTCGCTGCAGCGTGACATGACAGGAAGCGTGACGACGCATGCTGAGTTCGTCTTCAGACGGGGGAGCCCTAGGGCCTGTATAAACGCCTTCTGGAGACACAACGTTCGACTAGTCAGCCACTATAAGTTCGCTGACACTGGAACCTATAAATAATACATTGATTTAGAAAGCATAAAGACCAGATACTGAGACCATAGCATTACTCCCACAGGGTACTGCGAATCTGCTACTCATTGGAACCAGTTATCGCCTTTTACTGGTCCTCGGTATCCACATGATAAGCAAAGGATTTTGCACGATAGGACTTCACGTACCATATTAAACAGAATCGTCAGCAGGACTGAGGAAGAATTTTGGTGAACATATTGTAAACATTCGCAATTCACGGCGTCGCTCCTGGGCTTGAATCCAATGCACGACTGTATGCGGTTACCGTTTTGACTGTCGAAAATCAAAGTTGAGGTCCACGAATGAAAACCCACCGCTCTTTTCGATGAGAAGGCTCTTACATAAGAGGAAGGAACTTGCGTCTCCAGGGTTAGGTGTCTGGTTGTTTGATTTTTTCGGGTTAGGCCAGAATCGAAAAAGCGGAACATGCTGCCGGTTCAGGTTATCCAAAAACTGGACGTAGAAAACAGTAGTCAAAAGCAGACAGCTGTTTCACGGTCACTATAGGCCGTAAGTACATCATAGAACTCTTATCTTATGGAATGAGGTATATGAATATGTATATGATAGCAGGTGCGCGTACACCAATCCGTTAGAGGACACACTCGTCCGGCTATGTTGCCATTAGAGCTCCCACTCGAGCCTCCACCGTGAGGTAGCTGGGCTATAGGCGGAAGGACATTAGCGGCCAAGACATGGGACACTAGAATGGCCATTCTCGGCTCATTAACCGTCGTCAGCTAGTGATACCCAACTCCAGTGTTG
>JAYGXS010000003.1:32445208-32514409 GCA_036362985.1 Ligula intestinalis
GCGACTGCTTCCGAGGGCTGTAGATTGAGCTCCAAGACGAAACGGAATGAGTATGTTCCATAACCAGACAGATGAGCGCCCTTCCATTCATATATGTATCTGCAATTTTGCTACTGGCCTGCTAACACCTTATTGAGCTCTATATGTTTTATATGTGGCATGTGTCCTCCGGCATAAGATTCGTTAGCGTTAGTAGCGAGTCGGTGAGCGGATGGAATGGCATTCCAAGCATAAAAATAAGAGCTACGCGCCCGCTTTACAAGTATTCCTTCACAACCAGTTAATACTGGGAAAGTTGATCAAATGTAGATCCTTTCCATACCAAAGTCTGCGCATACAGAGTGCCTAATTTATGCCTTTCAGGTTGGTCGGTGACGGAAACCTAATGATTATGTCTGCTCAGCACCACCATGGCGGCGAATACACCTGTTTGGCAGAGAATGACGCTGGCAGAGATGATCGTACCGCGACAATAACCGTATTCGGTAAGAAACACCGTTGCATGCCACGCAAAATTGTTCGTTTTTATGGATTTACATGCAATTAAGAAAGCAAATACGTTTAATGAACGCAAAGCAGGTAGTAGCCAGGGTAATTGAGCGTTTGCTTACATCGCTTTTAAATCAGGAAATGAAGATGTCTCATTTTCCGATTACGAAAATCTGCCTGGCCACTTTGTTGAGCCTAAGAAAAGCTTCTGAGTACTTGTTTGTGCTCGGAAACTTGCACTACTTGGAAGTAGCCTACATACGGCAGGAAACACCCAGCGTATGCAAGCAGCTGGACCCCATGCCAACCTCAAATTACGCTCGTGCTCTTCAGGCCTTAGCTTTACCCTCAACACTGTTGTGCATATATACTCAGTCTTTCTTCTTTTGCGGTTTGGATTTATCATTTTCACAGATTTTTTTTGTACTAAAGAAGAAGATCTTTGCTGCTGCGCATTGATTTTCTGTAATAATTCAGACTGCTCTGTGTGTAGTTTTCGCAATCTACGCTATCCAGCGACGAGTTGCACTTGATGACCCGCAAGCGAAATTTATTGGTTCTAATGAATTTCGCCATCCACGCCTGTTTTAAATTCTTACCGGGAAAATAATACTTAAAATGACAAGACAAAAGTTGGAAACTTTTAAATTAAATTAAATACCTACTAAATTAATTCAAGTAGGCGTAGTTTTTTTATTTGTTCACACTTGACTCGGTTACTTGTTGTCATGCGAAAACGCTTTTGAAGCATTATAAGCCCGTCATTAAGGGCGTCCGTAATATGCGCAGTAGCACATCTACAAATTGTTGTCCAGTACTTAACTTCATGCTGGTGTATACTACTTAGAACCCAGCGGGGACAGACCCATGGCGCAGAACATCACCTCCATCACTTTGGGCGGCAACATCACTTTCACCTGCAAGCTGACCTCAAATCCACCGCCCAGGATCAAGTGGTATAAGGATGGACAAGATTTGTTCAGCGCGATGCCTCAGGGTAAGTAACTACCTGCATATACGCCCCTTTCCTTTAGACGCCATGCCATCGTACGTGGTACTTCGCACGTTAAAGTGTCTCAGCGAATAAAGAAACGATCGAATGTGTGGCCTCACCCAATCTTTAGTTTTAAGGAACACCAACTTATCTTATTTTAATAGACTAACATTAACCACCCTCCTTTTCTACTTCCCGCGTCACGTCACTCATAAGCCGTACCGTCAGAATAGGCTTCTAACTTAGGATTAGATGCTATTTTCAGAAATTTTTGTAAGGGTTAGGCTTTGGCTATGTGGTTAGGACTCCGTGTAAGGTTACCAATGTTGTTAGCCTCAAGTATATCTTCAGTTGTGGCCCTCATGCGAGGGAATTTTAACGATCTTTTCTCTCCTTTTTATCCTTCAAGTTGATCCGCCATTACGGGGTGAGATCAGTTCACTTTGAATATCTGATCCTTGACCTCGATCTTCCTTTTCTACATCCACTTTCAGCTCCTACTTTCCAGTACTTTTAAGTTACTTGCTTGCGCTTTTCCCCGTTATTAACGGACTTAAAAAAGCTAGTGGTGTGGTTGTAATTTTTTATATTTTACTTCCCCAAAACAGCTATATGCCAGTTTCTTTTATGCAACGCATTAAACTCCCTTTAACGCCATTCCCGTGTAATAAGGAATACTTGCCTCTCAGTGTAATGAGTGGGGCCATACATCTGACAACTGCCGTGAATAATCTCAAAGAGTAATATTCTATCCTTTTCATCAGACCGCTTTTCGTTGTCCGCGGACGAGTCCACTCTGACTATTTTCAATGTCCAGCCAGAGGATCAGGGCCAGTTCAAGTGTGAGGCAGAGAACATTCCTGGCGACTGGGATATATCCTACTTCTTGGAGGTTACGTGTAAGTTGTGAGCTTTTCATTGACTTCACGCGCTAAACATGTACAAGAGATTTCCTAGCTCTTAAATGTCAGCCGAAATTCTAAAATGTGCCTGTAGATTTCATATTTATTATTATATAGACTATTTCCAGGAAACTCCAGTCACCTCAGGACGCCAGCTTTTGTACAAGTTTGTTTCTGGTAGTCTGTAAATAGCATACTTCGTAAAAAATGGCTGCTTAAGTGTTACTGCAATCTTCTCATTGATTTTAGATGCGCTCAAAAATGCAAATATATTTTAGAGGACACATGGATAGAGATTTCTTTCCTGTACTCGTTTTATATCTAAGTACGCCTTATTCAAAGTTTTTGATTGAAAGAAGTGTACCTTTTGGTATTGCAAAAGTTTCTAATTCAGGGCCTTTAAAGATCGTGAAGTATCCATTTATAATACATTGTATTAATCAGCTTATTGCTGTTGCCTACAATTTATACGATATAATCCACTTCCACAACTAAATTTTATGCGAATTATATGACCTATTTCGCATAGCGTAGAGGAACGTGTCATTTTCTTTAGAAAGAGCGCATACCGTCTGCAGTTGGAAAAAATCGAATGTAATCGCAACTGCCGATAGAAATTAAATTATTCGGTAATTTGCGAAGTTTTTCATCTCTGTCTCTTCGTATAATGGACGTGTAAATCGTTGGTCCATCGAAAATAGGGCTTACGGGAGGTGATAGCACATGTATTGCGCCCTTGTGGTTCTTTCTGTCCCATTTTCTCAGTTAGGTGAAATCATTTGCAGAAGTATCTAACCCTGCAACAGAATTGATCTCAGTTCGAAACTTGACCGCCAAAATAGAAGCATAAACATCAATTACTGAAAATCATAAGTAGTTATTTTATTTTAAAGCTTCGCCAAATATCCTACTCGGCTCCTCTTCACGCGCAAAGGAGCAAGTCAGGCAGGGTAGTGACATTCGTCTACGATGCATTGCCACCGGTTCTCCCGAACCCACCTATCAATGGCTGAAAGATGACACCCCTGTCGCCTCCAGCGTCAAGCCCATTACCACGTCACACGAGGTCGACAAGCATACCGTTGAGATAACGACGATCAGCTCGAAGTATGTCCTCTTGGACCAAGGCCGCGAACTTGTGGTATCCAAGGTGACTGATCAGGATGCCGGCGTCTACACCTGCGTGGCTATCAATCCCGTCGGTCGTGATCGACATACAATGAATCTGACAGTACTCGGTACGCTTCAGCTCCAACATCTGTAATCTTGTCAAAAGTGCGAGCACCTGCGTGCCAGTCCAGCTTATATTTTCTTTTGATGTAAACTCCTACAGCAAGCCCAGTCTTCCACGATGGGCTGGATCATGAGACCCCAGAACTTGTGAAGCACAAGCCGGCCTTCCTCTGGTGCAATGCAACGGGTCATCCTCCTCCGAAGTACAAGTGGTCAGGGGTACGTACTCACGCTCTATCTATCTCCCTCATCCTTCTCACCATATCTAGTTCGGGGAAAAAGAGGTCTGAACAGGCTAAGACGGCTTGATTTTAATTTTTATTATGCTGAGAAATGTTTGCACAGCAACATCCTCACCCTCTCTTTCCAAAACCACCAGATTCCAGTGGCCGGAAGGGAAGAAAGTGCTGACTTATAAGTTTGCATGGGAGTAAGGAATTTCAAGAGAATCCGAACCGGTAATGCCAAACCTGTGTCTTATTTCCGACCAATAAGAGCCCCGAATATGCTGAGTAGTTAAACATGACTCACGAAGGTAAATCGGGCACAGTTAAAGAAAAAATAATTCTACGATAAAGAGAACGTAGAGAGGCGAGACGAGTGAACGTACGAGGGAAATGAGGTTAACGAAACGAATGGTAAAAAAAAATTGATTATTTTTGTACCATTTACGAAGGTGACACTCTTTCTCGTCACACCTGATTAATATTGCAATGCTTCGTTCGTAGACAACTGAAGTTATCCCCTGGTTTTAATATCGCCAAGTCCATTGAAGTATGCACGATGGTAGACATTTAGAATTTAAGTAGGCAGTGTAACCAGAGCACTGTTATCACCAACCAAAGTCCGATGGTTGTTTTGTGATCGCGTCGGGAGTCACCAATTAAAGAACTATGATAAGTTGATAAAAAGAAGGTTCTAAAATCTCAAGTCATATGCCGAATGAGTTATAAGACGAGGAAACTCTGATTCAGGATAGATTATGAGTTTAGGACAGACATTCTAGGGCACATACTTCTTTAAACCATCCGGTTATTCTTTAGCTCGTTGACTAAATGCTGGTTTGAAGCCCGTTTCGGTGCGATTCACCTAGACATGTGATAGGGATTTAACGTGGCAGCTTGTCAGTAATCCTGAGATGAACATTCCAGATAGACACAGTGCGGTCACGGAGTCATCTTCAAAAGGAACTTTCCGGGTCACAGTCGGACTAAAGTTTGTTCCCGACGTTTAAAGCGACCTGTGGATAGCCAGAGAAAGCACTTACAGGCTTCGGGTCAAATCTGAGAGGACACTGCCTCTTTGTTTTTCTAGGATATAATATCGGATCAGTCAAACGAGAGGATCCGGTCGGTTGCATCCGGCCGGGGTCTCTACCTCCCCAACGTCACGCAGGATCTCGTCTCTCGGTACATCTGCAATGCCATCAACGAGGCCGGTGAAGCCAGACGTGTCTTCGATCCGACTTTGATCTGTAAGTTAATACCGAGAGCAAACAGGGTGGAAGAATGACTGGATGCCCCATGAATTGTCACACTTTCTCATGATCATCACTTCCCTTTGATTTGTCATGAGCATTCATCTTGTGAGCCTTTCTGCCTGACAGTTTGACCATTGCAAACAACCACGCCAACCATGAAATGCAGGCAGCACCGGTGACATAAGCAGGAATCAGTTTATAGTGAGACAGGTTTGTGATGCATCGATCTCACTCACTCCCTCCTTACTCATCCATTAGGGGTTAGGTGGCAAAACAACGTCAAGACGATCAGAATTTTGCTCTTTATATAGCGCATATCGATAAAATCGCAGATGGCTATCCTATCTTGTTTGATCCAACCTCGAAGAGCTTTTTTCCTGAGAGGGAGAGGTCGTATACTACTGAAATTATTTAAATTACCTCATACTTCAGATTTACAGCACCAGTTAAGGCCCAGACATGTGTTTTGTCGATATTCTGCAGCTGGATGACACACCTGCCAGGTGTTTATGTTCAGCAGCGCGTCACCCTAGTGTTCCCTGTGGGCTTTCTGGTCGACAGTCCAATTATGAAATTGCTGTATTTTAACTTCTCAGAAATAAATCGCTAACTTACAGTAAACCCTTCCATACGGGATAATCGCACCATATTTATTACACTGCCCTTAGCTAATAAATGAGCTGTCAATATAGCATATTAGGTAATCTCTATACATACTGCTAGCTGCCTGTTGGCCGCTTAGTGAATATTATGTGGTGACCCCACTATGCTTGACAGAGGTCGGCTCCAACATTCATAGCGACTTTCTGTCTACGTCGATGAACCTTCATCTAGACTTATTTAGCGAATATTTTCGCAGCTAATTAAAAATCAACAGATAGTAGTAGTTAAAGTAATAGAAGAAGCGTTCAAAGTTGCCACAGTAATTATATCCAATAGTTGTTTAAAGAATACAATACATAGAAAGGAACTTTTTTACTATCATTATTATAAAACATGGTCATACGAGTAGATATAACATAAGCAGTGATTATTCCTATAAGTGGTGATAACATAATAATATTTTGTGCCGTTTATTTAAACGTAGAAGTCTGAAATTACGGCTACGATTTGGTGCCCATTTACTTATCCCGCATTTTCAACGTTCTTCTAAAGATGCACCAGTCCTAGTCGAACCAGAAGGAGAAAATCCAAGGCCAGTTATCCGCGGTGGTGATACGAGACTCTCCTGCGAATGGGACGCGCATCCGGAGGCGACGGTGGAGTGGTTCAAGGGCGGAGAACCGATCGATTTTATGGAGCATCCACGAGTGAACATTTCGATAAGGAACACAGTAGTGAGTACCAACCTGGCTTGATAATATATTCGGAAATTTTGGTCATTTGGTCTGGACCTATCATATGCAGCGAAGCCAATCGACTGAATTATTAGATTGTGGCACAGTAACAGCTAACCTCATGTGAGTGTAACCTTTTTCATCAGCTCTTTCGAAAAAAAATTATTCGATTTGCCTGGAAATCGATAGCCCACAGGAGCATACAGGTGACTTATTTACTTACTGAAGTACAGAATGCTAGTACAATGAAATATGCGTGACCTTTCACGAAAAGATGGGCAAACCCGTAGCCAAATGCCTTGGCATCAAACTTTAAGCTTTCCAAAGCCGTAGGAATACCACCGCCCTTGGGTGGAATTCCTCAAAAATTTGTACTTTATACTGTAAACGTGGATAAATATTTAAAAAAAATAACTACAGCTAACATTCCTGAGAAAGAGTCATCACAAGTAAGCATTTTAGGACTTACTGTATCAGTGAAAAAAAATCGTTAGCAAAACTACTATTTTAATGTTATGAGCATTGTCCTCTTGCATTGGTATGCATAGCGGTAATTCAAAGTACCCTTTTGTTTATGGCAGTCCGTTAATTTCAATGAATATGCGAGAAATTTGATGGAAATCCTTTTAGCGCCATCTACATGCTCCATGCACATATACGAACTTATGGCCTGATCGGTGCTTGCAAAAAGCCAAGTGTAGTCTTTTTTGACTCAGCGTAACAATTGTCATAACGGAAATAGGGGGAACCTTGAAGAAGGTTTAGTTTTCTTGCAGACCATTGTGGTCCATTGAGCATAAGGAAAAGCATGTTTCTCTCCATCATATTTCGCCATACGGTCCCTTGAGCAGTCTCGAAAACGCGCACTAAAAACTCAAATGGTAGTCTTTCTATGTGAGTTCAGAATCAGCGGCAACATGTACCCACTTCTTTTACAGAATGGCGTGATGCAGCCAATGGAAGTGTGGTTGGACATATGTTTTGGCCTTACGCTTATTAGACCCTGCGGTTTTTATAAAAATAAAATTACTTTCCCGTAAAGGCTGCTGATATGGGCTTTTTAACGAAGGCAAGGGCGAAGAGAATCTTCAGTCCTGATTTATTAGCTGTCATCGGTCAGCCCTATCCCACCGCAGATGCTATAGCCACTGGGGCTCCAACTCACAATCTGCTGGTTAGAAGTACAAAGTCGTAACTATTAAGTTACTGGCTGGTAATCCGATCGGTTGCGATGAGGTAAAAGTAATATTGGTAGTGAGGCGCTCACCAATAACATTACGGGACATACTCGGCGCGCAAGGCGCCTATTGACCAATGAGCTTTTTAACGTTGGCCACTACTGTCTCATAAAGGAGTCCATTCAAAAATGAGGCATTTATTTGTGGTATGTATTAACGCCTTACACCTGAAGGATATGAAACAAGTATATAGTTTGTTAAATACTTCAAATCTTGACAGAAATTACTTCCAGACAAGGACAAAAGCAGGTAAAGCATCCCAGGCGTCCAAAAACACTCAAATTTTGGTCCTCACGTTTCATGTAATGTGCAATTTAATGCAGAATCATCTGTCCGGGTAAACTCCTGATTGGGAGTCAACAAGCGGGCGTGTGGACTGCAGAGTAAAGAGAATGTGCAATATCTTACTTTTCAGTATCAGTAGGAGTCCATTAATCGAAGGGCAGTGAGGTTAAAATAATCAATACATGGCCTTTTTATTGTTTCTGATCACGTGTCAAAAATAAAAGTCCTTCGGTGCAGTCGGAGTTGCAGCATTTGGTCGTAGGTGTGCAACGCGTGATATGCAGGGAATATTCGATGTGTCGTCCTACGGAGTTACGACCAGAGGCTCTTGCTCATGGATTTGAATTTTCGTAGCTTCCCTTCAGGATAATGGAGATGAATAGAGATGGCAACTCGCTCCCATCCCCTTCCCGCAAAATAGCTTGTTTGTATTCGTGTAATAGTGAACTGAATCATGGTGCAGTCTGACCTGCTTGATGGTAGGAGCACTTGAAATATGGGCTGTGAAAAATCGCACAAAACTACATACCCATATCATGCTGCTCATTCATTCGCGTGTCGCCTTCACACAAACTAACTTCTAGGTGGTTGTTGTTACCCGCGTCAAAGGTTATGGCAACGCGTTCTGTCACCTCATATACAGGTATGAAAGACGAAAGGGGTCTCATTGTGTTGATGGCTCCTCCCTGTTTTTCTGCTTAAGACACAGTTGTAAGCCTGTGCCTAAGGAAGTTTCGCTGGCAGTTGTTCCTTGTGAATTGGTCCTAGGGTTGAAGGAATCGTTGCATCCCTTCTTCTAGGCCGCTTCAATAATTTTCAACTGCTTTTTGCATAGAGTTTTTTTGGTCGTCTTTTGACAGCATATTCGCGACAACTTTAAATCAGAAACTCGAGATCCCAGCGATGTAACTTGCTTTTAATTTGCAAGATATATTAAAGACTTTATGCGGGACGCACCATTATCTGCGCATAATGTGCCCGGACCAGAGAAGAAAGCAGACTTTTTGAGGTTCAAGCTATACAAATATGCATGTAATTTCTGCCTTCTGTTGTAGCTCTTCTTGGGCAACGTACAACCCGAGGATGCGGGCATCTACAGGTGTGTCGTAACGAACAAAGTCGGCAGTACAAGACGACAGTGGAGCGTAGCTATAATGAGTAAGTGTCTCAGTGAAGTTACTCGTGCTTTATCTATATCTATATCGTTGACTAATTGATGACGGATCATATGGCAGAAGGGACCATTCCAGTCTCTCTTGCCTTTGTCGGTTATGTTTTTCTGTCTATACTACTAGTCGCTGTGTGGCTACTGGTGGGGATCAAGAGTGAGCTCCAAGGCAGAATGGGGCGAAATACAACAATACATAGAATCACATTTATTGTAAACCGCTCATTACAGGCGACAACTTAGTAGCCGTATCCGTATCCATACTCCTTCTCCTCGTGGCATTCGCTGCCCTTGCATACGGTGGCGCAGTGGCCGTCCTTGCAGTCGTAGCCCTCAACCTCACCGTTGTTGCAGTGCTCAGACGTGCAGCCCGAGAAGTCTACACGACCACCGAATTGCACGTGACCCTTGTACTGGCTCTGGCCCTTGGAGCCGCCCTTCTCGAAACGCTTGCCGTAGCCCTCCTGTTCGCCCCAGCTCTCAGCACTCTTCTGGGAGTAGGCGTGGGTTTCGTAGCAGCCCTTGGAGTAGCAGATGTGGGAGCAGTGGCCGGCATGGCATCCGTATCCGTAGAAGCCGTCCTTGTGGCAGGTCTCCTCGTAGCAGCCATCGAAGTAGATGTCACCCTTGAAAGCGGCCTTTCCGGAGAAGTGGTCGTCGGGGGCGTAGTGGGCGGCGGCCAGAGCGAAGAGGGCGCAGAGGACGAGGAATTTCATGGTTGAACTTCTCGAGTTTTGCTTTCCATGTTGCCAGCCTTTGCTTTTATACGCTTTGAGATGAAGTGGACATCTGAACTTCCTTCTATCGATAAATCGAAAAATCACTTAAAGCACAGAACCCGCGCTTTGGCTTAGCATCTCTTATTGATTAATCAATGCTGGTCTCAGAATGGCGCAACCGGAATCACTAATGCGCATTTTCAAACCATCAAATGCTGCTTACAGCTTATGCTATTTTGTGCTGATTATGAGAAGTATTTACAACTCTCTGAAAATACGGCATGCACTGCATCCTTCTATACTTAAGCAAAAAGTTCTTGTTCATGCCTAACCGTGATAAGTTTCCAAATCTTACGACCGATTTATTAATATCTCGGTTAAGAATGGGATCACGGAAACCGTCGTTTTGAGAGATATGTGACCATTTTGCAGAGCTGCAACTCAATGCGTTTTATATGTGCATTCAGCGAACGCGTAAAACGAAAACTGTTTGAAAGCTCTAGACGATGATTGAATGCCGGCTGATGACTAAACTGGCTTGAGTGCCTAACGGAGACCACACCAATTTCTGACATGTGGCAGTCCGGATTCTGCCTGATTTCTTGACTAATACCGCACATGCCTGTGATGGGCGTTAGACAGAGGTTTACGCCATATCGGCCATTCACTTCAGTTGCCCTATCAGCCAGCCGTGAAACCTGTTAGAACGGCAGATACATGAGATCAAGCATGTGAGATTATAAGTTAAATGTCTTCAATACGCTTAAAGATTCGAGCTCCAGATATCCTATAACGTTCATTATCTCTCAAAGATGAAGAAGAAGAGGGGGCGACTTCATGGACCGAATTGCATTTGTACTGAGGTTTCGGAGCTTTTCTCGCTCCCCTCATCAGAGTATTGTAGTTGCTGCGGCAAGGCTTAATAACGCAAGACCACCAGACGCAGTATCTACAATACTATGGTGATGGGAGCGAGAAAAGCTTCGAAACGCCAGTACAAATGCAATTCGGTCCACGAACTCGCCCCATTTTCTTCTTCTTCTTCTTTAGGCGACGATGAAGGCGATGGGTGTCTTCAATACACAAATTCACTTCATTTTGATAATATCACCATCCGTTTACAATTCTAGCTTGTAAATTTCCCAACAGAAATGGTATCTCGAACCTGATTGCGACGACTCCTTAATACTGTGACGTTTATGCCACACTGACCTTTACGCGATCCGTGAAGCTGGAGTTAGGCAGTTTGTGTGCGGTACGCGCGGAGGAGTTGACTAATTTCATCATCTTCGGTTAGATTGACCTCGTTTCACCGCATAAGCATAGTGGGCTCAAGGAGTGTGGAGGTAGATAGATGCGGCACGGGTTCGTTTCACCATAATAGAAGCCCACTCAATGCACAGCTGCGTTTACTTCGTCAGGATAAATTAAATTGCAGCGGCGGTTGTCTTGTATTTTTGTAACGAAATTTTTTAACGGGCGCAAGTAATTCGAGAACTGTGACATTAAACTGTAATGCATTGTAGAACAATGCGAAATGGTCACCACCTTATGTTGGCTGCTATGTTTATTAAAGGTACGTTAGATCACTTGAGGGTGTTGTCACGACTCTTATGGCTGTGCATTCAAATGCCCTGAGGCGCAGTGAAGCCTTTGCATTTTTCAACATTTAGGAAACCAAATATCCCGAAAAACGTTTAGCCAGTGAGCTGACGCCATAGCGCGGACCTAACCGGTTGCTGTAAATGTCTCATAAAAGTTAAGCTGAATCAAGACTGCTGTGCAGATCCGAAAGCCGTCCCCCTCAGGGACAAACTTCTGCATCACTGTAAACTCTGTGAGGCGCAATAGTGCGTTCACACTGTAATCTGAAAGGGAGCTCCGGTGACAGTCTTACAGTCAACCCCTAAGGTGCATAGTGTGCTCGCCATAGCTAGCGGTCATCAGATTGGTTACTTAAGCCGACCGGGGACTGACGCCTTAACACCTACTCCCGCCTCATTCCCCCCCCCCCGGCAGGTAGGAGTTGGGACGACTAGGACAGATACGGCCAAATAGGCCGGTCATTGCGGTCTTGTATTGAAGTCACTAATTGGCTGACTGAGTGCGCGTTAAAATGAAGCCGTTACAGTGCTGAATGTAGCTATTTGATAGGTTTACATCCGACACGTGAACAATAAGGCTGAGGCGCTAGAACAAGCGCTGACGTCGAAATACTCACGGAAGCAGCCAAGTTGACAAATCCAGTAAGTGGATGGCATACGTCCAAGGACGTAATGTGGATTTCACTTCACAGTGGCTGGATAATTTTATCCTTCAACGAAAAGGTGTCCAGTTTTAAACTAAGAACTAGCAACTTTCAACTCCTACCAGCTTTCAAATTGCGTAAAAATTAAAAAGCGTTGCTATTAGAAACAGCAACCTGTTTTAGTGAGTTGTTGAACGAGGAACTTTGCCGACAACGGCCATAGAGGTCAAAAGTATCCTTTCTGTCATACTGGCCGTTATCGGCTGCCAGATCCAACACATTGGCTGTGACTCAATTCCGTGAACTCTGTTATGACGAACGAAATGCAGCACGTTCATATTTTGGGTGTTTCGGTCTGGAGAATGTGGAATGTGTCTGTCGAACAGTTTCAAGGCTTCGTTGTCGATAGTTGTACTGGCGTATCTGTGTGCGACGGCGATGGTCTGTAGGTCGGGAGACGGCGCTCATAGTTCATTACATAATTAGACTAGATCGATTAATATTATTCTCACATGAATTTTGCCCCTTCCTTGCAGAAGTTCTGAATGCGTTAAAATCATTTATTAGTGTACATCCTCCACTGGCTTTCCCGAAACGCCTACGTACCTAGGCGCAACTGGGTGTACTTAAGTACACATCACACATTCTGAAGCGATACTAGGCTCTCTTATTCCTTTGAGGGGATAGGTATCCCTCTAACAACAGTACATGCAGCGATTGATTTACATACGGATATTAACCAGAGCGCAGACACGCCTGTTTCATCGATTTTTTTCACCGTTATATGACGCAACTGTGGGAAAGTCGGCCTTTAAGCGATGTTGAGCCTAATGGTGTTGTTCTGAAATTATTTTTTGAACTTGGGGTCATCTCTGCCTCCGTCGCCGTCGTTATCGATAGTCCAGCTATCGGTTATTTGTGTTCGAGTTGTCAGAGCTCCGTTTTTATCCATTTTCAAATAGATGCGCGTCTGAGGAGAATAACAAACTACTAAATTGTCTCGAAATGAGATTACTTAAGTAGTACATTTCCACCCAACTTTGTGCACGCATAGAGAGGGTGAATGCTTCATTTTCCGTTGTCAAAAACTGTGGGGCGGGAAACGACGAAAGCCACTTTTGGTCAGTCTTGAACACCGTTAACCACCTGAAATGAAGAGGAGGGCTTGATACGTCAATGAGAGCTGTGGTTAAGCCGTCGTTCAGTACTGGACCGTTGGTATAACACCAGTTGCTCACGGCACTTCTGGCCGTTCGGCAGCAGTTGCGACACAAAGTTAGACTTTACACCTCCGAGACTGTCCCCTTCGATTGCAAGTGTAAATATTGCTTAGCTGGTGGAACAAGTTGTAATTTCTTAAGCCCTAGCATCTGTTTAGAAATCTTGGCTGACCACTAAAACCCCCACTGCGCTCGAATGACTTTATATATTATTCGATAATTTCAACCAAACTTTGAGAAAAGAACATGGACAGTGATCCAGAACCAAATGTTTCACTGCCCTTATTTCCTGTACGATACGCATTCTCCGGTATGCAAATTCACCACGGTCGGAGAATGCCTACATTCATTGGTGAGGGCCCAACGATCAAACTGTTCTGCTTTGGGGCTCATCAGTAGCCGCACAGTGGCTAGCAGTGTAGGTAAATGAATGGTTAGAGCGTTTGATAATCGGTGCAGTTAAGTGGAAATTTTGGGGGGAAAAATATTTTTTAGCCTACATTTCTGAAATAAAATATGGTTTCGCGCGAATCTTACTAATTGATTTGCTCAGGAACTCCGAAAAATTCTGAATAACGGGACGGAAATAATTACATCTCTCTGTCAGTGGCAGTTGTACTTACGTTGAACAAATTAGACAGTAACACAACATTCAATTTATTGAATGGGGTTCTAGCAACTTGGTCCAAGGTTAAGTTAGGGCAAAAAGGGAAGGTTCAACCGTTTGTTGAGTTTCTTAAAAGTAGTGATACAATTTCGGCTGGAAATGAAAGAACTCCATTTTTTATTTTATTTGAACCTATGTTGATATATTTGTTTACTTTTAAGTCTAGTTCTATGATTGAAAACGCACGACAGGGTGGCCGAATATGCATACTACGATCTTGCGAAAACTGTCAATTTTCTGTCCGGATATTGTACTACGGAAAAAACGATCGTCCCAAACGCTTAAAATATAACATAGATTTTTGTTGGATTTAAGCGCCACAGTACCACATGTATATTTTGGCCATGGTCCTAATGTTTGGAGCGGTAAAACAAAATACAGTGAGACAAAGTTGCGATTGCGTTTCGTGACAGAAAAATGTTATAAACACTCAAAGTATTATTTTGAAGCTGCATTTGTCCATTGTTTTTAGAAAACAATGCGAGGCTCCCGCATCTGGCTTCACTCGATTTTAACTGACTTAAAATCAGATTTTCTGATTCTAGAAGGGAGTTATTTGAAACGTTTCCGCTTACACTAACGTTCTTTAACAAAAGGTTTCCAGAGGCTCGGATCAAGTCAAATTACTCACTCAATTTTCTGTCACGAAATTGCATGAAGCAGGTCATATACTTTCAGTTTACATCCTGCACTAAGAAAACTAACACCTGTGGTTAGATACTCCGAACAGTATCTTTGACTATGTGGAGGGATCAATGATTTTGGACATGCCTTTCTCAGAGGAAGTCTTGATACAGTTTTCTTATTTACTTTGCTCAGGAAACCCTGACAATCATGAACGACTGAAAAAATAATTTTTTTCATCCGCCAGTGAAAAGTTTGCGTTCAGGTTGCACAAAATGAATAGTAACACGTGTTCAATTTAGTGAGTTAATTTCTAGCGCCCGGTCTGCTGCTTTTTCATTTACTAGCATTGCGATCAGCAGAAATTAAGTGTCGAAAATACGTGCATTTCCAAAGCTTGGTTTTAGTTTGATCGAAAGGGATTGCAAAACATTCACTGAATACCAGTGATATTTCCCAGGGAAGTGGACTAGATGAGCACAGAAGAAGCAGATATTTGCCGCTGTTTATGACTAAAAATTCATCTCATCAAAAAGTTATCATTTCAATCAAGCAATCAGCCTAATAGTCATAATCCTCATCTTCTTCTCCGGCATAGTCATCATATTCATCTTCACTCAGCTTCTGCAAACGACTCCTGCACCTTGTTCCTTTGCAAACATAACCACAGATGCCTTTGTTGCATGCATATCCTTCGTACTCCCCGTAACGACAGTGTTTCGCGTTACAGCCATCGAAGTGCACCCTGCCAAAAATTTCGAGCTGTCCAAGGAAGTCGCTTCTCGACTGATATCTTTCCTCTGACATCTTCAGACGTTTCGTCTCGTAGCAACCATCCGGCTCACAGATGTAGTCACAGTAACCATTTCTGCATCCGAAGCCTCCGAAATCACCCACGTGGCAGGTTAACTCAAAGCAGTCCTCGAAAACTATCTCCCCATCAAGATTGCGGAGGTAGTGTCGAGGAGCAGGGTAATATCCGTGTTCCTCAAGGTCATCGATGAAGGCGAAAGCGGTTCCAAACGGCAGAGTGGCCACCAGTGCGAATGAGCCGAGGAAAATGAGGAAAAAGTTCATTTTAGTGGCTGTCAATGTCGCCTTCGATGGCACACATCCTAGAGACGCAGCTTTTTTCGTTGATCGATAATTGCGCAGTTAGTCGACCTCATTGTCGATTGGACCACAGGCTGGCAGGGGCTGAACGAATGACATTCGCAGTTTGACTTTGGAACGATTTTCCAGCTCTAGCACTATTTCAGCATGGCGATGACTGCAAAGTTCCTAACGCTGCCGTCGGGCGGCCATTTTCCTGCTTGTCCACTCAGAGTGCACAAAGAATTGGCTTAAAAACAGAGCGAACAAATCTGCTAGTAGAGTTTATCATGCAAATTATTCCATGAGACCATTTGACGACCACAAGAGCTGCATAGCTCAGAGAAAAGGCACACTGCTGCTATAAATTAACTTGAAAAGAATATTTGACTGGCCACTACCATTATGACATACAGAAACTCTTCTAGTTACGAACTTACAGACATATCGGAGTCCCTATCTTATGAAAAGTCAACCAAAATTATGAAATTTCATTGATGAACGTTCACCTGAGCACCAGCGAAAGTCACATCTTCCGCTCTGCTTTGGTTCTCGACAGAGGTTCTGACAGTCGTAGCAGCTGGTATTAGGCAGATAGTATTGCCGGTAAAGACAAGGAAGACTGGAATGGTCGTTTCTGGCTTATTAGCCATCGTCAGCCAGTCATACCCAGATTCAAATGGTGTCCCAACCGAGCCTCGAACTCGCGACCTGTTTGATTAGAGTAAACATCCTAACCAGTGACCTTCATCAATGATCGTCAGTAGCTCCTGGCCTAAACCGGCGAGACAACGAGCTCGTGGCTTGATGGTTAGAGCGTCTGAAGTTAATCAAACAGGTCGCGAATTCGAGGCTCGGGTGGGACACCATTTGAATCTGAGTATGACTGGCTGACGAGTCAGAAATGGTCATTACAATCTCGTTTGTCTTTGGCAGCAATACTATCTGCCAAGTTCCGAAATGTGTTTTCGATTCAAACAAACGAATTAAGTAGTTTTATAATACTGATTAACATACAGTCCAATCTCGAGACATTTTAGTCACGTCAGGTTGCCGGCTTTCGATAGCCTGATAGCCTGTAAAAATATACTCTGTCTGAAATTGGCTTCTTAAGTTGTGTGTATTTATATAGTGATTTCTGGTTTACTTTTAAATTCAAATATATTTTTTTTTAAAAACCCGGTAAAGTAGTAAAAAACTAGGCAAATATATCTGCTTCGGAGTCATCAGCGATCGTCAGTATGCTATAGGTTTTATTTAACCTTCTGACGTGACGTATCTAAGCTCGGCAAGACGCATTTGATCCCAAATTTCTGTGGTTGGCACAACGTTCGATATTCCAGCAGCGCAGCTGATAGGCAGATAGATCAGGCTTATAAGCACAACAGGTGAATGTCGCTTACCATCTCCTTTAAAAATTTGTAAAACCTTTCGAGCCTAGAGCGTCTTCCTCTTTTGAACTAGGATATTAGGATTCAATGTCCTCAGAATTAGAGGGGCAAGAACTTTGGCCGTCAGACGTTTTTGATTCATACTGAAATACATCCTAAGAGCCCGCAACAGATGATGGCTGAGTACGCATTCTCGGTGCGGTATTTCAGGGGTAGAGTCGGGATGCAGCTACATAGCTGTCGAGGTCAGCAGTCATCTAATTTGTCGTGAATGGTCGAATTTGGTACGATGACTGCTTTTATATTTACCGGCAAAATAACTACGTCAGATAAACCGAGAGACTACTATGGACGTGGACGATCGAACGCATAGCAGCAATGAGGAGTCAGGAAACAACACTGAAGCCGTGGCTCATTCGAGGGGGTCCCGTCACATCCCTGAGTTCAATCAGGCTGGGGTCCCCCTGAGATTTACTAACTGTATTGAACTCAAGAGCTGCTTGAGTCACGCTTCTCTATTCGGCAGTCCAGTATCAAGTGGGATGTCCCCTCTCATCTATATTCAGTTCTAAAGCAATTTTTAGTCCTCATGAGGTAATCTTAACTCATAAAACTAATTGAGAAGAATACGACTCGATCGCTGGGACAATACTTTTATTCGCCTGACTTTTCGAGATCTGTCACGGATTCTGCATCAGAGACGTAGTCGAATAGCAGTAGCATATGGGTAGCGTATGCACAGGAGTTTGCAGTATTTATAGGATACAGTCACTACTGCAAAATATATCAAAACTTTTGCCACTGAACTGAAAGCGCTGAATCTAAAAATACACCTCTAACCATAACCTCAAAATCCCAACCCTAGACCTTTAATCGTAACCCTAACCCCCTACCCCTAAGTTATCAATCCTAACCTCCAAACGTGACAATAAATAGAGTTTTGTATAAACTGGAAGGCAGGCATCCCAAGAAATGAAATTTCAAGGAAAGGCGTCCGTTGGGAAAAGTGGGAAACTCTATTCAGTAAATTGTCGACACGGGCGTTGTCAAACTTGAGAAAGTATGCAAAGAAAAATTAGCATTCGAAAGTTTTTGTACAGTTTAATAGTCGTCAAGTGTGGGCGCTAATTAGTAGGTGCAATTTGCGTCACATCGCGGTGGGCATAATTAGCAGTCGCAATGGCGTAGTGGATAATTGGTAAATGTAATTTGCTTCAGTCAAGGGTCAGTCCGGGTCATCCGGTGTCGGCGCTAACTGTGGTTCATGTTGGTCTATAGTTATCGGCCGTAGTCTATTCCATCTTTCTTTGAGATGTTTGTACACTCCATCCATCTGGATACGCTGGTGGACGCATTAATCACCGGAATGCATGGCCTCAAGTAATTATCGGCATCTTTCGGAGGGGCAACCTCCGCGGATGCGTGTTTTGTCCAATTCAAAGGCGTGTCCTGTGTCAAGGCAATACATAACCACTTCGGACAAATGGCCACGTCTTTTTACTGCCAATTGGTGCTCGTGGATGTGTGTGGAAACGAATCTTCCTGTTTGGCAACAATATACCGTATCACAAGCTTTGCATTGAATTTTGCAGACGACTTCTTTCTTATTGAGGTAGCCAACTTTATACTTAGGGTGTACTAGCTGGGTGGGGTGGAACCTCAGTTAACGAATTAAATCCGTTCCAGCCCCGAGCTCATCATATGAAACGCTCGTCTTGCGAAACGTAGCTAATCAAAGTGCATCAGTGCACTGATTGGCTGCAGGTGACCACGAACCAACGCCCTGGGAGCAAGACTCAACAGCGGACACGGGTACACACATACAGGCACTGACAACTCTTCAGCTGAGCGGAAGCTCGTCAGCCAAAACACATTTTCTGCTCGTGGTTCGCTCGCTACCTGAAGTCCTCGTAGACGGGATTGCTCGTCACCCGAGGCTCCAATATACAACCAAATCCAGTCACTGTTTTGGATTGAAAAAATATCTATGCAGCACTTTGGGTCAGCGATAAGTGGTCTACAGCTACAATTTTGAGTATGTGCTGACAAGTAGTTGATTTACTTCGAGAAAGACTGAACGCTGAGGTCCACCAATCGAAGAAGTTACCAGGTTTACAGCCCAACCTTGTGATGCCTTCCGTTAAGAGCAAGGAGCAAGACCAGCCGTCATGTGTGTCAAGTTCGCTGAGGTGACCTTTTAGTCGTCTACAAGTTTATCTTCAAAAGTTGACTGTGCTTACGCACTATATGCATCGCGGTCCCGGTACATATACCTCCGTTTTCTGCTACACACCGGAAGTGTATTGGCCAACGCTGATTGAGCGTGACTCATTGACCCTTTGAATAAACTTTAGAATCCCAGAACCATCAGCGGTTGCCTACAACTTCTCATATGTAGCAGTGTTGCAAGGAGGACTTTTCGTTTGCATAGCACTCGCTGTTACAGCTGCTAGATTGCATTTTGATGTGAACACTGCTCACCGAAATTTAATCAACGGGATTCGTGAGCATTATTCACAGTGAGTTATGCTCATCGCATGTCTTATTGCGTTTCTCCTCTCAGGAGTTAGCCGGATCTAAACAATGGAACAGTAGAATGGAGTGTAGAGCTGAGCGGCGGTCAGTCTGCGTTCGAAATTATAAAACAAGTTGCTACTTTTGCGCAATTTGAAAAAAATTGCCGAGCCAACAGTTTGGAATATCGATTCGTTCTGGTAAAAGTGCAACTACGAGGCTGCTCCGCAAAATGCTCAAAATATTGAAAATTTTGTTGACCGCTCGATCTGAAAGACTATAAAAGTGGCATCGAAGAGAACCCAACTCAAACAACTTCACCACCGCAGACATGAAATTCCTCGTCCTCTGTGCCCTCTTCGCTCTGGCCGCCGCCCACTACGCCCCCGACGACCACTTCTCCGGAAAGGCCGCTTTCAAGGGTGACATCTACTTCGATGGCTGCTACGAGGAGACCTGCCACAAGGACGGCTTCTACGGATACGGATGCCATGCCGGCCACTGCTCCCACATCTGCTACTCCAAGGGCTGCTACGAAACCCACGCCTACTCCCAGAAGAGTGCTGAGAGCTGGGGCGAACAGGAGGGCTACGGCAAGCGTTTCGAGAAGGGTGGCTCCAAGGGCCAGAGCCAGTACAAGGGTCACGTGCAATTCGGTGGTCGTGTAGACTTCTCGGGCTGCACGTCTGAGCACTGCAACAACGGTGAGGTTGAGGGCTACGACTGCAAGGACGGCCACTGCGCCACCGTATGCAAGGGCAGCGAATGCCACGAGGAGAAGGAGTATGGATACGGATACGGCTACTAAGCTGTCGCCTGTAATGAGATGTTTAATATAAACACTTTACCTCGGCAATTGATCTAGTTTCTTAGAGAATACAGTTTCCGTAAAACTGGGTTGGTCAACGTTATTCTTATATGGGGCGAGGTAGGCTATGGTGGTTTTGCACATAGGGCTGGTAATTTTCGACTCTCTTGACGTACCTTACCCGTTTACTTCTTGCAGTCTGGTTTAATCGGAATTCTTTTTTAAATGTTAAGCCCTGCGTATGTTAAACTGGGCTAATTTTTAATTCTCTGTGCTCTAACTTTAATATTCCGACTAACATGTCGTTGGAATGACCAAGGCCAAGCTTATCTATCCTCCTTTGGCGAATGGAGTTGAGGCAAGTTTACAAGAATTTTCATCACGAGGTTGTGGTATTTTTTGTTGCATCAATATACGCCTCGGCAAGGCCTCCATATAAACAACACTACAGTAACAATTTACGCTAGGTTTCTATAATACGAAATCTGTGGTACCAAGTTTTTATATGGATGAAGCGTATCAAGAGGAAGCGAAACAAATGAAAAATGAAAATGCAAACTTATAAAACTAGAGCTAAAGTAAACTGAATTGAACTAAAAGAACCCAAAAACGAAAGTAAACTAAACTACGGTCAACTAAACTAACTCAATTAAAACCTAAACTAAACTAAAGGTAATAAAAGTAAACAAAGAACTTATAACTGAACTGAATAATAACTGCGATGCGATAAGAAATTAGGTATATATGTTGTTTGTTAGTTCGACCATCGCAAGCGAACAGTTGGAAATAGTAAACTACGGTGTTGTTTCTCAAGAATACTGACATATGCCTTGAAAATGATTTAGTCCGATTTTTCACGGTAGTCGCACAGTAGGACCACGTGCGGACACGCCATAGGAAGCCAGGGTGTAAAAATCGATTTTTTTATCCCAGCTTATCTGAGTGTATTTTGTTTCCCTCACGTCTGATTTTGCTTTGAGCGAGTAAGCGAAGAAATCATAGTTGAATGAAAAGAATTAAATTCAGACTAAATGCACAGACATGAATAATCGAAACCATATACTTCTGTATAGAACCTATGTGCATCGATTTATTAACAAAATGACGAGAAAGTTCCATTAATGATTGGTGAGCGCTAATTAGTGGATAACAAAATTACTTCTTGAACAACAAAAAGGCTGAAATTGCTATTAGGGGATATAATTTTTATGTGCACTATGTTATCACGATAGCAGACTAGGACAGACGGAAGGACAGACTGAGTAAACTTGTTTAATGTCTTTTGATTACGTAGTTAACGACCGTACTAAATAGGTTTCTTTAGTTAACTAGTGAGCTTAATGTTCCTAGATATTTTGCTAGATTTAAGTAATTAGAATTGTTATGAATGGAAATTTGAGGGCAAGCTACGCAGGCTCAGTAATGAAAAATTTTGCGGCAACTTCCCTCTTCCACGACCCGTTATCCCAGCCCAGTTTCAGAAAGGAATACATACACCCGTTAAGGCTTCAGGAAACGCGTTCTTACCGAAAGGGAGTCCAAAATCAAGCTAGTAGAACGTATCTTGGAAAAAATTTAACCATCCAAAATGTTAATTCTGATAGCCATCTCAGATAATGAAGTGATCAACCCATCCGTCCTAAGTAATGCACCGCATGCATCATCAGTAAACCGGTGTAAAGTGCTTTGAGTTCCAATGCATTAGAACGTACCCACCTGTCTACTTTTCCAGGTCCACCCAAATTCCAAATCTCCAGCGAGCCTGGCCAGCATAACGTCGCGCTGGGATCAGGTTTGACGCTGTTCTGTGTTGCGGAGGGCGAACCAAAACCGACAATTTGGTGGACCAAGGATGGCATGCCCCTGGATTCCCAACGCTACAACATCTCCGAAAACGGTGTCCACCTGCGACTGTCTTCAGCCGAGGACAACGATGCCGGACGTTTTGCCTGCATTGCCAGCAGTCCCTACGGCGAAATCATGCGCAACTTTGACGTCAAGGTCACCTGTAGGTCACAGTTCAAACTTAAATGCTCGTTCTGCATTTTCTTTTGAAAACGATTACTTGACAGGCTGATTTGTTCTAGATGACAGGACTGTGTGCCAATTTATAGTAGAACGCATACTTAACAGTACATGTTTCTTAGGTATGCAGGCGGAACTTAATGTGATGTTAGATTATTTGATAAATCAAAGAGAGCCTAGTAAATGCTTGCAATTTTGGTTAAATATGTCTAGACGCGTGATACTCCCTGCAGTTCTGACTTGAGACTCGTTAGTAGGGGCTTTAAAATGCGCCCGCCCTTTTCCATTGCTTTTGAACATGGGTGTCTTTCTGTTTCAGAAGTGTAGAAATCCATCATTTGACCCCAGTAACTACTTCTTCGTACTTTATTTGTACTAATAACGGCAGTCACCCACTGACAACCTCCACAGATAATTGAAGAAAATGAATTTTGCGTGACAAACACTCAGTCCGGCAATCATTTAACTTGCATAAAAAATACAACCGTTCTCTTCTTGAACTTCCAAGTTTACAATGGTATACTTATTTGAACAAGGCAAATTTTACAAAAAAAAGCTTTCTTAAAATGTATTTCGAAAAAAAACAATGCTTACACGTATGACTAATTATCACTATCGGCGTTTCGTAGACCCACCCCGACTCGATGGAGATGGTCAGAGGCAATACAGTCTTGAAAGAACAGTTGGAAGCAGTGCGATCCTTGAATGTCTCGTTACCGGTAACCCTACGCCTAAAATCGAATGGTACAAGGATGGCCAATTACTGGATCCCCTACCCTATCGGTGAGATCGCCAATTCGTTGAACATGAAATTACATATTTTATTGAAAATTTGTCAGTAGGCATTGTTCTAAACATAAAACAAATGAACGTTGCCGGTAATTTCATGTCTTGGCAGGCCATCAATAAACATTATCATTAAATGTTCAAGTGTTTTTATATTTCTAGGTACCGATTTTTTAACCAAAAACGGGAATTGGAAATTCTCTCAATTCAACCTACTGACGCCGGGCGTTACAGATGTTTTGCATCGAATGAAATTGGCTCCTTGGAAGTTAGCATCGATATGACCGTCGGAGGTATGATTCTCCTCATACAAACATTTTAGATCTTTGACAGTCTTACTTCCCTAGTCACTTGGTTTTGCAGCCAATAGAATGTCATTTTCGCCCGTCGTAGCTTCAAAGTAACGCAGAATATAAGTTGCTAAATCTTCAAGAAGAACCGGGAAAGCTACTTTGAGATCAACAGAGTGATCGCTGTCTGGCAAATGTTCAGAAATCGAACAACGTGGTATCCTACTTGATTGTTTGAAAATCCAATTGGGTACATGCCCAGCGGGCCTGGCTGTCAATTGATTCTGCGTTCGTCCAATTTACCTGCATCCACAGATTCACGTTAATACATACATCCAAATTGGGGGATGCCCTGAGACATCCTTTGCCTGCTTAATTGTAAACTTTTTAGTAGGAATGATAAATAGGAGTTCACATGCATTGTACGTCCTTTATATGGTACAGTGCGACCGTCGCTTGATTGTGTTATGCATATTATCACACTTAAAGGGCAAGGGTAGAATAATAACAGGCTTTCTGGGAACTGACTGTTCCATCAATATGAGCCGTAAGAAGATGTTGTACTTTGGAAAGAAGGGTGCAGGCTAACCGTGGTGAAGTAGAGCTGCTTTAATGAAAGCGATTTTTGCCTTGGGGCTCACTCTCGTGAGTTCCGTTAGCGATCGGTGAGCATTAATCAACCAGTGATAACATGCACCTATTAAAATTGGCAAGACAATGAGCTCGTGGTTCAAGGGTAAGAGCACTCAACTTTGTATCAAAAGGTCGTGAACTCGGGTGGTGCACCACTTGGGGTTGGGTATGAATAGCTGACGACGGCTAATGAGCCAGAAATGCCCATTCCAGTCTTCCTTGTCTTTGTCAGCAATGCTATCTACCTGGACTAATAGCCGCTATGCGGCTACTGGCGGGACTCCAGAATAAATTACGAGGCAAAGTGGGACGTGTGAGTTCTGTTACCAGTCGGTGAAAGTTCATCAGCGAGTGTCCATCATCCTCTATAAACATGACGGTATCTAGGAAGGATAGCTTTTATTACTGTCCAGTTTACATTGTGAATTGAATCGTTGGGTGTCAAGTACAGGCTGTCCACGAAGTCTGGGTACATAGGGGATAAATACATACCTTTAGAACAAAACAATGTAAGTTAATTATAATGCTATGCAATTATACTTTCAGAGCGAGTCAGCAAGTCAGAATGCAAGAGTGCAAGTCAGTTACAGAAAAAAGCCCCCGGTTATTAATTCAGTGCGCATAGCGAGGAGGCGTCAGTATTCACGGTCCAATCAGAAAGAAAAGAAAATCGATAATTATTGACGCGTTGTCAAGCCATGGCGTGGAACTTTGCGCTGCAGCTGCGCTGAGAACCTAAGCGTTGTTGACTAATCATGAAACTGCCGTCCCAAAAAAATAACATTATTATATAAAATATTAAAATTCCTATGTACGAAGACTTTGTGGGCACCATGTATTCATAAAATTACGAAGGCCTTCGGCGGGGAGGATAATCATGGTTAAGTAGAGTTCTAATGTTGTCTAAAAAACAACCCCATAAATGTCGGTCCACTTACTATGAACAATGTATTATAATGCTTGGATAACGTCCAAGCAGTTAAATGAGGATATATCGTTCATCTTTTTCTCTACCTGAATACAGAGAGATAGATCAGCTTTATTTTGAAAATATCACTCCAAACTTTTCAGCACAAACATCTTGCATTCACAAGGAATAAGATTAAGCGCACAAATTCACAACACTGGGAAATCAAAAGCGAACCATAATCACCAAACGCTGCTGTTGTCAAAATCGTGGATGAATGACCTTGGGAAATTCGTCAAATATAGGCCAAATTGGATTTCTTTCAAAACGGAGCTAGCGTTGCCCACTTATGACCCCATTGTAGTTCAAATAAACAAAGAGGGATGAACGTCGGTTTATAATGGCCAGAGCAGCGTATATAAAAGAAAATTTACATGCGAATGGAGGGAGACTAGAAATGGTGGCCTGATTTTAAAATCTTGCTTTGCCCCTTTGTATTGTCCTAGTCAGACGACTGAGACGTTTACTTCCAATCGGAAGTATTGTCCCAATTTACGCTCATTTTTTTCGCCAATTAATCACTTACTCAATAACTCTTTGTATGTGTGTCTGTGTACTAACACACAACCAGCTCCACCGCGGATTGATCGTGGTCGCCTACGCAGCGAGTATGTCATTCGTGAGGGTGACGAGCTGGTGCTGCCCTGCCCAGCCACCGGATCACCAACACCCCGACTGGAGTTCACTCGCAGCGAGCTGAGCCCTGACTCGAACAAGGTAACCCAGCGCAAATTGGATTTGCCCAGCACTCCCGTGGACAGTCATTTCGCCACTGGAGATTCCGACTCCATCACACGTCGCGCGGTCGTCTCTCAGGTAGCTTTTCCTTTCAGAAGTTTTATAGATAACAATTGGATAAACAGTGGATATTTTAAAAATACACTGAAATAACTGCTACATGCATTTCAGTAGGCCTACATATGCTTATTTATTTGATATATTTAGATTTAAAGCTGAGAAGGTTCCATAATTTAAATTAGATAGTTCACTACATGAGTGAAGGCACGTACTGTATGCCGCCTGCGTGCTTAAATTATTCGTGTTAATAATAACTGCCTTTTCCGTGAATCATAGTCAGGCAGGTTAAAACGAGTCTAATTGTCCTGACAAGCCCTCACATACCTCGAAAGGAATACTCAAATCTTTCGTTTGTTGTTTTGCAGGATCGTCAGTCACTGACCATTTTCAGGGTCACCAAGGGCGACGCTGGAACCTATCAGTGCAATGCCAGCAATGAAATTGGTTGGGACACAATGAAGTATACCGTACGAGTCCGCGGTAAGTTGACACCAATTTCGTCTACTCACGTAAGCTGGTGAGCACTAATTGTCTGAAATCATTCGGAAATAGGAGAACAGCAGTCATGATTGTATCGTTTAAGTGGTGAATTTACTCAGGGCGCCATAATCACCAAGACAAGTCTTGATTAGAAGGAGAAGACGGGAATAAACAGATGGATCATCCTGCCCGGCAACCGAAGTTGCTGTCTCTGGCGACAGTAGCCACTCGCGAAACTGGAGCGTGTGTGCTTACAGCTTAATTTGATGTCTGAGAGCGAGAAGGCGAGGGTAAGGCAATAATACCAGCTGATTTAAAGTTTGTTTTTGGAAAAGGATTCCAGCGTTTTCGTGTTCAACTATTGTGTGAGTGTGGATTGTCCCTCAGCCGCCCCTTAAACAGGCCGCGTGGTAGACGTACTGGACCACCGCGGGTGGAGCTAAATCAGAGCCTTTATAACCCTACCAGTCCGCCGGATTTGAGGCAGTCTTGGCGGCTCTCGGGGCCTGCGCCCGATCCTGCATACTGCATCCGGTCTTCTTAATTATGTTTTGACACCGAGCATAGGCAGATGAAAAGAAGGGAGAAAGAGAGAGAGTAGAAGTAGCTGCAGCAGAAGCCTACTATAACGTAAAAGTAATCCACGCGTAAGCCACTAGCCCTGCATTCCCATGCTGTACAGTACACACTGGACACTGTGGGAATTGACGGACTTATGACCAGCAGAACGCGGTTTCGAGCCCCAGGGGTAGCAATACCCGAGTTTTGTTATGACTGGCCGATAACGGCTAATGAGTCAGAAATGGCCATCCTAGTCACCCTCGGAGTTCTCGACCTAGGGAGAATCCTGTACAGGAACTGCACCAGTTACTGGAGCTGACTGCTACACAGCCATACACACCCGCCAATTGGCAGACCGCGGTCGAATAAGTGATCGCCCTAATTGGATGAGGCAAGGGGATTTAAAATGAGGCTAGACGGAGCAGAGGTGCGTTCCAGCAGAGGAAACAGTTCTCAGCAGCGTTCAGGATTTCCTGTTTTCTAGGGGTTTGGCCTGCTTACTCTGAAATGAACACAAACTAGGCACTTGAATCGCCTTTTGGAGTGCTTGTGGTTTTTGGTGGTTGAAATCGAAGGCGGATTATTTAAGGATTTTTTAATTGAGAAATGGAAATAAAAAGAAAACACCGATCCAGAATACATCCTCAGTTCATGTGCTTGACACCGCCGGCTCTTATGACAGAGCGGCATGGCGTGGGTTAAAATCTTTACTAGGCCTTGTGTAAAAGCGAAGTTTGTCGCAGATGAAAAAAAGAAGATGTGTGAATGCAAACTTTCTTACAACACGATTGAGGTGCACAGAATGTCAAGTATGACAGCAATTACCCAAGCTGATCATTGTTCAGATGACGGTAAGCTAACAAATATACGCTAGAGCGGCTGTCACACTTACTGGCAGCAAAACCAGCTAAGACCTGTTCACCTGTCTCCCCAAAGCTGTCGATATTTGCATGGTTCCCATTGCATGTCTTTAAAACCTAGCCCCCAAGAGCAACGGCTTCTCGTAGATGAGTGCCTAAGACTTCATCGAGGTCAGGGATTTTACATCCCGTTTTAATACATGAAGAGTCATAGGTCAGGCGCGGAACCCATTGAATGAACCCGCAGAATGGATAGGCCCTTGGGTAAGGATAAGTTATTTAAAGCCCCTACCACTGTTCTCGTCTTATACCATCCTGAGGCTAGGAGTGACTACCGTTGCCGCCTCCTTAAACTACTTACTGTCGGCCGGCCCAGAGATTAACCTATAAAGAGGTTTGAGGGTTAAGTATACGATGCCGGAACTGCCTCCCACCCACTCTCTAATTCTTTCTTTTCACTCAACTTTTCAGTACCGCCGAGTTTCGACACCTCCAATGTGCAGCCAGAGGTACACTGGTTCGTGAACCAGTCACGATTCTTGGACTGCACTCTTCAGGGCTTAGCAGACCCGCCGGCGACCATTACCTGGGAGCGCCACGGCAGTCCGGTCACCTCAACGCCAGACGTCCAGATCTCGCCGGATGGCACCAAACTTACAGTGCCGAGGGTGCAGCTAATGGATGCCGGTGACTACAAGTGTGTCGCCGCCAATGAGGTGGGCCGAACCTCTCAGACTTTCCGTGTTCTTGTCTATGGTAAGTCTCTTTGTCCCTTTCTCTCTCTCTCTGTCTCCATTCTTATGTATATATCGCTGTCTACAGTCAGAATTAGAGACCTGCCCCTTGGTGTGTGAGAGGTTGTTTGTTGAAAGCAGATTTTATTCACTCGGTAAACTGTCTTTAACTTAAGTCATATCAACTCCGGAAGGTCGGTAGCTCCTTAGGTGGAACGTAGGTTTCCGTTTTGTCCCCCCTCCCGAGACATACGGCGCACGCAAATCCCTGCAGAGCAGAAAACGAATTTATTTGTCAGTAAACACCGTGTCGGCCATTTATGAAAGCTGGTGGTTTGGCAGCATAGTGACGTGGAAATGAGCATTTCCCTTATTACACTCAAAAAGTAGTAGGCTGTCGGTGGCATTTGTTTGCTCCATTTAATGGCGCACAACCAAATAAAATTTCTACATTCATTATTTGAGAAAAATTGTCTTCCCATAATTTACCAACTATGGGGAGTGGGCGTTCCCATAGTTAGAAAACGAATGCAGTTTGACCGAAATGAACTACCACTCCCACCAATACAGCAAGAGAAAGGCAAATATTACTAAGGATAACTTTATACTTCAGTCACGCCAAGCTGATCTCCCTATACAAAAGCGCCTAAGAGACTGTATTAACAACTGCTTCATCCGTTTAATTTTGCGCTTTTGATAACGCAGTTAAAGCCTACAGTCTCTCGGTGAGCTGTGATGAACCCACAAAGTTTTATTTTTGCAACTCGCTTTCATCTGAAAAATACTGTTTCATTCCTCCCCTCAGTTCGAGCACAATTCGTCAACGCGGTTCGCAAAATTAACATTGATGCCATCCAGAATCAGACGGTTCACATGTCTTGCGAGGTTACTGGAGACCCACCGCCGAAAGTCACTTGGTTCAAACGCGATGTCGAGCTCTTCCCGATGGGTTCCTTCTTGCAACCTGGAGCATCCGCGGGCGCATTCTCAAGTCGTTTTCCCCACATAATGCCCCTGCAGGGTGAACAGATCTTGCAGCTGACTAATGTTCAGAGGGAAGACGCCGGAGACTATACCTGCATGGCGACCAACGGTGGCGATGCCATTGAAAAGAAGTTTAATCTCTCAGTAATCCGTACGTTCTTGAAGAATATAATTGGCATGCAGGATTAGTGAGGCCAATCATTTTTTACAACTAAAAAACGACTTTCTATTTTCAGTTGACATACTATTCTTCGTGCAGCACGTCTCGACTTACGTGCAGGAGTTGGTTCGCGCACCAATTTACACCAATTACACCCATTTAATCAAAGATGCAATTCAGTGAACTCGCCAAGGGTCAGCGAACAACTCCTCAACTTCCGCGTGCTTCCCATTGGTCCAGTGGGGGATTAGTGGTATTGCTAAAAGATGCACTTTAGTGACCTCGCCAAGGGTCTGCGAACAACTCCCCAACTTCCGCGTGCTCCCCGTTGGTCCAGTGGGGGGGGGGTTAGTGATATTGTTAAAGGATGCACCACCAATTTATACCAATTGCACCAATTTAATAAAAGGTGCACTTCAGTGACCTCACCAAGGGTCAGCGAACAACTCCCCAAATTCCGAGTGCTCCCCGTTGGTCCAGTGGTGGGTTAGTGATATTGTTAAAAGATGCACTTCAGTGACCTCGCCAAGGGTCAAAGAAAAACTCCCCAACTTGCGCGTGCTCGCCGTTGGTTCAGTGGGAGATTAGTGATATTGTTAGAAGAATAGAATCAAATATGCATGCCCCAGGTTATTGTTGTAAAAGAGAGGACGCCGCGGTCTCTGGAGCAATAGTCGTATTCTGAGCTTTCGGCTCCACACGGGAAGCCATCGTCAGAGTAAATGAAAACAGCGAACGTCAGCTACGCATAAATTGGACTGGTAAGGAGGGTGGAGGTAGTGACAATTATTGACTTGTCTCCGTCAATGCTACGTCCATTCTCACGCTATGTTATCGTGTTCTCGACGCGCGCCCCTGGAGTAGTGGCGTGTGACCTTGAGGTGGTGGTCAGTATGCTTGTAGATGAGCTGGGCTCTGGTTTCTGGTCACGGGCACAGGTGGAAAAGTAACAAGGTGGTATATCCACATGCCTGTTTATGGAGTTGTGATCTGACACCCAGGCCTCCAGCAGTTCGCGTCCCGTCCTATTACTGGCTCGTGCCAATATCCGTGTATTCGAGTTTGGGTAGCGATCTGGGACTGTGGGTCGCCTTTCCGTACTGCCCGTTTAGGCTCCTTTATTCGCGAGCTAAGTCGACGCCCGGTCTGCCCTGTATAATGGCAAGAACATTCGCGACATGGCACCTGATGCACTTCAGTGACCCCGCCAAGGGTCAGCGAACAACTCTTTAACTTACGCGTGCTCGCCGTTGGTCCAGTGGGGGGTTAGTAATATTGTTAAAAGATGCACTTCAGTGACCCCGCCAAGGGTCAGCTAACAACTTCCCAACTTACGCGTGCTCGCCATTGGCCCAGTTGGTGATAAGTGATATTGCTAAAAGATGCACTTCAGTGACCTCACCAAGGATCAGCGAAAAACTACCCAACTTACGCGTGCTCGCCATTGGTCCAGTGGTTGATTAGTGATATTGTAAAAAGATGCACCTCAGTGACCTCGCCAAGGGTCAGCTAACCCCCCCCCCCAACCTACACGTGCTCGCAGTAGGTCCAGTAAGGGATTAGTGATATTGTAAGCTGATGCATCTCAGTGACCTCACCAAGGGTAAGTGAACACCCTCAAACCTACAGGTGCTCGCATTTAGTCCAGTGGGGGATATGTGATATTGAAAAAAGATCTACCTTAGCGACCTCGCCAAGGGTCAGCGAACACCTCCCGGAGCCAAGAGTCGGCGAATACACGCTCGCCCTTGATCCTATGGAGGATAAGTGATAAATTAGTAAATTGCATGCCAGTTACCTCGCCTATCCCAGTTCGGATTGCCGCAGGCCGCTTCGAAAGCACCATAGCAGTTATCTGTCTGGTTGCCTTTTTCGTCCCACCATTGCAAGCGGGTGAAAGAGTAAGGACTGAGTTGAATGAACACATTTCAGCTTAAGTTGTCAGGATGACCCCTACAGACTAGCTCTTCGCTGCCTGATACTGGGATGCCAGAAGTGGCCCGAGCGATGAGACCGAGACATATCATTGGAAAATACGGACTGGGCCAACATTGCAACAACATAGAACTATTGATGAAAATTGCTGACACTAATTTTCTCGTCGTTAAACACACTCGTTTCCAACACACCCCTCATCGGCAGTTGCAAACATATTGTCCAAGCTATGGCTGCACGTCAAACCCCATAGTCTATATCTAAGTACGCTCGAGGTGGGCCACCTTCGTGTCCCACAGTCGATCGTTTGGAGGTGCAAAATTTGCATCAGATCGTGTACTTGTCCGTGACCAGTTTAAGCTCCGATTGTCGAATCGCTGTAAGATACTGCGCCCAACTTGCCTAAACGTTATGGTACTGTCAAATCCAACAGCCTGTGTTGCGTTCAGCGAAAGTATCCTTGGACGGATCAGAGATCAATTCGCTGTTCGCGTTAAACCAGCACAAAGCGTCGATAACCAAACTTCGCCCATTACTAAGTTGCCAAACTTGACAGATGCGCTACATTGTGCGATAAATTCGGGTTTGCAACAACAGGTTGTACCGAGGAAGGACTAGATCTCCAGACCGGCTATGCATCTTTCGGCACAAGCTAGAATCGCTCGGTTGTCAAACTTGCATAACTACCGCTCAATCAGACGCCAAACTACACGATCAACAAGATGCGATCGTCAGAATCATTGAACCTAGTCAGCTGGCTCCATGGAATCAGCTTGAAACTCGGGTAACTGCCGCCAGCTCTATTAACTTTTGCGTGATGCAGCTAGCAAATATCAAATTTTTTGCGCTACCGTTCGGTATAAGTCAGTTCAAGTGATAACTGATATCGCTGGAAAAACCGATCGGTGGCTAGAGCGCTTTTTTGAGCTACTGGAATCACCCATACGTTCGCCTGCGAGCCCACAGCTATCAATTGGAATTGCATACGATAGCGGCTGCGAGTCACCTACGAGGTTTGAACTGCAATCGGTATTCAAACGACTGAACGTTCAGAAGGCAGCGGGTGAAGATGGTATCCCAGCAGAAGCCTTCCAAAATTATTGTTCTGCTTTGGCGGACTCATTACACCGGCTGTACTTGACTATATGGACTACCGAAGTCATCCCTTCTGATTGGTCACTGTTCATTGCCTTACCGATACCGAAACGAGGTGACATGCGATTATGCTCAGCTTACCGCGGTATTCGCCTTATAGATATAGCCGCCAAAGTGTTTTCGACCATCCTTCTCCGCAGATTTTCGACTGAACTTCTCTACCACCTTCACTTCTACCGCTTGCTTACTTACTTACTTCTACCGCGCTTACCAGCGATCCAAAGCGCCTCTTTAATCATCGATAAACGCATATGCCTTGCGACTGTTAGCCAAGGAAAAACAACAACAAGACCATGGAATGAAAATCTATTGCCTTATCTTAGTACATTTACCTTTAACGCAAGCGATAATAAATCAATAAATTTTATATTTTGGGCGCAGAGGCCCTAAATATTGCAAAATTAGTGCTTTGGAATAATAAATACAAGGTTGGTAAAGTTGGTAGGCAGCGGGAGTGTTTAGTAATGTAGGCAGATCAATTCATATTCACCAACATATGGTTATTTAAAAAAAACAGTCAACCCTCCTACAAATACGGCCATTCGTGTAAAACGCTTCCTTCTCCCTTGGGGCATCGTTTGTTCTGCGTCCGTATGCCTTCCTACATTCACGTTCGCCATTTAATTCGTGGCTGCCAGGTTGGTCAGCAGTTCATACGCTTTAGTTTCATTCAGCCATGCCTCGCATATTTCGCTGCTCTGATCTACACATTACAAAACACTAGACGCAAAATGATTCTCACCTGCCATTGCGCGTCCGGCATGCGTTTTCTCCTGGTCTGCATTTGCACTTTCGTAAAAAGACAGAAATTGGTTTGCATGCAGACGCTTGTCTTCCCCCCGGATCGCACGCGTCGTGGTTATCCTCTAAATAACACATACAATTAGTGACAAGATCGCCCTTACCTTCTGCCTCATCCACCTAATAGATTTTTTCCTGCGGCATTTTCCACAACGGAAAACGGAACCGTCGCCGTTCCACGCAAGCTTTCGTTGGACTATTTCGTTTGCACAATCGCACTAACGCCGAGAGGGCAGCAGTCCTTTCTGTTGACAGTACGAAACCAAATCGTTTGAATTAAGAGTTTTCACTAGCTCTTCGAATTGCTTTGGTTGAGATAGCCTGAAAGATCGCGCACTGCGAGTGTCGGGGCTGCAACAGACAAAAAAGACTTTTGTCAGCAAGCCAGCAGTTTAAGTACTGTTAAATTTCTGTTACTATCTTCGTCAGCACAGCTCTTAACACAATGTAAGCTGCATAAACTACTATTTTTACAGGGTTCCCCAGCCAGGGAGAGCTGCCTCAACATACCTTCTTTTTCTTTCACCTGGCCATGCATTTTCACTGGAGGTAACCAGCGGCGTTGTTCTCATTGTCGGCGAGCTGCATGATGCAATGGGGTTCGCGCCTAAGGTGCCTCCTGCGGCTACTTATGAAGTACTGAATTGAAGGCAAATTTTATCATTTCTCGGCCATTGCAATTTGCATTTGTCAGAAATGTAATCCTAAATTTCAAAAAAATCAATATTCGTCCTGTTTAATCCTCATTTAGCTTAAAATTTGCTCATACTTGGCTTCCACATCTCCCATTGTTTGCTTTTCTACGCCAGCATTTTCTGTCATTTATGTAGCGGGCCGGGAATGTCGAGACTGGCACACACCTAAAGGAGTAATTCACGCATATGATTCTCCAGAAGTAACGCCGAACGGGGTTGTCAATCACCACAACATGCAATCTTAGAAAGAGATAGAAGAATAACGCGATAGAAAGAAATAAGGTCTGTTGATATACAACAAATGGTAAACAATAAAGAGTGGACAGGGTACGATACGAGGGATTACCAAGGGTCTGTACAAATGGTCCATTTGGAGTAAGGGGTAAGATACCGGCAGGAGTGCATCGCAGTGGGCAACTGCGGGTAAGGGCCATGGTGGTGCTGACGGTAGTGAGCGTGTGTAACGGCGAAACAGAACGGGGGGAAATAGTGCCAGCAGAGGGAGAGAGAAGGAAGACCGGCATCTTCAACAAAAGACGTTCACACCATCCGGATCCACGCCAAAAGTGACCTTGGTGCGTTCAAACACCCATGGTTCGGGTTGGCTCGTTATATTTGCGCTTTCTGCCAAAGCGATTTACACTACGCGCACATTTAATCCTACCCTTTGCGAAATTGCCTACCTCTCATTAGTTTCCACTGACGCCGGTTCAGTTTGCCGCTTCCTTGGACTTCAATATGCACTTACCTGATTATTCGCACCAATAGCATGCTTCCCGGTTAACTTTTTGTCACGTTAGCGTTAACTTTGCTCTTATGTTCCTCTCCCTTTTTGGCTCTTATTCCTATTATTATTTCGATTTATGCCGTCTACAGCTTGTCAGTTTACTGCTCCACCCATATAACCCCCTATTACCAGGTGCCCGTAAGACAGAAGGACCTTGGCTTCTCAGCCTGGGCTTGGCCTCACTAATTATTCTCACCATATAATTTATTTAAAATCTAAATGGTTACTTAAAGGTTTAAAGTAGCACTTTTCTTACCATAAACTGCCGTTTTTAGTTCCTCCAGTTATACTGAAGCCTCAGGGCACTCCCGAAGCTCACATGACGCGCGAGCATGTGCCCGTTACATTCTATTGTCTGATTCGCGACTACAACAGCACCAAGCCGGATATAGTGTGGACAAAGGACGGTTCACCAATTCTCGTCTCAGAGGAAAGTGACTATTTTGTTGTGCAGGATGAGGGTCAATCGCTGACAGTGATCCGTCCTACCTCCAGCGAAAGTGGCATGTTCCGTTGTGAGGTGCGCAATAAGGCAGGCACCGACAGTCATCAATTCAGACTGACAGTCATTGGTAAGGTTACTCTCTATAGAGTAAACTAATACATCTACTTAAATGAACATCAGTAGATCGTATTCTACAAATACAACTGATGTACCGTTTTAGCTCCTCCGAGGTTCCCTACGGACTTCATTCGATATCGACAGAAGCTTGTGCAGCAGATGGGCACTCAAGTGCGGCTGGAATGCCCTGCCACCGGGTCTCCGCCGCCAGTTATCACCTGGTATTACAATGGCTCCCCAGTTCTGCCCTACACAGCACCCTCTCACTACACCTTCGACGCAGACAACAAACTGCTCTACTTTATCACCGGTCAAAAGGATGCTGGCGAGTACCGATGCGTTGCACACAGCGAGGCAGGCAATATTTCTAAGACCTACGAGCTGGAAGTTATCAGTAAGTTCTCTTACTGACCATCGTCCTAGGGCACTGTCAAGCACAGTCCGTTTGCACAAGTGTTATGTGAATCTGCCATTTGTCCCCTAAGTAGTCGTTTTATTAGCCTACTGTTAGACCAAACGATGCTGCTTTGCGTTTTGCAGAATTTAGCATTTCCTCAGTGTTTACTGTAATCAGTATAATGCGCATTCACAGGTAGCAGTTTTTAACAGCTTAGTGGACAGTTTTACAGAGAAAAGGCTCTTCAAACGTCAAAAAACGAGACGCTGACACTTAGTTAACGCAATGGACTGAAAAGGTGAGAATCCATACACTTTTGGCGCAGATCCAACTGCGATGGGGTCCCACGTCGTGAGGATGACATATGAATGTCGGTCAACATACTTTTGATTGGTCTTCCAGCAAGTGATTAGAGCGCGAGCGAGAATACCATGAGGAAATTGTAAACACTTCACGGAATCGGTAAAGACAGTAACCCAGAAATATTCCGGGGTTCGGTTTTGGAAGCGGAGCGACAACCTGAAGGTCTTATTTGATAAAAACAAGAGACCGAAGTACGAGAGCTTTGCATAAACCCCGGTAACCGCTTTCAGACTCAGTCTCAATCGAAATAACTTGGTCGACCCCTTTGGAATTCACCGCAGGAATATATTGACGTGAAATGATAAACTCTTAAATTTTTCCGCTTAAAACCACGGCCGGAGTAAGGAGCGATCTAATTAGATAGCGTTGACGTCAACCTTCTTCAATAGCACAGGCAAATGACGGACCACCCAAACGTTGCTGGTACTACGGTGAAGATATTCATTGTTGATAAGAGAGGACCAAGTCAAGCGCATTGTTTTACGAACCAAATGACCAAAAGAATACGTGGGTGATTCTACTAATGCCCTTTTCGCATTTAGCTTACGGACTGCAAGACTCTGTGAAAAGCCATTGCTTCGTCCTCTGGTCATGTCAGATCGGCAAATGCGCCCACTGCCCCCCTCTGATTACTACTAGTCCTTACTGGGAGGCATAAAGTAAGGCACTAGCCATTAATCACACCAAACCTTCTGGGTTATTGAAGATGAAGTGGTCTAAGTAGTGGGTGTACTCGGATCACTACTATCATCAGGCCGAATCCCAGGTTGGACGTTAGATAGCAGAAGTCACCATAAGGAGTGGTTTATTGTGCACAGAACTCCCTATTGCTGTTTCACGCAGTAGTGACCGCTATCGAAGCCAGGGCTAGTGTTGACTGCGTCCAGCCAGGCCTGAGAGAGTCGATTGTGTGTTGTGTGGGGTGATGAGAGCTGCTTTTACATGACTGTAAAGTGAGTTCAAGTGTTGCCATTGGTGTGTTGCAATTGCCCGAGCGGATGTCGCCTGTAGAGGACTTTGCTGCATCGACCGAGGGGTGGTGTATGCAAGTGGCACTTAGGCAGGCATGCTAATTTGTACGCGCATGGATACGCGGGTGTGGAGCACGTGTGTGAGGGAGTGAGTGAATATCGGTCAAGTGGTCTTCAGGTCATCGGGCGTGAACAGCCGCGTGCAAAGAAAAATGACGTTGGAGCATTGCAGAACGAGGGGGGACAGGCATTGTGGCCGTCCGCCACAAGGGATATGCAAAAAAGGTGGAAAATTTTGCTGCGACTGGCAAACGACAAAAAACAGGGCAATTGGGGACATCCCTAGTGAGGCAAATTTTGCTGCAGCAGCCATCAGGAAGGCAGTGTGTTTGGAGGAAACCCGTGCGCGACAAGTGAATTCAAGAAAGCTCTAAATTGCGCTACTGAGTAGATGCAAACATGCGTATATTACGTTTGGTGGACCCTACTAGGCACCCGACCCCTATCTTTGGACCCAGCGACTTTTGTGTACTTTTAATGTAAGCAAGGTGACAATTGAGGGGGAACGATCCGACGTCGCCCCCTCTACTTGCACTTTGTGCTAACTGCATACCACAAACCCAAACCAAAACCGAAACCCTTTTCCCCTTTGACTACTTCCGAGGTCATTAAACTGAGGTCATGAGTAAAACGCAGATCCTTCGCTCGCCCTGCGAACATGAAATTTCGGCAGACATTAGTTCTGTGTTCTGTGGCTTGCATGCGTTAACTTATGCTCCTAAAACAACACTTTGAAAATTATTCACATTTTTCCCCACAGTGCCTCCATTGGTACGACTCGACCGTTCAGAGATTCGAGAGCGTGAGGGCACCACATTCACCGTTCAGTGTATTGCCGAGGGCCATCCAACGCCAAAATTGGAGTGGTCTCGGGAAAGCGGTGGCCTCTTCCGTGTCGGCACCAGTGTGGACCTCGTGTAAGTAATCTACACTTGCGCCTGCTTAAGGAGTTAAGAGTTACTAAATAATTGATTGTTCGCATAACCTGATGACTGTAGATTGAAAATAGGAGCAGATCGAGGCCACGATACCCACCGTTAAAGATAAACGAATGTTCCCCGGGGCAACGTTAAACCTACCATGTGATTTTATTATATTTTGATAAGGTAATCTGCATATAGCTAGAGCATTTTTTACCACATAGGAGTTTTGATGCTGCACAGAAGAAACCAAACCTGAGGTGAGAGATCAAAGACCTTTTCTGCGCCATATCTCATTGCACGGTCAGGCGTAGATAATTTTACTTGCTTTTGCTTATTACGCAGAGAAATTACACAGAGCAGGGCATCCGACTGACGGCGTTACAATCATCTCCGTTAACGTTTTGTTATTTTCTGCTATTTTTTTCTGGCGACAATAAAGTATAGTTTTTAATTTTCAAACAACAGAGAATGATGCGCAGACGATGCGGTACACAATAATGGTTAGGATTTATTTCAAACATCCTTTGATTTCAGTTTTAGGCTTGTCTTTGTCATCCCTCAACAATAACCTTTAACCTGACCTGACTTCTAATCTTACTCTGAACTCTACTCCCAACCTTAGTTAGTGGTTATGAATGTCAAACCTTATGACCTCGTGGGCATTCTACGCCCATCCGTTGGTATAACATGAGGAATACCCATTGTTAAAATAACCTACCTACTTGAGTAAAGTACGCAGCAATAGTGACAATAGTTTCTTATTGGGACTTTCTCAACATTGTATACCGATTAATTAAAAAAGTCATGTTTTCGTTGGATGGCGAATGGTCACACTGGGATACGGGATATCCGTCAGAAACTCCTTCAAACCCCCTGATTGTTCTTGCCAGCCAAACAAGTTAGCAGCTTTGAGAAATCAGAGAGGACTTTCTTTGTCAGACCAGTCGTTTCGGGCGTTTCCCAAATAATTTACGCGCCCGTGTTCTCCTTTCTCAGGACAGGAATTCTGACAATATCGGAGGCTCGAAAAGAGGACGCTGGACGATATACTTGCACAGCCACAAACAAGATCAGTCAGGACTCCAAGACGGTAGACGTGCAGATTATTGGTGAGTCCGCGCTAAATACCATTTCAACCCCCTTTTCTTCTCCCTTTTCAAAAACAGTCAACCGGTTCTGAGCAGGGGTTAGGATCAGGGGTAGGAATGCGTCGAAGGGCCACCCAATGGCCAAAGTCTCCCCACCCAAGTGCCTTACGGAATTCGTGGTTGAAAGGTTAATGTTTGTTTAATGTGTGAAAAGTGTACAGTAGAAAATAAATTAAAGATACTTTTAATTGTTTTAATTAACTAAAATGGTAGGTAATAGATTGCATAAAGAATATAAAGGACCAAGAAAACTTCAAGGACAACTCCCATTGGTTAACAAATGAAGTATGTAGACCAAGAAAACAAGTAGAGCAACTACATTTTCTATTAGGCGGCCCCAGGATGAATCCTTGCCGCACAAGGATTACGCTTAGGGTTAAGGTTTGGGTTCGTGTTCGTCTTAACTGTAGCCTTTGGGTCTACTATAAGGCTAGGTTTGGGCTTAAGGTTACAGTTTTGTTTTATGTAAGGTTTGAGATACGAGATTATCTAGTCTAATGGAAATTAATCTCAAGGTCACGTATTTTGATTGGGTGGGGCATTCGTATTCCCCTGATCTGTTTAGGCCGTCACACCGGGCGATGGCCTATAGACATCTAAGGGCACGCATGTGGACACAGAATTTGGCTGGATATAGTTTTTAACCATGCCTGTCTGATGTCAACCACTTAGAGTTTATCGCTTTATCAGACCAGTCAACCAGTTGGTAAAATAAGTGCTTCAACTGTCCTCCTCGTAGCAAGTATCAAGATCACAGTTAGTGGAACACTCACCGATCGTGTTACGAAGCACACTCACTCCGTTGTGTCTTGGGGTTAAAGCTGGAGCCCTGCCGACAGCCGCTCAGTGGCTATCCTATTACAGGCAAAAAGCTAATGGTTAAGGCACTAGACTTCTAACCAGAAGATTAGAGCCTCGGGTTTCACAGCGCCTGGGGTTGGTTATGGCTGAGTGATGACGGTTAATAAGCCAGAAATGGCCATTCTAGGCTCCGCTGTCGTCGTCGTCGGTAATGGCTTTTCGCTTACGAATACTAATGTCGCATAATTTAAAAATTATTACTCTGGCGTCACCCGTTCGTATATATATTACAGTAAAAAAGCTGGTGACTGAAAAAATCCTATTTCACCCAGCTCTCTCGTCTACTTGAAGTCGGAATTTCAATATCAAATATTGAAAATCTTGTTGAAATCGATTGGAATTCACCAGCTGGCACGATGTTTCCTCCTGCAACTACAGTTGGGAAATCTAACCGGTAACTAGAGACCGCGATCTATTATAAGCTGTTCGTAATTGTCTCCTCTGGGCTGTCTTGAAGCGTGAAAGGGTTTGCCTTAGTGGTAAAATTCATTCCGTCACTGATCAGGGAGGTAAATACACGTTTCTGACTGCATCAGATACAGTCATTGGTTTGCAGGACTTGGTGTTTGGTGTACAGAATACTACACACCGCCTCAGATATACCAGTTATCGTAACGCTGATGAGTGAGAACATGTACATGTGCGCTGAAACGGGTTTTTGTCCTCTTGAAATCCAGAACGCCCGGTGATTCAGAGCGCTACCGCACCAATCGTGGCAAACGAAGGTGACCAGATCCTGTTGCCCTGCACCGTTACGGGAACACTACCCATACAGATCCAGTGGAGACTGCCATCCGGTCAACAAATCACACAGGATGAAATTATCGGTTTCCAGGTTCTGCCTTCTCAGGTGAGTTCGTGCAGATACGGTTTGCCTGCCGATCAAATGTCTAGGGGCAATTCTCGTCAACTAAAGTCCCAAGGGATAAGCAAAAGATGCAAAGCAAGCATGGCGGCCGCATCTTTTTTTCTTTTCTTCTACTTTTACTCCTATTTCCCCTTCAGCTCTTTCCCTTTCTTTCTTAGCTGAGCTTTATTCCTTGTTCTTGTTTCTCATTCTATCCTAGATATCCGTGCGTAGACTCAAAGTCTTGTGATTTAATATGCATGCATATTGAAAATTTGCAGTCAATACTGCAAATAGTATTTACCAAAATTGTCTATATACTAGGCTTTTTAATTTCTAACAAGTAAATCATATGTTTTAGACTTGCCGTTCTAGTGCCAACAATAACAGTGGATTAAGAATTAATTAAGCTAGACATAAAAAGTTAAGGGAAATGTGGATTTTCAACATGAAAAGAAAAATTCCAGGGAAACTGGATCGATTCTTGACAAATGGTTTATACATAAACACCAAACGGCACTTGAATAATACCGCAGTTGAGTTCAAAGTCAATAAGTTAAGCTTACTATTATTTTAGGCTTCATCAGAATATTTGCGTTGAACAGAACCTTAAGAACCAGGCTTTCACAAATTCCTGAGGTGTTGTTTGATTTCATTTAAGTGTTACATAGGCAGGTTGCCTTATTTGGTAAAATGTCAACGCTTTTTTCCAAGGTTGCCGTCAGAATTAACTAAACTTTCAAAGAAAGGGTTAAAATTCAAAATTACTTAAAACATCCATACCGATATGGTATTTACGCCATTAAGCGGTCTCCGTATTGATTTGTTCTCTGCTCATCTATACTTCCCTGAAATTTATATACGCGGCATCTAAATCAATATGGTGATTGATGCATGAGACATAGGAGCATGGCTTCGAGAAACTCTCGGTCTTTATAGGAAGAGTAGGCAACGAAAGATGCGAGTCTTGTCCTAAGCTTAAGTTTGCTCTGTACCTAGGGAATGCATGACCATTTGAGACCGATGATCATGCCTCTGTACTGTCATTTGGTGGTTGTGGCTACGTAGAAAGGCGGATTCTCCTGCTTTGCCACAAAAGACCATATCACAGCCATCACATGGGATCTTGTAGATGACACACTTCTGAGCAAGATAGCCAATTCTACGAGTGTACAAACTGAAAGCGTAAAGTAGTCATCGGCTTTTGCATCACTCGTATTCAAGGTTTTTCCAAGTGTTTTAGAAAACTTCCGATATATACTCAAGATTCGACGGGGATCTGAAATTTTTTTATTTGTGCACCAGATTTAAGCTATTTTATTCCTTTTTGATTATTTTTTTGTTTCTGACATCGATGTACTAAATCTCTAGGATAACTATTTTGGGAAAATAATTTAATTATATAATTTAGCTTGACAGGCTGATTTTCGTCGTCAGAGTAAGGTGTTTTTGTGGATGAAACAGAACGTTGATGGTTTGAAGTATCAACTGCTTTTTGCAAAATTACTGAAACCTGACAAAAAACTGAGGAACTAGCGTCGAAAAGTTATCTAATATATTCTCATACTTTTGTGAAAGAACCTATTAACTTCAGCTCATATTAAGTTTTGAGACTTTACAACTTTCCACTGAGGATTGAAATACTCAGCTCACAAATGGTTAAACAAAACTCTACAACAAAAACACCCGTGTCAGTTTCTGCTGATTGTCAGTCCAGTGCCCCTGTCTGGACAGTACAGCATAAATAATTTGCATGGTTTACTACCACGGCCCCAGGCCTCCCTATGAGCTGTACCGCCAAACGGAAACTTAAATTCTGTTTAAATGTTGATGCAGCAAAGAAGTCCGAAGCTTTTCTGTTTGCTTACTTGTGGGCAATTTTGAGACCTCATTTAAATGCCAAGCTACCCTGTTCATAAGGCGTATTTTAATTACAGGGCCTGCTGATTGAGCAAGTGAGCCGAACTCACGCCGGTTTGTACCGCTGTTCAGCCAATAACGAGGCCGGCAGTCAAAACGCAATGCTCAGTCTGGATGTACAATGTGAGTTTAATAAGAAAAACATTTTTATCTTTAGTATGACATCATACAGAGAGTGTGTGTGCGCGACCAGCAGACCTGTATTCGGGCCATATTTTTGCATCGTAGGCAACCAATGAAAGTGTGGCCCATTCGCTTTATAAAGTATCTACTTATATCATCCAAGTAGACATGTGATTTGAGGTTTCACAACGCAGGACTGCAAGAGAGTATTTTGCCAATGGACGAGCACTCTCCTAAGACCTTTTCTAATTGGTTTACGAATAGGCTTCGCATTAAGATAAGGATTACGTTAACTGAGCAGAGGGAGAGAGAGACAGCGCCCGACTCGGAAACTCCGTTTTTGGCAAACGTTTTTGACCCTATTTTAGCATAAATCTGCAGAAGCATTTACTTCGGAGGTAAATAAAAGTTTACATACGGCACTACCAAGGGATTGGGACGACAGATAAATTCTCAGTCTTAAAGTAAAATACAAAAATACATTTTATCTCCTTTAATCTGATATAGGAATGTACATAGAACCATTTTAGTAGCCGTATCCGTATCCGTACTCCTTCTCCTCGTGGCATTCGCTGCCCTTGCATACGGTGGCACAGTGGCCATCCTTGCAGTCGTAGCCCTCAACCTCACCGTTGTTGCAATGCTCAGACGTGCAGCCCGAGAAGTCTACACGACCACCGAATTGCACGTGACCCTTGTACTGGCTCTGGCCCTTGGAGCCACCCTTCTCGAAACGCTTGCCGTAGCCCTCCTGTTCGCCCCAGCTCTCAGCACTCTTCTGGGAGTAGGCGTGGGTTTCGTAGCAGCCCTTGGAGTAGCAGATGTGGGAGCAGTGGCCGGCATGGCATCCGTATCCGTAGAAACCGTCCTTGTGGCAGGTCTCCTCATAGCAGCCATCGAAGTAGATGTCACCCTGGAAGGCGGCCTTTCCGGAGAAGTGGTCGTCGGGGGCGTAGTGGGCGGCGGCCAGAGCGAAGAGGGCACAGAGGACGAGGAATTTCATGTCTGCGCTGGTGAAGTTGTTTGAGTTGGGTTCTCTTCGATGCCACTTTTATAGTCTTCGAGATCGGGTGACCCTTACTGCACCCGCCAAACTAATCGATATGTTAAGCATTTTGCAGATTAACTTCGCAGTTGCACTTTCTTTGAACTGGACCGATATTTTTCGCTGTCTATTCTGCAGTTTAATGCAGTGCGCTATGGCACTGCATTTAATGGTCTTGGGTAATCTGATCGATATTCTCCAACGACTGTTTGGTTTTCGCCGGCCATTTAAAAGAATGAAATTGCTTTCACGCCGATATATCCGTGCTTTACAACCAATCAACCTATATTGAATTCTCCCGTAAAAGTCGACAGCTTAAAGATGTGTACTTTGTTCCTGCCAAGTAGCGTGGCATTTCTCGGGCAATATCTGTAACCTTTGTTGGCCTATCCAAACCTACGTTAATAACTGACTAAGACATCAGCATCATTTTTTTGCCAGATAAAGTTTGCTGAATGTATCTAAGGTCTCAGTCATGGTTAAAAATCTCGAAGGTAAGGGCTGTATTTTCATGAAGAAATTATGCTTAGTAGGAGGGGCAAACACATAGAGCCTTTCCTGTGTTCGTTTTTGTCAGTACTTAAGTCACCCCGCAGGATTGTTATATGTTTCATGTCCTGACTGAGAGAGGGTCTTTTTTCCACTTAGATCATAGATCTCGGTTCACTTCAAGGTTTTCAATAAATACTTTTAGACATGATGGATGACTCATCCACCAACGCTCAGCTGAAATTTTAGGTATTCCTCGCTTTTCAACTTTAGGCCATTGGCGAAATGACCCAAAACACGCGCAGTGATTGCATCCATTAAAGTTCATTTGCTCTTCCTAAGCATCGTTTTTTATCCCCTGCCTACAATTTCTGGCCATTCAGGGAGCACAATCTCCGTTTTTGAGGTCGGCAGTTTGAATGCCGTATGCGACAGCTGTGCGCTCATAATGGGACGAAAGCTAGGGAATGTTGATTAGTGGCAGTAGGTAAGATGCACGGAAAGTCCGCCAATGTGTGTGCATTTGGGAAAGGGTTGTGGAGTTCAAAGGATATCAGATGAACCACACATAAAAAGGCCGGCCCGTTCAAGGACCCAAATCAGAGGGCAGTGAGAGACGATTGATTCTGTTGGCAGTTTGTTGATACTTCAATGTAAGAAGACCGCTTGACAGCCATCTGCAGATTTGTTTACGCGGCGATGTTATGCATTCACCAGCTTGGGCAAGTGATCAGCTTGTTATTGAGCATGTAATTAATTGTTACCTGGGACATGTCCCGATTGACGAGAGATCGAGGGGGACAAATCATGCCACCCAACATGTCAGCCAGTGATGCCTGTTCGTGGTCGCTGTCGCAGTTGCTACAGAGTAATTCTACCCAACAATAATTGATTGGGGACGAATGCGCGCTTCAGACGGCAGAAGCGTTAGTAGCAATGGAAAGACGAGTTTCAGGAAGAAGTGAGAGAAAGATGACATGATCGTTGGAACAGGAATTTTATACGTTTGTTGTTTCGGATTCTAAGCCGAACGCCTCATCAGAGACAGCAACAGACTGGTGTAATGGACGCATATGGATCCAATTATCATTGAATGAAGTTGCCATTTGACTTTCGATCTGAAATATCGGACGAAAGAGTTTCTTTTTCGAGCGCTCGTGTATACTTTTATTTCATTTATAATTTGATAGGTTGGTATCGAGGATTCTTTAAACAGCATCTTACAACCGTCCCAAAACCGCGACAAATTGGGCATTCTGGCCTTTTTAATTTTTAGCGTTCCGAGCAACATTCGATAAGCCATAAGGCAGTTGCTCAGTTATAACTGGCACGTCTTTTTCCTCAGAAAAGAACTGCACTAAACTGAAAATACGTAGTTGGTGAAGATAGGCATGAATACAGGATCTGGAAATAAAATTTAAATTGTTTAGATTGAGCCTCTTACACCGTTTCCGTACCTTCCTCACTCCGAATGCCCTTCAGTGAGACCAACGATAACTCGACCTGCTAACACCGAGGTGTCTGGACAACAGGGTGCCATGCTACAGCTCAACTGCGAGGTCAGTGAGGGCATCCCTAAACCAGTCGTTACCTGGGAACACCATGGAGTCTCCTTCAGCAAAACAAAGAGCTTCTATACCACCACAGATTCTGGTCTTCTAATTTTTAATTCTTTGAAGTAAGTCCTCAGATAATTGACTCATAGCTAGGCGGTCGCTGGAAGGCGATTCCCGGCCCTACATGCTTTTTATATTATTGCTGAAGCACGTCTTTCATCTAAGGTATTTGGTTGTTCCATGTATAATATACGTCTATTACGCGAGACGAAATTAATATACATGCCGACATTCCCTTGGAAGTTATATTTTATATAATGCACAACGCAATGGTCTTATTTGTGGGTAATTCGTGCCATACCAAACAGGGCTTTATGAAGACAAGTAAGTAGGTCTTGAAGGTGTTGTAACGCGGCAGCTGCACTGTCACCGCTTAATTCGCCCTGGTTGAATTCCTAAGAATTAACAAAACGCGAGGAGCGTAAAATTTGAAGCCACCCGGATGAGGCTTGTATCGTCTTCAAAACCCGGGTTGCTGTTCCGGGTAGCAGTGGCCGCTGGCATCAGCCAGGACCTGATGTAGACAGCATTCAGTCACGCCTGACGGTGTCTGGAAGTCTCTGTCAGTCTGTGTGCAACTCTCTATGTGAGATGTGACAGTTGCTTACGGGTGATTGTCAAGCGAGTTCAAGTGCTGCATGACTGGTTGCGTGGATTACTTGAGGGGTGTCGAGAATTGGGGTCACCTACTGCGTTGCGTGCCTAAGTGGCCCTTGAGGAACTGAGAGTTGTTGGGCTCACGGTTATGGCCTTAACACCTACAATCTTCCAGACCCTGGTTCCTTAGGAGATTGGAGAGAAGACGGTGGAAAGGCGAGAGTAGACGGAACAGTGTATTGTTTTCATAAAAGTTATGTGAAAGTTGCCAGTCCATCCGGCATGGCTGTACGGCCGGAGGGCGCATGAGCGCGCGGCCTCCAGCCCGTCTCGCTCAGAGCCGATTTCCAAGTGAGTTCTTTGAGTAGTCGGGCCAGAAGACAGAGCGAGAGATAGCATTCATTGGCTAGGTCGGCCTGTAGATTTTGGGCAGAGAGGCAACTTGCGTTGGGCACGCGCGCAAGCTCCCCATTCGTTGCCTGTTTTTTGAGTGTAGATGCGGGGACCGTGATTGGCTGATTGAGACGTCAAAAACCGCGTCGGCGAGCCGTTGGGAAAGTGCACTTCGATGCGAGCTAGTCAGCCAGGCACGAGCCGCTACAAAGGAACCATTGTTGGCAGCCGGCCACAGGCGCGACGCATCAGGACAGTCTGCAAGGTTATGCTGGCATTCGGTTAGGCCGGGCTCCTAACAGAAGGTATTTAAAAAAGGCATCCATGGGCTCGTTTTTTCCACTTCCAAAAGGCAGACAAAATGACATACTGAAAGATACTTTTCTTTTTTATAGACAGCAAGACGAGGGTGAATGGATCTGCATTGCGAGAAATGCAGCCGGTGAAGATCGCCTCTCTTTCAACGTCCTTGTCCGCAGTAAGTACAGCATTTTGCAAAACTTTACAGACTTCTTTCTCGAACACGCAGTTGAACATTACAGGTACATCCAATTTCCCACAGCGGCGTATGTGCATATCTAAACTGTGACTCTTTCCGTCCTTGATATGTTGATCACTTCTTTGGTGTAATATTTAAATACCACTGTTGCCTCAGGCGCATACTAATAACTTTTATTGATTTTTATTGATTATTTGACAGAACGTCACTTTTGTTTTTGTGTTCCGGGTCCGGAGCACAAGAGCTTGTGGGCGCTATGTCACAGAGTGATGAAAATCAAAAGGTTAGAAGAAATGTATTGAGTACAGAATTCTGCTTTGCTGTCTCAGGCAGCAGAGGTAACTGGTGGAGAAGCCAGGGCTCTCTAAAGTATCTCCAATCATACCTGGGCAAAGAGCGAGTGATAAAGTGGTAGCAACTGCTTATAGAGCAAGTTCAGGTGTTGTTTAATTGGTGTGTGTTGCAGCAATCAGTGGCATTTAGGCATCCGGGGTCATCTGAGCGCATGTGTAGGTGTCCGAGTGGACATCGGTCAAGTGGCTGCGGGTCAGTGAGCCTGGAAGCGCTCATTGCGAAGAAAAATGACCTCGAGACCACGAACGTCTTGAAAAGGCAAGCCAGACGCAGCAATATTGGCTGCCAGCAACAGATGCGTGATTGAGCTACAAAGCGAAATGGTTTGAGCACGTTCCATAACTTGATTGTTGAATACCATTACCATCATATTCAAATGCGTCCGCAGGTCCTCCACGCGTCTCGATGCCATCGTCCACCGTGGGTGTTGAGGGCAGGATGGCGACCATTGAGTGCACAGTCGAGGGAAAGCCAATGCCGGAAGTGACTTGGGAGTTCAAGAACCAGCTTGTTGGTGCTGTACTTGGAACCCGGGCCCGAATCGATCCTCCAACACGATTGACAATTCATGACTTGAAGGTACTGCTTCCAGAATTAGCGTTCTCTATTCATTTACGATTATGAATCCTCCCTAGATGATAATAATCGTCAGACAATTAACTGCCAATACAAGTGAACATTCGAGTCCCAGAAACTAATTGAGAGGAAGAAGTAATTGCTGGAGGCTGGACATGAATTACCCCTTTTCTGTTAATGTCTCTGATAAAGGATCCGTAATGGATTTCGAAACGTCAGGCGAATAAGAGTCTTGTCCCAGCGATTACATCACATCATTGTTTTTAGACGACTTACCATAAAATAAATTAATTTTTCTTGCACAGTATCATGTTATGCTTCAGGAGAGTTATTAAGTTGACATAAAAATATGTTAATAAGCCCACGTTCCTGCCCATACTCTGGTCGTATCTATGTACACATCGATCAAGTGACTTTGTATACCCCCATTATAGCTATTGAAGCGAATTTTAATCACCGGTTAGAATAGTTTTGTATTAAGCAAACTGACAGATAATCTGGAATCGAATTCAACCCACTGTTCTTTGCGATCTTCGGTTGATATATGACTGGGTTTCTGAGGTATCAGATCATAAATGACTGCGTATTTGCCTCCTTCTAGTCGTCAGTAAGGTTCCGCCTCAGCCAATATTTGAGCACACGGTAAGTGTCTCCAGTGTATAGACGAATACCTTGATTTCAAGCTTTCCGTTTTGGGCAACGAAGAATAAATTGCGACCTTCTTCTGAGGAAATACTAGCCAAAAAGACTGAAAAGGTGGACAAAGGTAGAATGCGGGCAGCACTGCATATGACAATTAGATTATTGAACGCGTATAGCTGCAGTATCGCATGTTTTACGATTCTTAACTGCCACACAAGAGCTTGTACGACGGTATCATAACAAAAATAGCAGTTCCAATGCCCTTTCGTCAGGAAAGCTGTTTCAATTCATATAAGCAGAAAAAACCAAAGTACAGTTTTCAATTTATTAGAGTAGCATTTTAAGTTGCAGCGGATTTAGTGGCGCAGTTAAATTGAATATTATGCAGGAAATGACCAGATACGTGGGTTACCTCGACAAAGTTTTGTAATTCTTGGGGAAGCTCATTTCAAGAAAAATGCATCCATCTTCCTGGAGTTTCTTTATCAATTCTGAAGGCTGCTGTAGTTGGGGGTGCAGGGCGAATTGAACGCAAAAAACCTATCTACATCGAGTTATCCATCTGCCTCTGCTTCCTTGAGCCTATTTTGATGATCGCAGAAGAAACAGCTAACACCAACCCAAAAACGCTAAGGTGCTTTATCAGTGCTACTGCCGATGCTAAAGGATAAAAGTTAAAGGCTTCCCAAGGCCGCTTCCTTCTTTCATTCACTTCTATCCACACTGATGTAAAGGACTTAATAAAACATTTCAGGGGCTTCAGATCACGGTGTTATTTCCACGGACGCTGTGCATGCATACACTTTGGCTGAGGTTAACTTACTGCCCACTCAAATCAAAATTAATAGATACGGTGATCTTAAGCACATACAAAAACCTGTGTTTAGTACCTATCACGAACATTATGCTTCTCTTAAGGATGTACAGGAGATTATTATCAATAGAACTATTCTAATATGTCGTTCTTTTTGAAGTTTTTAATCCTACGAGGAAAAACAAATGTGCAGTTAAGTACTGACCATATTTTTCCCACCTCAGCCTACGGATACGGGCAGTTACTTCTGTGTGGCCCGAGCGCCTGGTCAAGAGCTCGTGATGGACTCTACCTTCTTGACAGTGTTCAGTAAGTTCCCAGCTACCCCTCATTCCTTTACAATGTTCTTATACCAGAAGTAAGAAGACTTTTCGATCTTTTCTATTGTCACTTGCTAAGTGTTTAGGTCACTCTCGAAGCCTCTATACCGTATGCCTGTCTCCGCTACGACATTTATTTAGTACGACAAATTATCGTCATCCCGGTAGCCCCTAGGTTTGGTTTTAAGGTCTATCAAAGCTGTAAAGTATAGTTTTCTAAGTAAGTTAATTGCCAGATCCTCATCACTGACTTTGAAAGCTTGAGTGACAGTGGACTGTCATTCGGGCCTCTAGCTACCTTTTTCCGGTTAACTTGTGCCACCTTTGATCAATTACCCCTTCCACACTGACATTTAAAGCTGTAGGAACTCCTCGTATTTCATTTCAAAAGTCTCCCCAGAATCTTAATATTTATTCTTCCGCAACCGATATACCAAAGGATTCAGAGTTACCTATAAAGCTATCTGTTTTATCTATTTGGGATATGCTTCATCTTCAGTTTGATTTTCCAGTAACCTTCTCAACCGCGTTCTGTTTTTTTCCAGCCATTCCAAAGTTCGTGCATACGCCTAACAAGACGATGGAGGCTTACGAAGACCGGTGGATCCAGTTTCGCTGCGCTGCGGAGGGTCATCCCAAACCGGATGTGAAATGGATGCATCAGGGCTCACCCGTTCCAAGTAAGTGTTCACACCCTCTGGCAGTTGGGTAAGCCAGGTTCGGTCTCTTCAACGTAGTTAATCATTATACCGCGTCCAAATACCATACTGGATCTAGGAAGCAGGACATAAATGAGCTGGCAATCAAGTCTGACACATGCGCGCAGGTCCAGTGTCGTAGGTCTTCCCTGTCCAAGTAAAACTTATTTCGGCTTTCTGGACACGTCAATGAGCAGTTGTTCTATGCTCGTTCCGTTTCCCTGAGGCCGTCAGCTATTGAGCTCACGTGACATTTCACACTCTGTGCTATTGGTCCTGTCCAGGCCAATCCGAGTCGTGAGCCTAACGCCTATTAGGCGGGCGTGCGAATACCTGGCTCAGTTAAACTGGTCAGCCGAGGACGAACTTTCAAACACTAGTCCAATCACTATCCCATCGGCTCAGCCAATAGCTCTCGCTTACTTCAAGACGAAACTGCTGTTACTCAGCTAGAGAGTTTTAGTCCGACGAACAAATCGATTGAAATTGTAACTTAACAGCGCGGGGAATAGCCTCCGGGCAGAGCGCAGCTAGTTTCGTAGGCAATGGCGGCAATTACTCTTGACGTTTGGGAAAGGAGGAGGTGGTTTGTGGCCTCTCTAAAATATTGTCTGTCAGTTCACTCTTTACTCCCTCTGTTGGGTTTCGACGTCCGGACGAACTAACGAAGCTCCTAGCGAGTATTACCTCAAAATGATAATGACGTAACACGCAACAGTGTTAAAAGGGATAATATTGAATAAACAACCATAACCAAAATGATTGTCGGCAAGTGCAGCTGCGTCAGTGTAGAAGTGTCTATGCGCGCGGGTTAAGCGAAGCCTGTCCAGTAATCAGCCAATCAGGAAGGGGTACAGGTGTTGACATCAGCGCTCGCGAGAAATCGATTAGCTTCGGGCGTAAGCGCGTCGATAGCGGGGGCGTGCGAAAGTAAAAAGAGCGCACAGAGAAGAGAGGGTGAGTCAGCTGGGCACGCGGAGTAACTCGCGGCAGGCAATGGCTTGGAGAGTGAGAAAGATATGAATCGGCGCAGCAATACCGAATTCAGGCTGCCACACCTCCATCTTGATTGATTTGGAACGTCTATCGCAGGGGGTTAAGTGGGTCTAACCGTGCAACTGCGACCTTCAGTGCAGAAGAGAAGTTGGTGAAGGCCAGAGAAGTAGGAAGAGCTTACTGTGTACGCAAAGAGGAGAATGGATGAGAGTAGATTGACTCGGGAGAGCCCGTACGCTCAGGAGATCGACCGGATCCCAAGTTCCTGTTTGAGAGAACTCGGGGCAGTAGACAGAGGGCGAGAGCTTTCATTGCCTAGGTCGGCCTGAAGATTTTGGGCAGAGAGGCAACTTGCGTCGGGAACGCATGCGAGCTCGCCATTCGTCGCCTGGTTTTTGAGCGTAGATGCGGGACCGTAATTGGCTGATCGAGACGTCGAAAACTGTGTCGGCGAGCCGTTGGGAAAGTGCACTTCGATGCGAGCTAGTCAGCCAGGCACGACTCGCTACAGGTCTAGTGAAGTCTCAAAATTTGCCACTTACAAACAGAATCATGAATTGCACACCTGTTTACGTACCGGCACCCCTCCGAATGCTTCTTTCCTCCAGAACGTTTGCTTACCAGTACGAGCACCCTGACAGGTAGAACTGCATGATTTTGGCATTTGAAGACTCGTGTGTGAACGGAATCTTTCGAGTCAGTGTTTAATCTGTCCTTCCCCGTCTCATCTTCTAGGCAATCCAAGCAACAACGGCATCGGCTCACTGGTGATTGGGCCTCTTCGTGAAAGTCACAGTGGTACGTACACCTGTGTTGCCTTCAATGAGGCTGGCAAGGCTGAATATTCCTTCCGATTCACTGTCAAAAGTAAGTCCATGTATTGTTTAGTCTTGTCTGCCTCTACTGTAAATGCTATTGCTAGCAGTTCTTCGACCGCCATTGTTACTATTGCTACCATTATCTTTTGGCATGAAATACCAGTTTTATTTCATTATCTTCTTTCGAATCCATCAAAAGCAACCAATGTATACAAAATGTGCCCTCGGGTAAAGCGCATAGGTGACTCTTGCGCGAAAGTTTTAGTAGTACGACGGGTTTGTGCCGCGCCAACCTCACTTCGCTCTTCGCCAACTGTGCTTCGAAGACAAGTTAAGGTCAGCTCAGCTGGAGGCCGACTTAACCAGAGGCTGAGACGGATCTGCAGCCCGCCAACGTGTGCCACACACGATCTCCTTTGCAACTCATCACGTACCACGTTGCAGTGAGTGGGTGTCTGAGCTCACGCGGGGGAGCGTAACGCAGAGGTCACATTAAGAAAAAACTAACTGCGGCTTAACACTCGGCATTGATTATAAACTAGCGTGGAAGCCCGGCTTCACCTTGGCTTCCTTACCCATTGTTGTCCTTTTATGAATGAAAAAGGTAAGTGTCCTCTGCAACAAAACCTTTTGAAACAGTGTATACGTTCGAAGCAGTAATGAAGAATGGTATGGAAAAACGGAGAACTGTAATTGTGGCAACGGAGAGAGTGACGTACGTAACCATTAAGGGAAAACGTGGTAGACTTCAAACGGGAACAGTAAGGAGGACGCACGTAAAAGTAATAATGGGAGGGACGGAGGTAGGGTAAAACGGCGAGGGACGAACAACAAGGAGCCGAAGTTTGAGTGACGGAGAAATTACAGTAGGGGCGGTCATAAGTGGGATATTAAAAGGAACCGTAAGTAAGTGGATGATATAACCGTCAGACCAATGCTTCATGGTAAGTAACATTCTTCGAAATCCCGTTGGGTGCCCTGACGTATAAATTCCGTTTTGAACCAACTCGAGATATGGCAACGTAGAGTTGGCCGTGGGAAAAGCGTTATTCTTTAAGGTGACATCCAGCCACCTTGAAGGTTTGACTTTGGGACTTGTTGAAGGACATTGCAAAGCCAACCTCCACGGGAAACTGCAGACGCCGGAAATTTAAGGTGGTATCAGACGGGATGATAGGAATGCGAGGAATGTTAGCAATATCTCCTTTTGCACAACCGATAATAATGGTGGCCTCTATCAGATAGCTCATCGGACGCTGGACAGTCAGCCTAGTGCCATTGCATAGCCGTGGTGCGTCCAGATTTCTCATTAGCATAATCGGCGTGCCAACTTTCCGAATCAGTGTATGGGAAGGGACGCTAGGTATTTCCAAACTGTTCAAGAATTTAATTGGATGATTAAAGCAATCTGTAGGATTGACTGTTGTATCGTAGGATTTGTACAGACTTTTTCACACCTAGCAGAAAATGGGTTAGTCTCTCGTTAATGGCATTGACGAATTTGTTTGTGGGGGCCTGAATTCCGCGTTCGCAGAGCCAATCAACGTCTGAGAAATTGGGCTGGAGGTTAGTTAACACTTTTTCTCTTAGGTCTTCGCCACTGCTTACCAAATTAGCAACAAAAGCGCGGGAGGATGTGTCCAGTTGCATCGGTTTCGATTTTACCTTCACCAATCTTCAAGATATTAGTGGAGAACTCGCCGGACTCATGGTCAGCATTGAGGTGCACTCTCATATGGGTTGTGAGTTCCAATGATTTTACCGTAGACCATAACGGTGAATATTTCAAGCAGGACTTTACATGATCACCTCTGGTACCCACAGGTAGATTTTGACGAAAATAGCCAGATAAAACCATTGTGATGCCACCAAACGGAGCGGTCTTTTCAGTGATATCACGCAGAGTTCTATCTAGCGCTTCTAGTGCAATCCTGTTTGCTATTGTGCACTCAGCCCAAATTATTACTGAGCATCGCTTCAGCAATTCAGCTGAACCACTGGCTGTGCTTAGTTGGCATGTTGCAGTACCGTCATCGGCTAACCTAAGGGAAAGCTTGAAGGTACTGTGAGCAGTTCTGCCAACAGGAAGCAACGTCGCTGCAATACCAGCCGATGCGACAGCTAAAAAAATTTCACCGTCGTTGCGCAGTTCGGCAAGGAGCAACTTGAGGACGAAAGTTTTGCCAGTTCCACCAGGAACATCCAAAAAGAAAACGTGATCACCATTACTGCGACCATGGACACTGTCAAGAATAGTGTTGAATGCGTGCAGTTGGTTGACCAGTAGCCTTGGTTTGTTCAGAGAAGTGTATGCTGCCAGCTCGGTAAGATTGTAACAAAGCTCACGCTGTAGTTCTGTGGGGAGCTGACTTCCAACGCTCCTGTCAAGCAGGGGGAATCGGTATTTATGAAGTTGCTGACTACGCATGCCAGCCAAGATGTCCTCGAAGGAAATAAGGACCATGTTGAAGATGGCAGAATTCAATTCGATGTGAGCACTGCCATTTTGCAACTGCAGCTGATACCGGTAGTCTTCAGACATATCATTTCTGAACTTTAAATGTAGGCCGCGAGGGCAGGCCAACTCACAACTCCTAATCAACAAAGCAAGGAGGCGCCGTAGTTGGTTTATAGTGGTAGTTATAACAGCCTCAGCAATGGTATTCTCCCAATGATTGTCATTTTTAAATTAACCACGCATCATGCAGGCTTCTCTGTAAGTTGAACACAAAGAAACATCCGCCGTTCGATGACCTTCAAAAGATATTGGACCCCGAACCTCGTGAAGAAACATCCGTAGGAAGCAACACTCTTGTTTAGATGGATGAATAATGTAAATCTGACCCAGTTTAAAATCGAATTTGGTTCCTGAATGTCCTTCAATCGCGATTCCTTTCTTTCGCCGGGCCCACGTGCGTTGTTTCCCAGTGTAGTAGGAGGGGACATCAACATTAAAAAAGCGTCCGGGCAACTTAACAGAGTTGCAAAAATCGCCGTTGATGTGGGCGTACGGCACAATCCAATGGTCATCGATTCCCACACGTCCATGTCACCTTGCATTGACAACAGCTGTGAACCCACCAATCTCTGGCCGTCTTCGTCTGTACAGAGGGTAGCCGTCTGCGTCAGTCTGGGTTGTGGCAATGAACCGCTTGGGATACTTGTTGGTGCATTTCCCATCCTTCATGCAAGGGCTGCTGGGGTTCAGCTCACCAAATGGGCCATGCACCATCTGCGTTTTGACTGCTTCAAACAGAACAGGGTTAGCCGTCAGGTTGGCCAACTCAGCGCATACGAACTTGCTAACATTAGCAGAATGCAATTTTTCCTGCAGCCAGACTAAAAATGTGTGCGTAAGGCAATCTTCTCTTTTGCCACTTGACAGTGTACATGTGGCACCGAAACGCACCGAAAATTTTAAATTTAGTGATGAGTTTCATCATGCTTTTCAACCAAAGCATCTTGAGTTTTCTCATGCATATAGCGAGGTGACCCAGTGTGGCTTGATGGTAAAATGAGAAGTTGACCGCGACCAATATTACCCCCGTCATTGAGGACATTGTCTCTTAGGTATACGTAATTGTCCGCACGAAGCTCTTTCTGAGAACGTTTTTTTCGGTTTTTAGCGGTAATTTAGCTAAAAGCAAAAACAGATTTGATAAGTATAGTAGAGTTCAGCAAACTACATAGGAATGTTCTCAGAAAAGGTTGAATTTGTTTTTTTGTTTGACTCTTGCATTAGTTATTTGGTGTCACGTCTCTTGACGCAAGCCGCAAAACAAACCGTCACTGTAAATTCAAGTCGTGGACACTTCAGTGTTCAATGGCAGGGGGCAACGGATTTAGCCCTTGCTTCAGCTTTTGCTGCGGCTGTTGGAGCACGCGGTGTCCATCGTTGAAATCGTAGGGGGAACTGTCATGAGGTCAAGTGATTTACGGTTAGGCTGGCTTCCTTCCAAACAATGAAAGCAGTCAGGCGATAGGACAGCAGCGAAACACACACACGCGCATGCAATTGGCGCGTGCGCGCGTGCCTACAAAGTGAGCGTTGTACGGATCCACGCGCGTAGAAGGCGCTGGCAGCATTGCAATCTGACGCCAGCCAATCAAAAACGGAAAAGGAACCACACAGAGCTGAGAGATCTCTTTTATTAAATATACAGATGAGTTAGCCCGGTCAACTGGCAACCTCCGATTGTTAGTGAGGTGGGATTTTCAAGTCGAACGTTCGTGTTTTCATTGTGAGCACAATAAGCACCGAACATGAGCTGGATCGACCTGACTTCCCGCTTCTTATATTATTCGATCCCATGCCCAGGTCAAGCTGCTCTGGGATTTGGTTAGGTGCACCAACTGACTCAAGGTGAAGCCGCCGTCACCCTGTCACCTTCATACCCTGTTTCCGCGAACATGAAATACGTCATAAAGATCACCGCAATGATAATCTGCCCCTTTTTAAGAGGGGAAACATGTGACAAACATTAAAATCTCACATACGCATGGGTATAAATAGTTTTATACCATTAAAATGAGTCTCAGTGAATCATGCCAATGAAGGCAATTGGGCTGGTAAGTCTCTGAGGACTACCCAGAGACGCCATCCTAGGAACCAGGGTAACATAGTACGGTTGATTTGGTTCACAATCGAGGCCTCATATGCCCAGAAACAGACAAGATAACCATGCAAACTGCTTGGATAACCGGAAAAATCACTTATTGAAAGCCAGCCATCACGGGCCTCTGAAAAATCAAGAAAATAATACTAAGTCACTTATAGGGAAGGCATTTGACACAAAGGTTCACTTCTACTGGGCGAGTAGTTTTCAGAGTCGGCTTCAAAAGCAAATCAGCTTACTTCTTCCGGGCTGGTTTCGATTGCCAAAGAAGATGACTTGGCAAGGACTTACTAATAGAATGATATTTTTGGGAAGCTTCTACAATAATGATACAGGTAGAAATTATAATTAACTAATCGTAAAGCATTTGACAGTAAATGTTTCTGATAGAAGCGCAGCAGTTCAGAAAAATAAGATGAGTGTAAGCGTTTCTTCTGAGATGACATATCAACTATGCACTTACCACAATTTACTTTGCGGCAGCTCGACCAAAGGTGCATATCTATCAGTCTGATGAGCCTTGGCGACAAGACGACCGAACTCGCCTGCATTGCAATGTCAGCGGTGAGGCGGACTCCATCGTCTGGCTCAAAGACGGCATCCCCGTGGCCAACAGCAGTCGCGTGAAGATTCGCGACAATGGAGCCAGTCTGGTCATTAGTATGGCTAAGGTGAGTCCCGCAGTCTCGCTTCATTTCCTTCGCATTTTCTCTCTGGAAGAGCGTATTGACTTCTTATTGTTCTTGTCTCTTATACTGACAAGATTTGTTATCGATCTTTCCTCTAGGCCATTGATACCGGTCTATATCAATGTATAGCAGCTAACCCAGTTGGAGAGGACCTCGGTGAACTTCGCCTTATCATTGATAGTACGTTGAAGAAATTCTATTAGTGTTAGTCTTTTAACCCTATTTTAGTAGCAGGTCGTGCTTTCTAATAATGCATCTTCACTAAATAGGCAAACCCGTGCTGGTCAAGTCACCACAGAACCAAACGGCCAGACTCGGTGAGATTGTGACAATGGCGTGTCAGGCAGAGGGCCATCCGATTCCTACAATCCGCTGGTTCCACGATAACAGCTCCGTGCGACTCGGAGGATCACATTCATTGATTAGAAACGGATCGCTCCGGTAAGACGGCCGAGTTTTTTTGATAAACTTGCTTTTCAAAAACTGGAATTTGGTTTGCGCGAGAACTTCAGTAGGGCATACACTTTCTGAATTTGCCAAAGATTTCGCGATTTCTTTTAAATTTTCTAGTGCGGAAAGTCAGACAATTTGTTTTAACATTTAAAATCATTTCAGGTATGCCTTGTTCCTTAGCATAACGCCTTCGAATTAGAATTAAAATGACAATAACTATGTCTAATCTGGACTTACCTTTAGAATTGTTGGTGTGACTGAAAAGGAAGAGGGAACCTACCACTGCGTGGCCTCTTCTAGTCAGGGAGAAGCTATCTCCAATCCGGCTGAGCTGAAAATTCAAATCCCTGGCGGATGGTCCGATTGGTTACCATGGCAGGCATGCAGCGTAGCTTGTGGTCGTGGCATTCAAGCCCGGTGAGTGAATGATTTGTTATTATTCCCGCCCAGCTTCAATTCCTTGAGCGTACGTGTTCGAAGAAAACAGCTTTGGTCTTTGAGACCAGTACGTCTTCCAGTCATTTTGCCGTTGCTGAATACCCAAGATCCACCTAGTTCCCCAAAGGTCACTCATAGCAACCATGCCACTTTAAAAATATACGGTTCTTTATTTGGTTGTTTAGTGCGATAAACTGGGGAGGAGAAAGACGAACGCTTCCTAAGATTCGCAAGGATAAGGGTTCCGCGAAGAAAATCTGAGACGGTGAAAGTTCTCAACGGAACGTGTTTGAATTATTGCTAAAGTTTCGGAGAGCTTGGCCAGCTCTCCATTCTCAAAGCGTCTACTACCAATATCGACTACAGTTTCCCATAATCGGCGGAGGCAGCGAACGAAAAAAAGTCAATTGCCCCAAGGCTGGCAAGTTTGACCAGTCATTCAAAACTCTGATCAATATTGACGGTGAACGCCTTGAGAGTAGGGAGCCGGCTAAGTTCTCCAAAACTTCAGTAGAAATCCAAACCTGTTTTGGCGAGCAATCCAAAACTCACAAATGTCAACCAACCATCCGTATCGGTAGCTTGAACGAGCTAGCCAATTAATTTAAGTAGCAAGGGCAGGTCAACTAGATCGAATCCTGCCGGCTGGGTTCGGCAGTTGAGTTGTTTTGCCCTGATTGATTACTTATTGCTGCCGCACATATGTCATTGCAAGGGCAGGACAGTCCCTCCACAGGATCAACGATCCTCCCCACCAAGAGGATATATGAATGAACGTGGGAGAATTCACTCAAGCGTATGAATAAAAAGATTATATAAAATCACGACCTTGTAGGTGTCTTTTAGGCGAATAAAATAAGTCGCGGTAGTGAAGACAAGGTGGATATACTCGCGAAAGAAATGCATAGTTATTCATTTAGAAGCAATTCACACATGCGCGGCCTACTTAGTGATTAAAGCGATCATACCAATGAGATGCCTCGATCTGATGGTAGCAGGAGGAGTATTAGTGACTCCTCTTGCCGATCTGTCCATGACTATACATATGAGAAGGAATTTCTTCCACCTGAAATATGGGCGACCATTTAAATAATACGTTAAGAAGTTCCGCGATAAATTTGCGAGGTGTTCATTTTGGTGGATGTTTATTTTCGGAGCTACTGCATCATGCAAATAGTGCAACCATCATGAAATGACAATGGTACGGGAGCAAATCCAAAAACCCACGGTAGAGTATCTTACTTTTCAATCTTCTCCCTCTCCCAGGCAATGCTGTAAGTTGAAGCATCATTTTCCCGGCAGAAGTTTGAGCAAGGCAAAGACCACGAGACTAGCAGAATTTAATGACGACATGCGATTTCGGGACCTCTTATTCGACGGCAAACGGTTATGGCCTATTAATAAGAAAACCCAAAACTGCCCAACCAAGTATCGACCCAGAATATTGAAACTTGATAGGTAAATAGAGAATGAGCTGTTGGCTTTAGATGCGAGTGCGCATGTTGAAGAGAAAGGCAGCCCTTGGGTCGACCGTATGGCCAGTGTCCTCGAGATGCTTCGTGATTGGACTCTTAAGTATTTTGGTGTCTGTCCTAAGCAACAACTTCGGTTTATGTTCAGCTGACCACTTGGCCAACTGCCTTTGCATGCAACAAATGCATTTATGTCTGCAACTACACGTAAACTCATAAATACAGTTTGATTTGGCAAAACGATTCACTCTGTAGAGTAGGCTATCCACTTTAATATCATTATTTGCTAGGAAGAACTCGTGTAATATTTCTGACACAAAAGACTTCTGGCAAACGACAGGCCGTATACTTCAGTCGTATGTCAAGTCCTTTCTGTCTGTGTAAAGTGCACATTAAAATCTGGCGGTAGTTAGACTTCTTTTCCCGCACCGCCGAGACTGCCGAACCTGCATTACTGTAGTTTTTTTGCCTTGCTGCACACAGAGAACGGATTTGCGACAATCCCGAGCCCCAAAACGGCGGATCCTACTGCGTCGGCGATGCCATGGAAACTCGATCCTGCCTGCAGAAGTTCTGCCCCGTGGATGGCGTGTGGGGTCAATGGAGCCCTTGGACAGCCTGTTCGTCACCTTGCGGTTCCGGGCTGCGTCACCGGACAAGACGTTGTGATTCGCCGCCACCTAGCAACGGGGGCAAGGTGAGTGCATCTCCCCTTCTTATAACGGTGGATGGCAATGCCCCCCCTCGGAACGTTAACAGCCTGATTATCCGATAGCCTGACTGCCCAGAATAGTAACTGGTTCTTCCCACTGCACAACATAACCTCTTTATCTTTAACAGAGACCCGTGCCTCAACTGTGCATGATGTCCTCCAGCTCTGTGAAGGATAAGGCAGACGTTTCTTGTGCTTTAAGTTAATTTTGATACCATCAACATGCTCAATAGAACAATTAAGGACACAGTGTCATCCAAGCTTTTTATCTAGAACCAATTTTCGGTGAAAACCTTTGGGAATAATGTGCAGCCCACCGGGAAAGTCGTTATTTCAAAGTTATTATGGGTTGAACGTTGTTGCGTTTTATTTTGGCAGAACTATAATGTCAGTGCATTGTTTTTCACAAAAAAAGCCAACTTGCTAAATGACATCAGCCAACAGGCCTCGGAGACCGTTGGTAACATTGATGCATGTGTCCCAACTCAGTCAAAGGTTAAACAGTGTTAAAAAGTAACTCCATTGCACACCTTTAACTTTGGTTCTAAAGTCTCCAATTTGAGTCTCTCTGTGCATTTAAGAGTCCGAATCTTGACCCATAATGTTCGGTTTTTAAAGTGACTCTGTGCGTTGACTAAAAAATAGTTTCGTTCCCCCCCCCCCTTTTTCTCCCACGCCACAGCCCTGTGTGGGTAATGCGATGGAGGATGAACTGTGCGAGGACCTGCCGCTATGCCCCGTCAATGGAGGTTGGTCCTCCTGGGGTCCTTGGTCTACGTGCACGAAACCGTGCGGGCCCGGTGGCACCCAACGTCGTGAGCGTAAATGTGATATGCCGCCACCCAGCAATGGAGGCAAGCCCTGTATTGGTTCGGAAAGCATGGTAAGTATTGGCAGTTTATGCATATAGCTACTTCTACTTACTATTTATAAGTAGCAGTGAACAATTAATATATGCAGTCTCGTATAAAAAGTTGGATCTACACTCACGAACAGGTACAAGGTCCGCGGTAAAAGTGCCTGTCTTTTGGTTTACTGGTTTACGGTTTTTGCATCATTGCCTGTTTCCGAGGGAACCTTTTTATGTTTGCTGCTTGAGGAGAGCCTTTGATACTTAAAATACCACGTTATACTGAAACTGTAGATGTTTAGTCTTTACTTGAGGTTTTTTATCCAAATCGGATGAACGATGTTGAAATAACAGTCAGTCTCACTTTCTGATGGGATCGGTTTTTAATTGAAAAACTCATCTAATCGTGAGCAAACTTATTATTTGAATGTTCCACTGGCTGATGAGTAGCATCCACTATCTTTACTTGCTGGTGTACAAAAGGGTAGGAAATCAGACCGCATAGTTAATCAACCGTCTAAAATTTTATTCATAGAAATTAAAATTGGGATCAGGATCCTTTAGATGGCTGAGTAGAACATTCAACGAGAGCTGATCTGTAAGATTGAGATCCTTCTGTTCTTTAACAGAAATATGCAATAATAATGCAGCGTCTCAGTGTTCGCTAGAACAGTTCAAGCCCAAAAAGTTTTTTTATTTTATAGTTAACTGGCAATTAGAGTCCCACAGAGAAGCAGTAGGAGATAAAAGAATATAAAATTACCAGAAAAGAGTCAATATGGTGATCTTAGGCAAGTACATACCATCGTTAATTTGATATTCCGTGGTAAGGAGTTTCCCAGGCGCTGAAGGAAAAGCAGACCGACTGTTCGAGTTCTGGTAACAGAACTAGGAATCCAAAATGGTGGGCACTTGAAATTCAAAATCTTTTAGACTATCCACTTTCGCCTGCTTTCGAAAAACCCCCTACCCGAGGGTGTTTGAGCCCCTCTGAACGAAATAACGATAATTCTGCTGTAAAATGAACTTAATATCAACTTTTCTCCTTCCGACCAATGTCAACTAAATTGCAGTCATGTGTGTTAAAAGCAGACGTCCAGGATGCACGGTGCTTACTTTCAATTTCATAAGTGAGAGCTTTATTTGCTTTTTCTCCTTACGTTTACCTCAGGTTCGAGCCTGTGAACGCAAAAACTGCCCGGTGGACGGCGGCTGGGGAGAGTGGGGACCCTGGACGCACTGCTCTCGCATCTGCGGGGGTGGTATTCGTCGACGACAACGTCGTTGTGACAACCCGAAGCCACAGTTTGGTGGAAAACCGTGTGGTCCTCCGGAAGCAGCAACGGAAACCGCCGAATGTCACGAGAATCCTTGCCCAAGTAAGTGATCCTTCCCTCAACGTCTGTCTATGTGACCCCATTGGAGTATTTAGAGGGCTCGAAACTACCTTGTATAGTTAGGTGAAAAAGGATCACAAGAAGAACAAAGAACACCTCAGACCTCCTGACCGATATGTGAGGATAAATTTCACCCCAATAGGTCATCAGTTAGTTTCCGTCAACGAGAGCATACTTTTTTAAAGCCAAAACGGCTATTTAATTTAACACTAGAACTTACTTAGCGTCGGGCCCCGTTCGGCCTTCTCGATTCTCAGCGAAGGTGTGCTGTTGGCGCGAACTAGTCCGCTGTCATTATAATCTGTCCACTGTGAGACCGACTAGCTTGTTGGTGCACTTGCTGGGCTTCCTCGAAATCAATGGTTGAACACACACAGAGCCTACTTACCATGTGTAGCCACAAACCGCCAGTCATACGATAAGCTATCATCAGCCGCGGAATAAGTAAGACCAAATAGAGAAAGTGCACAAAGAATTTCTTACGAAGGAGATCGTCTCACACGACGTCATTGATGTAATTAAAACCAATTGGAGTCAGGCACCCAATTAGAATTAATCTCACGGTTCATCGTCTGCCAACCTATCAGGCTTGCTTTCACGTTGATAGGCCTTTTCCCAATCAGCTGAGGCTATTACTTGAAGGGTATCGTGAGGCCAAACAGCTTCTCTGAATCTCAGTACAGTTATTCCTCTGCGTTTTTAGTCAGTTTTCCACCTCAGCCTTCATTAGCGGCTGAATTATAATTTCGAAAATGAAATTAATGGTCCGGCTGCATGGAACACCTGTGTCAACAGTGCTAACGAAACGCACTGTCGGGTTATCCGATACACCGGCCGACCGCTCAATGGATAACTTCAGTGCTGTGTCACAACGCACCTTCTGGGGATCCCGCACTCCATGTAGTCTTGAAGTAGTTCTTGAATTAGAAGGTGTTGCCTAGGGCGAATCGTAATCCATAACCTTATTTCCTAAAAGACAGCCTGCTGTCTTCATAATAGAATAAATGTCCCCAGTCTCTATTGCGCATTAGGATTGGAAAGACAGCAATCTTCGCACATGGTGCACAACATTCCCATTCTTTTCTAGGATTATCATAATAAATTTATCGATACATATACGAGAACTAGTAAAATAAACGGAGACTAGGTGACCATTTTGGGGCTTATTGACCGTTGCTTGTCCGCCAACTCCAATTCCGGGTGTTGCTAATTAGAAATAGTCACTCCAGTCTGTCTTTTGTTTGCTAGTGCATATTCCTGCGTCGTTACGGGTGAATGCTCTAGACTAAATGCGAAGGCGCAATGGCACGATCATGTTCCGCGACCTGACCAGTAAACTATTCGCCCACGATATCTTGATCCGAACACAGACCTCCCTTGCTCAAAGTCGATATCATTAGGAATCACATCTTCTTCACCCTGTTTGCTTCAAGGGTAGGTGTTATTCCGCATGAGATAATTTCGTAAGTTCCTGAATATTTTATTCCTCATACAGCCAACAGTCTCCTGAATTGGTGGACCTCATAAGATCTGCTGGCGCTCATCGGACACGTTTCTTGCCTGCCGATTAGCAGAGTTAAACTCTCCGATGGTTATCGACCCCGGCAGTCAAACAGGCCGCTCACAACGGCGCATATCTATGATACGGTTGTAATCGAACTATTCAATTGTTTAAGTACGACGACGGCAGTGGGCATAATCCTCATTACATATGTTATAAATATAAACGTTTTTATGGCTGCTTTGGGAGAAGATTTGTTCTCTGACCTTGGGTTTTAGACGAGTTAAGGAATATTCCTAATCCATAGCAAACACACTATATAGGGGGAATGAACCTAAAAGTAATTTCAATTCTAACCAACACTCTAACGGCAGATAGTACTGCCAGCAAAGATAAGGGAGACTTGAATGGTCTTTTTATGGTTCGTTCGCTGTCGTCAACCAGTCATACCCAATCCCAAATGGTGCCTCATCCAGGGCTCGAACCCGCAACTCTTGCCACTGAGCCACGGGACCGGTATTTTTCCAGTTTAGATTGGGACACTCGCAGCTGCTAGCAGGGCTCGAGAATATGCCCCAAGACCGAAGTGGACGAGTGAGTTCCGTTAGCAATCGGTGAACGTTAGTCAACGAGTGTCAGCAGTCTAATGCCAGTCAACGGATCCGTTGGGTTTGGAAGTAATGATTAATATCTTCCAGAACAGCCTTAATAATATTTTAACCATACTTATGTTTATGCACTACCGAGCTGCTGCTGCTGCTTTAAAACGCACGAGACATTGATTCTCCTTCCTATCCACCTGTACGTTCAGTAAACGGTGGATGGTCAAATTGGGCCTCCTGGTCGCCGTGCGTCGGTCGCTGCGGTCTGGGTATTCAGTCACGCCTACGCACCTGCACTGAACCAGCACCACAGTACGGTGGACACCTGTGTCGCGGTAGTGCAAAGGAGCAGCGAGCCTGCAAGATGCCTTTCGTGGACGACGGCGCGCCCTGCCCCAGTGAACTCGGTGGCAATGGCGATCGAGGCGCCGCAGCGGCGACCTGGTCCGAGTGGTCTGCCTGGACTGAATGCCAGCCCGACTGTACGCACTCACCCAACCTGTACAGCAACGGCAAGCGGAGACGTGTCCGAGAGTGTATTATCCCCAACGGTGAGGCAGGTCCGAGGTTGGCCAAGTCTCTGCGCGACTGCGAGGGTCACGCGGAGGAGGTGGAGGGCTGCTTTGTTCCAGAGGAGAAGTTCGACTGTGACAGTAAGTGCTTTATTAATTTTACCCTGCTCGTTCTCTTTTTCATAATGTTTTAGGAGTATGTCAGCGCGTCCTTTCGAACTTCTTTTCTCCCGATTTTGCCTCTATGGCAAAGAAATGAAAACATAAGATACGGTGGTGTTGATCTGTAGCGTGTCTGGCTCTAGAGGATATAAAAGATGGAACAAAGCGACCCGTAAATCAGCGTTCAAAGTAAAAAAGAAGAAGATGCGATCACTGAAACAAGAGTTTTATTGTCCTGACATTTCGGATTGCGTCGAGAATCATTAATCAAAGGTAATGGTAAGATAGTCTGAGCCATGCGCAGATAGGGGTGGAACATGCACAACTTGCATGGTATTTATAGTTCGCAGTGCTCATTCGCGTGAGTACTATGATTATCAACTCCTGTAACCACTGTTTGTGGTCTTAATTGGTGCGGTGATGTCTTGACACATCGCGTTCGACTCATTAATTGCCGCGATTTGCTTGTCCGTGTCGGATGCAGGCTTAGTAATGGCCCGACAATTATGCTCGCTGTCGTCAGGTTTGTTGCTGGGCCTGGCCCGTCCAATGTGTCGTGCAATCACCAAGCCCGCATCCGACACGGACAAGGAAACCGCGGCCAGTAATGACTCGAACGCGAAGTGTCAAGCCATCACCGCACTTATTAAAACCCAAGCGGTGGCTACAGGAGTGGATAGTTACAGTACGCACGCGGATGACCGCTACGAACTATAAATACGATGCAAATTGTGCATGTTTCATCTTTATGTGCACATGGCTCAGACTAGCCTACAGTGAGTGCACAAACTCATGAAATATGTGCGAAAACGTAATAAAGGTCATTTTGTGGGAAGTCAGCACACGCAGTGTGCCCCCAAACTATGAAAATAGTAAAGTAAGAACCATAAGTAAAATAACGTCAGAGTTTGGTTGAGAAATTGCCATTACCTATGATTAAGAATTCTCGAAGGAATCCGAAGCGTCAGAAAAATAAAACTATTGTTCCAGTGATCGCATCTTCTTCTTCATCTAAATAAACTATGTTGTTCATTTCACAAAGAGCATTCATAAATCAAGTCAAGTCAAGTTTATTAAAGGAAATATAGACAAACGCCTTCAAATTCCCCATTGGTACGTAGTATTTAAGAAATGCATTGGCACAACCGAACTTTTCAAGGAAGTCGTTTACATAATTTTTGGCGACTAAAATGAACAGCTACAATACGATTTGAATAGATATAACAAAGGGTCTAAAAATCTCATAAGTAAAAACGGTTTTAACTTTGAAAGATAGACTTTCTTCGGCTATAAAATTAGAGGAGACCTTATGGACTTCTAAATGAATAAAATAACTAATATTTTTGTTATACTTTTCTATTCAATTGATTTTAACCTAAATGGTCATAAAAAGCAGTAGAAAAAGGAAAATACTTGAGTTGTCATTTTTTGTCCAAAGACCAAGACATACCTGAAATATCGCAGCATTGTGTCCTATAGTAGTAGATCTTTCAACCTTAACCAAAGTAATCATTTCAAATCGAAATTCAATTTCAGTATTTCTGTTAACATTTCACGAGATTCATCACTATATTACATGTTATTCCATTGTTTCTGCAAATCTGTCTACTGTTTCTGCCCATCATTATTGCTTTGCCACAGCCAAACAACGTCCGCTGTTCGGCCAACTGGAGGGTGAGATCAGCGGTCGTCTCAACGGCCTCGAGTTGACGGGCGTCCGCCTGACTGGAAATTGGTCCGCTGCATCACCCACCAGCACCAGACATGAGATCCAATTTCACGGTGTCCCAGCTGAACACTCCCTTTGTCTGCAGGCCCTTCTAGAGACCGTGGTTCCCGCACTGTGGTATACGGCGCGCGAGGTGAGTCCAAACACACAGATCAAGGCGGTTACTTGCGCCATGCGTGGGTTCCGACTAAGAACCAGCGAGACCTGGTCCGGTGTAGAAGGATTAGTCAGTTTGGGTCGCTAGAAAGACGCTGTTATTTCCAGAAATTTCAATTGTTCTTCTTTGAGCACACAGGTTTAGAAAGTGAAGTCGACGTAATCTTGCACGGTATCGTTTGGACACGCGGAACTGGGATTCGCAGTTATATCAATAGCGTTAATGGACCTGTTGAAGTGTTCCGTAATCCATCTGAATGATCAGTGTTCACGAATGTGACATTTCTAACCTAAGTGCCTCGTTTGAAATCTCCAAACAGTGAGGCGGTCAAGAAAACGGTTGTACCCTAGCCATCAGGTAACCAGCGATACTGGAGAAAAGGCTGCATTACTATCGTCGGCAAGAGTAAGTTATGTAGTGCACATAAAAATACCCCTAACCCCAGAATCCAATCTTACGGGACTGGTTGTAATATGGGTTATACGTGTGGGGCATGACAGGGCATGTTTAAAAAAATAAACAATAGAAAAATTGAGAAAAGTAGCGAAAATATTGTAAGACGCTAATATATATATATATATATATCAGTAAGTGGGGTATGACAGCATCTGGGGGTAACTTGATACAGAACTGTTTCGGGCTTATTAGCCTTCATCAGCCAAGCATAACCCTGAACACCAGCTGGTCGGACAACACAAACAAACGCACTCACAGACGGCGCAGTTGGTCCACCACTGGTGTATATCAGATGGGTCATAAGCACTTCATCGAACCGCAGTTCATCAGCGCCTCGCCACCTGCCATTTGCTGTCACTGCTG
>JAYGXS010000003.1:32519064-32629367 GCA_036362985.1 Ligula intestinalis
TAAGTAAGTAAGTAAGTAAGTAAGTAAGTAAGTAAGTAAGTAAGTAAAGTATGCGGGAAGGCAGAAAGAACCGTGTGGTTGCCAAGGTTGGGAGAGGTACACAATTAGGGTCAGCTAAATGATCAGTGTCAGGGGAACTGGCAGTCAGGAGATTAACTAACAAAGTCACATGCGGATAAATTAAACCATATTCGGTAGAAAATAGATATCCTCATAACCAGTCCAGAAAAGGGAAATGGCGTTGGTTTAATGGAGAGAACAGATTACATTGAGAAAATATAATCCATTCTACTGACAAGGAAAAGTTCAGAAAGACAGAGCAGGAGAAGGAGCTAACGTATGAGGTTGAGACACACATGCTTAATTGTCGCAAAAGGATTTAAAAGGATGGCTTCATAAGCGAAAATGACCTTGAGCACCTCCGCCACGAAGGCACGCAAATACTTCGACTGTAGGCTTACCGAAGATCCGTCAAGCTAGCACACCCGTTCTTTCCATCGTAGGTATGACAGACTCACTGTACCACGCAACAGCAAAATAGCTAGCGGATAAACTCAAGCCCATAAAGCGTCAGCTAGTGCCAGAGGCCTTCGAGATACCTTTGAATTTGTGGAGGGTGTGAGAGACCTTGATCTGAACGGCGTGGGAATGTTTCCACTAGAAATCTCGTCTTTTTTTCATGAACTTGCCGAGCACAGAACTAGCCGCTTGTATCCGTGACTTCATCAACTCGGAGTGGCAAGACGTATAAATACCAGTGAATGCACTCAAGGAATTACTATTAACATGCGTTGCAGTTCCTATCTGACAACAATCCCTAGAGCCAGTTGGACGGTGTAGCTATTAACTTACCCCTTAGTTGGCTTTTAGCAAGTGTATTCATGGGCAAACTGGAAGCTTCGCAACTTCGTCACAACGTAAACCGTCTGAGGTATTACGGGTGCTACAGGTATGATATATTCGCGGGTGCATTTGAGCAAACTAACATTTAAGCTCTAATGCATATCGTTAATCAGCTGCACCCGTCAATCAACTTTACCTTCTTTTGTGGGACAGAATATATCGGTCGCAAGAACCCGTTTTTCGAAAGAGTTTAAGAACATCTTTTAGCATACTTAGGAAAGGGCCCAATAGCTTACCTAAAACGCTCTATTCTAGCGCTAATGGGAGAGATAGATTGTCACGCAGAAGGCACTGAGGCTTTGTAGATGATCTTGAAAGTGCCCTCAAACTATCAAAAAATCCTTTTATCTTTGGCTACAGCAGAAACAGCTGCAATCCGGTTACGCAAATCGGTCTTGTGCACCCAAAAGAACCTTAATAAGGCGCCGCAGTTACTAGGGTCGGAAGTCGCAAATTCAGTTGCCAGCACCTAATGACCTATCCCGACAGTCAGTTCCCCCTAGCGCTGATAAGGTTACTGATTCCATTTTTATCACTTACAGACCCTAAAAAGCGCACGGTTTTTCGACCAACGCGCATATTTTACTTAGTTAATAACGACATACGTGTGCAGGACTGAAGCGAATGGATCGAAAGCAAATGTATTCTAGGCAATTTATCTTTCAATTTTTTCAGAAGAATTTTCACTACTGTAGTTCTCAGAAGGACAGATCAACATTTAAATTACAAATATTGTTCAAAAAGATTCAACCCAGAGACTATTTGTTTTTCCCCTTCTGCAGATACCCAAAAGACAAAAGTAAACTATATTGCTGGAAGAATTTGTGTGTCTTAAAGTATCGTTTTCGGAATTAACTGCAGTTAATCTTCTTGCAAATATAACCATTAAGTTCATTTAAGAAGACAGTTTCCGGAAGAGAAGTTTCCTATATTTTATCGTCATCTGATGGACTGTTGAACTGATTGGTTAACAAAGGGCAGCACAACCTATTGCCGACGGCGTAGCCGAATCAGCATGAGTGGGGATATTTCCAACACCAGTTGCACGCTCGATTTCCTCCCTCATGTATCAGGGCACTGTTGGAGAGGTTTTGATGAACGGATTGGATATGGTTGACGAGGAGAGACATAAACTTAACTCTAACGTGTGCCACAGCCCCGGCAGCTGAGGACTCGCTCCGACTCAGCGCTGCCTGACAAACCTGGGCATGCGCAAATGCTGGTCCCGTTCTGATCTAGCACAGCTGCGGCAACGGTTCTCCCGTTATTTTGGCCGTTATGACGAAGGAGGTGGGGGTTGTAAGGGGAGGGGAGTCACGGCCTCGGGCGAAAGGATGACCTGACCACGCATAGCATTGCAGCCAAAGCCGAGCACGAGATGTACGCGTGAAATCAGGCAGCCAATGAGCGTGAAGTGCAGGTGTCGAGCCGACGTGTTGTCTTCGCACAAGCGTGCACCCCAATCGAACTATCGAGACTTCTCCACGTGAGTATTCACGCGCGCAAATAAGCAGCCAATCGGTGGCCAGTAGGTTAGAGGTTGAACTGGTTTAGAAAGCTTGGAGCCTCAAATAAATATGACGGGTTTTTAGTCATTTCAAACCCAATTACGCAAGCCTTCAGTGGAGGGTGAGGAACGCTTATATCCTAACCGTCTTCCCACTGGCAGGAAGTAGGAACATTGACTGTCCACGATACCGGCTACCTTATATTCCAGGGACCTTAGGGGTTTTTCTCATATAATGTTACGTTTAATTATGGACTGATGGTTAAAATTAAGATAACGGTTGACATTGGGGTTGAAGTTAGCGCTAGATTTAGAACTGGGGAATGTTTACCCCCTAGTGGAATTTTATGTAAGGTCAATTGCACTGCGTAGGGGTCATAGTCGAGTTACCTGTTGGATAGGTTGACATATAAGCAATTATAACCTAAATAAGTCGTCCCTAGAACCTGCTTCTCTCATCTTTCACACAACATTCGAGGGTATAATGTGGACATCTACTCAAAATAAGCACAAGACATTGAGAGGGAGTCACATGACCTGGCTCGACTACCAGTTGCATTGAAGTCGAACATCCCAAGGTCACCAATTTTTGAATATACCCTGACATCGACCTGGGTAGCAATTAAGCCCATAAATTGGACAGATACACAATCTGCGCCAAAGATCTCCTAGGTCTCTGCAAATATGAGTGGGAATACTAGTCAAACTGTGCAAATGTTGCCCCAAAGACGATTTTTACTTGCATATAATAATTTCAAGAAGTCAAGTTAAGCGAACTGAAGTTTTCGACTATTCATCATTAGGCATGTACAATATTATAAGGAAAGGTAGCGGGACAAAATTTTAAGCATCTAATTAACAGAAGTGTTTCGTGTTCTTGACTTCTCCTACTCTGTTTCCGGCAGTCACCCAATTATAACAACTACCAAAGTAGTGCGGTACAATTAAGCAAAAATAGTGAAGGATAAATAGTGTACAAACCTCAACAATGGATACACCAAGTCAAGAGCGAAGGGCGTCGGCCAAATGGCCTTACTCTATACAAGGGGACGACGCCAATTCATCAATTACACCATGCAGGACGAAACTAGCCTTAGGAAAGCTGTGTGAGTTAGTGGGAGAGGGGGGATGGCTCCGCTTTTATATGATCTCACGAAACAATTCATGTAGCATCAATACTGGTGTGAAAGACTAGCGCGAAAGGGAGAGGGGGTTCGTGAAAATAGGGGATATGAAAGTGTCAGTGGCGGGGGTGGCTGGGGGAATGGTTCTCGGGGTAGCCGCGGCAACTGGGTCAAAAAGGGGGGAGGGGGGGGGGGAAGGGGGGGGGGGCTCGCTATCACACCACTCCGGGAGCCGAAAGGACTGCCTCGGGCATCAAGGGGGGGCGGTTGGGAGGGGGGGGACGGAGCGGGGGGGGGGTGTCTGGGGGCAGTTTTCAGTCATACGCAATCGAATGAAAAGGTAAATACGGGAGGGCGGCCAACATTTGAGGGAGGAAGGGGACGGCCTTCATAAGAGGTAAACAATCATTTTTTAGGTAGGATGGGAGTTTCGCCGGAGAAGGGATGGGGGGAATTCAGACTTGCTCAGCGGGTAATAACAAGTAGGTTAGGGGAAGAGGTGTTGACTGGATGCTTCAACTTTTGTCACTCCACCCTTTTCATATTTTTGTATTTGCCTGATGATGAATCATCGAAAAAGAAAGTTCGCCAAAATCCCCTTTTGGAATGCTTAAATGCGTAAATAATAATTGCAATGTAATATGTTATTATTACAACAAATTATAACTATCATACTTAAGAAAAAGTTAAAGACCATTGGAAGTTGCCAATTTGTGCACTGTAGTGCCACCATCCTTTTTTTGTAGATGTTGACGAATGCTCCAGTCCCCGGCTGAATTCTTGCGACCAAATCTGCGAGAACACGTCACCGGGCTACCGATGCAGCTGCCGGGAGGGTTACCGCCTCGCTCCAGACGGTCGATCCTGCGTTGATATCGACGAATGCAGTGAGGAGACTGGCGGCGTTGATGGTGGCCCCATCTGCCCCAGCGGACAGCTCTGCGTCAATAAGCCGGGCTCCTTCGAGTGTGCGCAGGACTGTGGCGAGGGCCTGCGTCTCTCAGCCTCAGGCGAAACCTGTGAAGGTAAAGTTCTCAACGGGCACGTTACTCCACCTGCCTCTTTAACTATTTTACTTCAGAAGAGTAGTTGCCGAGTCCACGCGTACTTTCCATAACTTACCGTTTAACTTTATATGATGTCGAAGTACGACCTAAAACACGTGATTAATGATGTTTCCTTCATTCAAGTGGGTGTTTCGAATAGGAGAGAGGAAGGGAAAAGAGATATTGAACGGGCGGAAGTGAGGCCTATGTGGGACCGTTGCAGAGAAGGAGTGGGGAATGCATACACTTAAGCGATCGTTGGCCTACTAACCACCGAGCTTGCAGGGGGGGAGGTTCTTTTTGGACATAAGACCGGCTTACTCAACCTAACGACAATCGCTTCTACTGTTGCTAGTAGACGCTGACTAAGTGCCTTAGAGTTGTCTTCCTGAAACTTATAAATCATAAGAAAGGCTTCGTTGGGGGTCTACACGATACCTGGGAGCAACTATGTCTGCGAAAAAAGCACTGTCTGTACGCTTGACTTCGCGTTTTCTCAGCTATGCCGAGACGTGCTCTCCTATTCGCGTGGAGAGGTAGTGACTCGTGCGAGCGATATAACCTGCTTCACAGGAGCAAGTAAATGAGTAAATGCGCTCGGAGGTAGTCAGAATAGGCAACCAATCTTTTCCTTCTCCATGTAAAGCTGTGTTTTTTAGATAATAACGTCAATACTCTCGCTGCCGGGAAGGATTGTAAAACGGTTTAGTCGAGAGGCTCTCTTAGCAGTGCTCTTGCCGTATTCATGTGAATGGGGACTTTGAGGAACGAAATTTTCTTCTAGATCAGGCTATTTAAGGCATTCTTGGACTCTTTTCAATGTCCTCGTGATTGTAGCCTCGGCTGCGTTCAACTCAAACTGCTAAATGATGTAGCATGTAGACCCCGAATAAGGATACTCACGACACGACACGATAGGCCACGCGACGCGACGCGACGCAACACAACCACAACAGTATTCGTATATTTGAGGGAGATGTAGTTAAGTTACCTTTGAGTGCCCCATTTTTACATGTATGTTGTGGTATCAGAAAAATAGTGTCTCAGTTTGTTGGCGAGGCTAATTGACCCGAGCCAATGAGGTGGAACATAGTTAAAAATGAGCAGACAATGAAAACAACTCTTTGGGATTTTTAAGAGAAAAAACTGTCGCTCTTGGGGGGGGGGAGGAGAAGATCTAACGGGAGGAGGTTTTTTAGGAGAAATACTTTCGCTCTTGGGGGGGGGGGGGGGGTTCAAAAGGGGGAAGAAATCGCAAAGGTCACGGGGATCATCACCGAGGTAAGGTATCTACTCATTTATTCTTGCTCATTAAATAAATGCATACTTTGGACTTATACACACATTGGAAACCCTGCAGTATGAGAATGCTACAGTCAGTAAAATCCTACTCGATGGCATACTTGCCACACATAAAAAGCACTCCTTCCCCTTTCCTGTTTGCAGACATTGACGAGTGCCGATCAAGTCCAGATGTGTGTAGCGGACACCAATGCATCAACACCTACGGTGGCTATTACTGTTCTTGCAGCCCGGGATACGAGCTGATCGGAAACCAGTGTCAAGGTGAGTATCTTTAGAATATGGGACCTGTCCGGGAAAAAAAGATTGTTGCAACGTTATAGGGTAAGGCAGACACAAGTCACGAGAAAAGCTGATCTTAAAGCCAACTATTAAGGACAACGAAGTGTACATTCATGGGTAAGATGCTGCGAGAAAACAGCCTTGAGCCTCCAAGTACATGCTGTCTGAATGCTGAGAACATGGCATCGGATGGAATACTAAAGACAAGCCAATAAGAATATGATTGTCATACTCAGCGCCGTAAACTCTGCCTGAAATCATGCAGATTAAAATTCCTCATAGTTCAACTCGTTGCCCCCACTGATTCTTTTGCTGCCTTTGAGAGAGGAGATAAGTAATCAAAAGTGATTATTTGCTAAATACGGTGATCAACAGGATTTTCCAACGCTAGCCTATTGTCCTCAAGTATACGGAAGTATATTGAGCCATGTGTTTCCAATTTCCGCCAACCTTAGACATAAACGAATGCAATGGAGGCGCCAAGCGCTGTCAGGAACATGAGCTTTGTGTGAACCTGCCTGGTTCCTTCCGGTGTCAACCGGTTTGTCCGAAGGGCTACAGGCTGGCCGGTGAATTGGCCGGCAGCGTGCCCAACTGCGTAGACATTAACGAATGCCAAGTTCCCGAAGGCGCAAAAAGTGCCTGTCCGGAGGGAGCTACCTGCATCAATGTACCCGGCTCCTTCCGATGTCAGTGTGCGGACGGTCGTCCGCCAGTGGGTAACACCTGTCAAGGTAGGTTACTGCAAAAGCATCATATTTTACTTGAATGTAGACAACAACTCCTGGTATTTTGGCACTTTCTTCAGCTTTATCAGGTTGATTCAGATGTCTGTCTATTGTGTACATATACTTTAAAGCAGACAAATGTGCATTAAGATGGTACTGGTAGTAATTTAAAACTGGAGTATAATTTGTGAACCATCGGGAAATCTTGTGAAAATATGTCTCAATAACTAATATACCCTTTTTTCTGATCCAAACCGGCAAGACAAGGAGCTAGTGGCTCGACGGTTAGAGAGGTTTACTTCTGACCAAAAGGTCGCGAATTTGAGCCTCGGGTGTTGCCTCACCTAGACTTGGGTATGACTGGCTAACGATAGCTTATAAGACAGAAATTGCCATTTTAGTCTCCTTTGTCTTGGATAGGAATGCTATTTGCACATACCTTTATATTGATCACATGAAGTATTGGCTTCATAATTCCAACTAAATATATATTGGAATACCTTATTTGGAATAAATTAGGAATACCTAATTGGGAATGCCTTATAATGCGTCGAATATCCCTTGGTAAGCAGGCCCATAAATATCCTCAGGGATGAATATGAAAGGACATGTTAGCACAGAAAAACATCATGGATGCTTTTTTAAGAACATAATTATTTGAGAAATGTGCACAATGGACTCACATAAATTGGATCACCGTATCTATAAGCACGCATATGTAAATGCCTTCACTTTGTGACTTCAATGGAGAAATACAGTCCTACGTTGTATTTTTGTGCATGTTCAGCACACACTGTCATACTCAAATGCCTTAAAACATTCAGATATTTTATTACCTTACTCTAACACAAGATGATGTTTTTCAGTCTATAATGGGGTTTTGCTGTCTGATTCTTGGAACAAGTAGCACGTGCTACTAGTACTTACATACACCCTGTAAAAACTGCAAAAACCGGGCTATTCCAGACCTTTGTCAAACCATGTCTAACTGACGATGGATTCCAGCGATCGTGTCTACCGCTCTGTCAGCTGTCGTAAAACCAAACATCGAAGAGCGAGTTTGCTCATCGGTACAGGACCGTTAAGTGTGCAACGCTCAAAGCGGCGTGGAACTCTACGAGACTTAAACGTGAGTTGTGCACCTGCTTCAAACCAAAGTGGAAGCCAGCAAATGTGTAACACGCGCTAGATAGTAGCGCCGCTATAGAGAGATCTGCACGAGACCCCCGCTCCCCTGTAAGGCGTCTGGAGGCTAGGGGTGGCGTGTTGCACGCACAGACAGGTTTTGTTTGGTCTCGGCAACCAGAGCTCTTGCAATTACGGTCGATTGCCTGAACTCCATATTGTGAGTAAAATACACCGGGTGTAGCAGGAGTCATGTGTCTACTTCCTCGGAAATAGTTCCTCGAGCAACTCATGGCAGAACTCATTCGGCTTTGGAGCTGACCTCTAGTGATGGTTCGACTGCAATGTGACACAGATTGGAAACGAAGGAGACAGAAAGAAGCGATAGTCGTAAGGCGCTCTCTGTTAGGCGAACATTTTTGAGATACCTGGTTCCGGCAAGCTAACACGTACCTCAAAGGGGCTGACGCTCAATCCATTTAGAGGCGAGGACAAAATTCGATAATCTAACAAATGATTTGATTATTTTCAACTACCCAGGAAAGGCCATCTGTGCATTGTGAGTCCAAGGTTTGTGCGTTAACTGTATAATTTTTTTATGGCACTTTGAACTCTGACTGCCCTTTAATAGTATAGAAACATCCTGCATTAAATTCTTGCAATAATAATAGCCTTACCCATTGCGACCAGGGCATGCTTAATAAAATTGATAGTTAAAGAAGTTTATTATTTGTAGTGATGAAGCCAACACCTTTACTAAGGATATAAGTTTAAACAGTACATATATTATAAGTGGCAGTAAGAGGTACACCGGTTTAGAGATTGTAATAATATTAAAGGTCAACAAGGAGGCTTATTGAAGATCTGACCTGTCAAACCCATCTTTACAGACTGGAATCTTGTGTATATTACATCCTTAGTATTAAGGTCAGCACACAAGAATACATACCACTCCTGGGATTGAGCTAAAGGTCATTTGTAGTAGGGTGTTCGCTTTACTCTTTTAATCCAAGTGTTTTTCCTTTAAGTTTGGTTTTTATTACGGATTTGCTGACATGCTGTCCATCAGATATTATCAACGCTGTTCATAATTTTAGTTCAAGCACAACAAGCGTGTCCAACTGGTTTTCGCTGGAGCGTTCAGGCGGGTCGGTGCGTAGGTAAGTCAACATATGGATTAAAAAATTATGAGAACAAGGTGGGCATTTTTGAGAATTAATATTGCATTAGAAAAATGTTTAACTGAAAAAGAGCTTACCTCTTTCCTTTCGAAAAGTATATGTATGCGCACGACCAATGGTTCTCAGGGGCTCTGTTAAAATGCATTTACTATACTTTAAAATGGAAAGTGTGCGCTTTTCTAAACCGCCTGGATCGCAACTTCAGGTACAGATATATCTTTCCATCCACCCTATTAGAAACCGCAAAACTCCCAATTTTTCGTACACAGACCCCCCATCAGATGCATACTTCGATCCGAGTGTGAACACCATGGTCGAATATCGAGTCGCAAGGCCATGATATAGCGGAAATGAGTTTATATTTCAGAAGAACATATACGAGCAAGGATACCCTTATGATATGATAGTTTTGGGGTTTACCGATCTGCTTACGAAACATGCAAATCCCATTGTGCCCCGCAGCTCACTCTAGAACACTCGCACACATTCATGCAGAGATTTGTGGCATAGGATAGTACGATGGAACTGACGAAGACATAATGTACAACAATTCGCTATATGAACGCCTGCGAGGGCTTTTAATTGAGCTCCAAGGCCCAATGGAACCTTTGTGTTCCGTAAGCAAATCGGTGAACCCCACACTGTCAGCATATTCCAGATCGCAACCGCCAAAACAACGGGCCCGCGGCTAAAAGTTAGAGAGTTACGCTCAAAAACTACAAGGCCCTGGGTGTAAATCTCGGGTAGTCTGTATACAGGATTGAGTGGGACAGGTTGATGACGGCTAAAGGGCCAGAAATGCCCATTCAAGCCCTCTGTATCTTTGTTGCTTCAACCGTATCCCATATACATACCTTTCAATAGCAAGTGGAGGGATTGGCGAAGTTGCCACCGCGAAACAAGGTAGCAAACCAAGTAGCCTGTGTAGGATGCTAATAGAACGCAAACGGGGTTCTCGATTGTTATGACAATCCTACAAATAATTTGGGACATAACCCAGAGATGATAATTCTTCTGTACCTGTCTTTTTCTGTAACATCCTACGCATTACGGATTGGTAATCACCGTACGATGACCTGCACGGTTTTTAAAACCGCAGATTCAAGGTAGAAGTGGAATGCGGATTCCTGTCATGTGATCAAGCGTGATCTGCGCGCACGCCATTCTCACGTGAACCTTGAAACCTCAAAAATCCACTACTTGCACGCCGCTGTAACCCTGAGTAGTTTTTTTCTTGTGCGTCAAGTTTACATACCAACTGAAAAGTACTCGGAGCTTTTTTCTGTGTTATCGCGCAATATTGACTCGAAAGAGTAATTTTATTTAGCGGATTTCCAGTCCTACCGTGCTTTTATTTGGCACTGTCCAAGTCAGCGGTTGTAACCGGAAAAAAAGTAATTGTGCATGAGCACTACTGTCTCGGCACTTTTTCTGCTGCTCTGAGTAAAAAGCCGAATCACTGCCTTGCAGATATCGACGAGTGTAATCAACCGAATGAGCGCAGTCCCTGCCAATACCAGTGTCACAACACCGTTGGCGGCTACCGCTGTTCCTGTCCGCTCGGATACGAGCTGAACCCTTTGACCAATCTGTGCGCAGGTAAGCTTTTTCTCGTCATCCATCTGCAGCGATTTGTTTGTGGAAAAAACTGCTGCCCGTTGTTGTGAGCATTCAATTTAAATTCCACTGGAAAGTTGGACAATAAGATGCTTAAAGTCAATTAAAATATGCATTTACTAAGTTACCTCTAATAAAAGCACGTTGATTAGATATTAAGCTAAGTCATATTTACGTAAGGTACCTATTTCCAGGATAATACCAAAGTAAATTAGGGAACTCTGACCGGATTTTTAATTTACCTGAAAATTAACGTGCCCACGTCTGCACCTGATGCAGGGATTATATTTTGCGGAAACTGTTCAGCCTATGTCCTTTCCGTTTCTCAGTTACATATAAGTGTATTATACAAAAAGTTTCCTGTCAAATGCTTCAAGTTCATCTTAGCTTCTTTTCAATGTCCCTCGCCACGGTAAAATATATGTTTTTTGGTTAAACTTCCAAGTCTTGGTGTGGTAAAACAGACGCGATCAAAAAAGTTTATTATTACGGTGTATGTTAAAAAAGCTTCAGAAATTGACAGAAATTAATTCCTTCCTTACTCCCACAACTTACTTTCACCACAGTATACTTGAATGAAGATAGGGGGTTTCGGCTTTCATATAATATTTTTTAACCAATGCCGCAATGCGAGAAATAGGTGGTTATGGGTTCTGTTAAATAGCATAGGACATGTATTTGATATCCTGCAACCCCAGGTTTCGTCCAAATCCTGCTCGCTTTCCTTGTATATACCAGACCAAACATGCCGTTTTCTTTATCAAAAGGCCTTCTGAGCCTGGGTCCTAGTCAACAAATAAACCTATCAGGACCAGATGCACACTAAACTACTCAATTAATATTGCAGGTGTAAGGCCATTTTTTGTACCTTTTGAGACTTTTTCGGAAACAGCCCAGCAGTGAGGAGAAGCTTGTTGGTTCCTCTTTATAGCTTATTGCATCAATGCGGGGATAGGCCTTGGGACCTCAGGTAAAGTGTATCGACTGGTTTCCAACCATAGGAGGACTGTCATTTTCATATCACAACAGTCACAGCGGCTGCGAATATTTTGAGGTCAGTTGTGGAGAAGAGGAGAAAGAGGAAAAGGAAGAAGAACCAGGAGAAGGGGATAATGGTGATTATAACGAGCAAGGAAAGGGGCAGCGGCAGTTCCTCCGCCTTTCAGTCGTTACACACATGACAGAACAGCGATCCCATGGGCTCATTTTAGCGCATTGGACTGAACAACGCCCAATGCCTAAGTAGTGCGTTTTCTGGTCCCATGCGTGACAAACCTGGGTCAGCTGGCTGATGATGAATGCAAACCAGAAAAAGTCATTTCGGTATCCATTATATACGTGCAATAGGCTACTGTTCAGAAATAGCATTCATCCTACCTTTCTCTACATGCATCGGTTTTTGTTCTGCTTTGCAAACCCTTTCTTTCAATGTTATTTTCCCAACAGATATCAACGAATGCAAAACATCCGCACACAACTGTTCCCGGGGACAACTCTGTGTCAACACGCCAGGAAGCCATGTATGCCTTGAACCATCCTGTCCAAAGAACTACCAGTTTGACGCCGAATCAAAGTAGGTGTTTAAAATAATTTGGTAGTTTTCATTTTTTCTGGAACATGCTTTGAGAACTGTGCTCAGTAGAGTTGCCTCTTAGTTGACCTAGTTTATGCACAATAAGAAGCTTGAATAATTGATATTTAAAGTGGGGTAAATTTTAATTTCAAGTAGTTATTCACAAAGGCTGAGAGGTCAGTATGATGGAATCGGAAGACAATGAGTCATAATATTTTGATTTGAGATGCCTACTCAGTCTGCATTTCACTTATCGCACGGTGGATGATTAATAAAGACGAAATTGCGTTAATGGGGGATCACATTTAAGCGTTAATACGCAATGGGTCTTAGGGCTCATTACGGAAGTGCATTGAGGCAAGAGCAATTTTCACTAGACTCGGTAGAAACCTGAGGGCGGAAGTGTGCTTTAAGTTCACGAATGAATGAAAACGTTCGTGTTCCATGCATTTGCATGGATAAGGAAGAAGTTCAGAGATAAGAGGCAACAAACAAAAGGAAGGTAATTATAGTGAACATAGGCCAGTCAACTGTCAGGGATCATCAGGTCGTCAGGTCTCTGAAGGTGAACTTTCGTACGAGTTCGAAAGCACAGAACAAAAAGCAAATTGATGCGGTGCTCGACAAGTCTTCTTCCTCATCTGCTTGAAGTCTACACTGCAATATACTCTCATAGCTAAACTTCTTCGGAGCACAGGTCATGGCAGTTTCACCGTCTGTATATCCTTCTTTTTTTCAGGTCCTGTCGAATCGCCTGTGCGGAGAGTAATCTACCCTGCCCCCAGGGTGCTCGATTTGCCGACTCCGTACAGTATCTCTCCGTCAGCATCCCCCCACCGTCCAGCGCCACCGGCCGGAATATCATACTGCGTGTAGTGGACTGGCAACAGGCAAGTCCTTAATGCTGTAAATTACCATACTAACAGCCGCTGTTGACACAGCTGCGAGGGATCCAGCCCATCAGTGCCCTCCCACCTTCCCCGGTTTCCTTTCTGGTTGATATACCGGTTTTGAAAGTTCAGCTTTTTAATTTCATTAGAACTTAATTCCTGTTTGCGGTACGCATCAGTATACTTAAGGTTTACAGACTTAGACAGAAATTTGAAGTGTATGTTTGGGCTGAAACCCGTCAATCACCTGCTGCCAGCGGACAGACTGTTGTAGTGTATATTGATGTTGTAAGTTACCATGTCCTTAGTGATACCCTGTGCACTTTATAACCCCGGGTGATTTAGTCAGTTCCCTGTTCTACAGTATTTCCACGTCGGTCGTTGTGCAATGAGGGAGGCAGTTCCCATGAAGCTCAGCACGAATCAACTAAATTCTGTCATATGTTTCGTGTGTGGAACATTACTGTCGATCAGCAAAACTGACCTCTCCATCATTGTCATTTTTAGACTCAACAGGCCAACTGCCACTTCCAGCTGCTGGACAAGGCCCCCGACACCCCAGTGCAGCATCGTTCCGAGAGCGGTGTAGTTTATCTGACGCCCGACTGGCGCAGTCCTGACCTACAGACCAAGCCGGGTGAGCAGCAGTACATCAACGCGGTGGTGGACCAGGCGCGAACCCAGGCACTCACCAACAAACTCTTCTATCTCTTCTTCCGAGTCTCCTGCTTCTCCGGCCGTTCCGCGCCCACAGGTCGTCAGGAATTCGATGTCTACCCCGTGGGAGAGCAGAAGTTGGAAACTAACTCAAAGCTCATCTTCCAGCACTCCTTCTATGTCTATATCTCTGTTTCAAAGTATCCCTTCTAGGCACCGGTTGGACAAGCGACGCTCAGCAGAGGAGCTACCCTGTGGACAGACACACGAGACAGTGCATTCTTTCATTCCACCACCAGTCTGTCTTGCGAACTATCTGCCCAACCCCTCCCTCTTTCTCGCCCATCTTCTCCTGTCAAACGTCACACATTTTTTGGTTTTAACTGTTATCTTCCGGTTGGCACAGACAGTAACCACTTTAGAAATTCAACTGCATGCGAACACTCCACTCCCCTCCCACTTTCTATGAGATCCCCCCTTTTGTGAAATGAAGGGAGTGCGCTGTTAATGGAAAGGTTATTTGCAGACGCTGAAGGGCGTGAAGAAATTTGGCAATGTGCGTAATTTTTCTCAAAGTGGACCCTTCTTTTTCGATAAATTTTCTTGAGTTGGGTTTTCCTCCTTCCAGCCTTTAATACTCAGGCTTTGATGGCAGTATTTTTCGGATAATTTGGTTAGACGCTCAAGGTGAATAGCTTGGCTGGACCTCTGCACGTGGGAGTAGCGAGGATCAGAGAGTCGTAGTCGAAAGGCTGCCAACTGACGAAACAAAATTGGCCTGTGTGGTGAATATGGTAGCTTGTGACGTATTGGGGAACAGATCTGGCGTGTCAAGCGCCGGTCACCTTGACACCGAGCACAGACGAGTGGGGGGAAGAGGGTGCAGTAGACGCAACGTAAGTCTTCTATTATTTAAACTTAATTCGTCCCTGCACCACCACGCTGTAAAGCGCCCGATGGGCATCGTCTGAACCGACGATCGAATTGTTGTGGGAACATGAAAGTAGGCTCACCACTCCCCGAAATTAAGTGTAAAGTCATATGCATATCGGGAGGTGTCATCTTATTCCTGCAAAAATGCAAAGGTGAAAATTCTGCGTGTCTTCTGCTCTCTTAGTCTGAATTTGAGTCTTTGTCCCACGACTGATGAAGTAATGGACTATTCTCTCAGCCACGTATCAGGGAATCTGTAAATAGTTGAAATATAGTCATATCTACGCAAATAATCATTTGCTACCATTCCGATGGATAAACGGTTGCGCGTTCCTTGTGCTTCCTCAGCAAAGACGGGAGCGATCAAGCGTTGTGTTATAATATTCTTGTTAGCACTGGTGAGGAAAAGACTTAGCTAAGTTGATCAATAACTGACAGGATACCTAGGACCGCGCAGTGTGTTTTTATCTGGAGTAGCGGACCGGCAGACTGAGATGCCCCTTCTTAATGTGGCCTTTAGGCGGCTCTGCTTATACCAGCCCTTCGCACCCTCGTAGGACGTCGGTCTTCTTGGTTTGATCGTGAAACCGGCTGCATATGAGAGTGCAGTAGGTGCAGCGAGAACCTATCACCACTAGAAGCTACAGGACACACAGGTCACCTTCTATGCGCAACCATACTGCGGGGTAAAGTGTAGGCGCGGAAGAAATTGACAGTCAAATTATTCTATTACATTATCTAGGGTGTATTTATTTGAGGACATATATGTGCTCTTTTATAGAAGGCATACCGCATTGCACTATAAAACGCTGACCCTTGAAATGTTTTGAGCCCACAGACGTACCAACCTATGCAAAACATAAGTGATGCGCGTGTAAGCTCGAAGCCAATCAATGCACGACATTTCATTTGATTTGGCGTAGGCGACAGAGGACACATTCCTGAGTTAATGTTTTCAAACAGCGCAGGCACGCATGGTCATAACTGGCCTGAAGACTTAGCCGGAAGCTGACGCCTGACACAACCCTAAGTAAAACTCATTTTCTCACAGTAAACAGCTGCTCCGACATATTCTGTCGACCGTGACTTCTAATTTGGGAAACCTTCCGAGCGTGCACTTCCGCGTCGAGGCAGACTGTGGAGTTCAAGAATGTGATGGCGCCTTTAACCGCACACACTAAACTCGTTTCGTATAACAGGAGAAGAAAGTCAACTACGAGAAAAAAAGTATTTGATAAACAGGGTGGATTGCCATGACGCAGATATTTTTTAGGTATTGCTGAAAAAGCATCCGCTTGGCAGGGTCTGAACAGCACTGTTTTGTTTACACATTTTTGCATGTCCGTAGCAACATGGAGGAGCGTTTGTTTGCGTATTAGACATAATTGGTTGGTTCCAGGGCGGCGTCCGCGGTGCGGAAAGGCCAGGTCCCATGGGTGACAAGCCAGGCTGGCCGAGGCGCGTAAGATAGTCGCAGGTGTAAGAGCAGCCGTCACTAAGTTAAGGTTAAGCCCTAGGCGGTTGTCGTGCAATGGTGGAGTGCCTGCTGGTTTACAAGTTTATCGCGGCCGTCGGGACGCCGGAGGCTGGGCCGCTGGAACCGTTGCCACAACACCACGTTGTCTGGGAGGGAGTGCTGGGTCCTCACGGTATTGGCGGCTGTAACGAGAAGGTCCTCGTTCTCCTGTGAACCTGCATGAATAGTCTCTCTTCCCCTGTCCGCAAACTCAAACTGCCACCATCTCTAAGTCAATTACTTTTCAGGCGAAGGATATACCGAACCTTCCTTTAAGCTTCTTGTATTTATTACTCGTAGTGGTCGTCACGTCCATTTTTCTGATCGGTTGAACACTCATTTACAAACAAATTCTACATATCCTCCAATGTCGTTTCACGCAACCTTCCGGTCTCGAAGGGGGGTAGGTACAGTGGTAAAGTGCCAGACACCCTTGACTTAGACTATCTGTGCACCCATCTAGAACTGAACCATTAGTTTTACGGAACCCGTATGACGCCTGCTGGAACACTCACGCGTAGCATCTGTTCGCTGTACATGTCAGTTGAAGTTCAGCTATTTCTTCTTGAATTACTCCTGCCTTTTCCTGCTTTTGTTAGTCCACAATTCGTTATAGCTTCCTCATATTCGCTACAGGTTTACCAGACATATGGTAACGATATGCCTCGAGCCTCCCATCAATGCGTCGACTGCACATTAGTCTGGAACGGAGCCTCCCAGAGGGAGAATTGTGGGCACTGTATCATTTTTTTATTGTGAATAACCATTTTGTGTTCCCATTCACTGAGTCTTTATTTCAGTTTGATGCCCAGTTGCCGGCGTTTTAGCCTTTCTGTGTATGAGAAGTGCCGTTTAATGTATGGATCATTTTATACTAAAGCGCCTGGAGCGTGTGAACCTGGCTTGCTGGCTACTGATCAACATAACCTTAAGAGGTATAGGACGCGTTGATTCAGATGAGGTTAGTGACCATTTTAAAGTCGCCAAAACTTTCAACACTTCAAATACCTCCGTGAGTTCGAACATACTGTTCAGAAGACAGTGGAATGACGTCAGGTATTCTAAAACTCAGTCGTTGGAAGTAGTCGCGTTTGATTCAGTGAGCCCCTTTATAATGCAACACCTTTCTCCCGAATTAATCTGAATTTTCATGTCACAGGTGTTTGCATAAAGTGGAGGTGACTGCGCAGTGCTCTGTATGCAGGCGCCAATTCGATACACCGGCTGATTGAGTTACCACCCATGGACCAGGCTTCAATGAGTTCTCTGCTTGTCTCGTTGCCGGGATGGGAGAGTATCTAGAGGATGTGCGAAGCTAAACTTATGGCCCATTTCGTCGATGTGAGCAGGAACTTGCGATAATTCGTCGCCTCGTCGCACAGACAGTAGATTTTAATGCATGGGAAATTGAAGCATGCATTTAGTTTGACTTATATTATTCCAAGGACAGCCTAAGCATGGCATGCGATACACTACTCTGGCTTGCTCTATGCGAGTTAATTGGCCTTTGATTGTAATTGCCCTGCTACGCATGGTAGCTTTGCGTTGGTTGCAATTTCAACACCCAGCCCGCAGTTATGCGCTCATTCACCTCTAAGACACCCCTGATGTATGCCAGAGCGCGCCATTTCCTCCGGCCTGCTGCAATGAGTCTGAATGTATTTCAAGAGCGTTCTCACACAGCTTCCTTTGTGAGCAACCGGGCGGTTGCCGTAAAAAGTGAGAAGCTTTTTTGTGTGCATTGCCTTTGTTTAACCCGTCGTCTCGATTTCACTACTGAGCTTTCGCTTGATGACAGTTTCAATTCATTTCATTTTTATCGTTTTTATCATTTTTTTAATCTATGGCGTTGTCGCCCTCTAACGGAAGTTTTGCTCAGGCGCTATACACTGGTGATCGAGGAGTGACTGCTATTTGGTAGATGTGGTTTTGTTCTTGTTTTGCCCGAATTGGGCGTAACACTTGCCAAAAAAGACAATTAATCGTAAAAAAGAGTTCCATTGAAGGTTTCAACTCCTTGTTTCTGGTCAAAGACCGATTTATCACACTGATTTTTAGCTAATTATCATTGAATTAGAAGCGTATTTTCTGGTTCCAAACGAAATTCATATGAAGTATTTGCTCCTTATTTTAATGTCATTTTATAACACAATGTGAAGAAAGGAATATATTTTCTTCTGTAATATTAAATAGCGGAGGAAATGTCTAAGACATCCGTTCACCTCGATATCGCTTAGATCCTGCTTATTTTCTTTCAGTAAACCAGATTTATAAAGCAGTTTTCCTAAGTCAAAGGAATTCCGAGCCTCAACCTCAATAAAAAATAACACGACCAAGTGAAAATTCAACTCTTTTACCATATTTGGATCACGTCATTGCATGAGTTTCTTCACCTTCTGTAACTATAACACATACCGGTAGCGGATAATGCATGCACAAAGAGCTGCGTGCACGATGACAGGTGTGTACTTGTATAGGCAGCTGAGGCCTATAAAAACAACATTAAAAGTGCAACCAAAACTCTGCTGGTGAAGAGCTCTACCACTCTTGGCACACGTAGCAATCGATATTCTGCTCCAGAATGCTTTTGATTGGCAAGGATCGAGAAAAAGGTAGAGAGAGATTGCTTCCCGTATTTACGTGGGTTCTATTCTCACAAGGTTACTTATCTTTTGTGCTCTGCCGAGGATCATCTATTGTCCTTGTAAGTTCATTTCGCTTAGCCTGTTTCAATCTGCGCATAGTAATTACCTTAATAACCAGTCCACCGTCTGTTTGTACTTCCCAGGGAGAAGACTGGACAGGGACCAGAAAGCACTACCAAAAATGCAGGCGCAGTGCGGTCAAGAAGGCTGATTATGTGTCTTGCAATCCACATTTTGATTGCATTCCAGATGCTACCACATCAATTTCCAGAATTCTCCTTAGTTTACGCTTCAAAGGAGACTTTTTAAACAGAAGATGAGGACAAATGGAACTGCAGAGCTTTATGGTGGATAGTAGTTACTCACAAGTTCACTGCAAAAACTTTCCGCTACTGGAGAACATAAGTTGGCCAGGAATTTAATGTTTACCTATTCCAATGAGCACGTCAGGAAGTCGTCAATTGCCCCTGGAAGTCACATTCAGTCTTGATCAGAAGTGCACTACGTGGAAACTCTTCAGTACTTACATGAGTGGGATGTAGGAGCTGGGATTTAGTGACAGTTGGATGATCTGCTGTGGAACCCCGCTCGGCTCATTTCTGCACCATTACATCAACCCCAGTGATGGTTATCTTGATCCTCTTGTGAACTCTGAGGTTACACCAGCGCTAAGGAAAGAAGTGCGCAGGCTGAAACCCGATGTCCTCATCCAAAAGGTCGGACAGAGAGACAAGATTTACGCAAAGTTAATTGAACCGAGTAGTTGATTGCAGGAGGAGGAAGATGGTCGCAAATTGAGTGCATGCAATTTGGGCTGGCTCCACCTGAACAGTAGATCTTATTGCTCTAACTTGACACACATACACGAACTTGAATGGCTCTTTGTTCGGTTGTTTAGCTATGCAAAATCGGATGTATATTCTATGCCCTTTAGAGCAGTCAACAAGTAGTAGGCACTGACGCCAAGAAGCATATTTGATGCTGCGCTGAAGAAAAAATGACCTTTGTTTGTCTACTAGCTATTCTGGCATAGTTGTGAACGGACCTAGCAGTCGGTCAGTGTCGCGAGAAGGAATAGCGGACAAGTATGGCTTTGTTGAATGCGCTATAATTTTTGACACTGTCCAGGACAGGGACGGTTGTAAGGATGAATTGCATGGATCCGCGAAATGCTGGTTCGCGGTGGCAAGATCATTAACTCAATACATTTAGATGCTCCGCGGCCAGAATCCAATATGGACACATGTGGACTGGAAGCATGTAGTTGATAACCCTAACATTTTTAGTGTTAATTCTAGTGTATTTTGAAGCAACTGCTGCAGCAAGCTGTAAGTTAGTTCTTGGCCAATTTTACTAGACTTGCGAAGCTTTAAGTATTCTAAATATGTTATTGCTTTCCTGGTAGAAGCAGCTACGTCCACGGGAAGATCCAGGTCATCAGCCCAGGAGAAAGTTTCCCCCCGAATGAATGAAAAAGTTCGTGTTCCCGGTATCCGCATGGATAAGGAAGAAGACGTGCCGAGCACCGGATCCTTTTTCCAGAAAGTGCAATGATGTCGAAATGATCCAAGAAGGGAGAAAAATTTATAGTGTCCACCTGGCACTGAAACTGAGCTCCTGCTTGACATTCACTAAGTGCTGAAGAGTACTCACGCTGTGCGCATCTGTCCACGACTGCATTCGGCTTACAGGGGCACCCATTGAAAGGGGTAGAAATTCAATTTCCATTATATTTTCCAGTTTCGGAACGTTTTGGCGTTTAGCTTGTGTGTGACCACTTTCTACCATAAAGCACTGCAATTCCAGTTGTTGGCATCTCCTGTTGGAAAGGCCTCCTTTAAAGCCCACATTAAGGAGACCTGTTTAGATCTCAAAAAAATGCCCTGAAAGCATCTGAAGCGCAGTCAAAATGTCGATTGTGGGATACCTAATCAGTCTTCTAGAACGTATTGTGCTTTTGCATGTGTAGTGGCCCGAGTCCGCGTGCAACTCTCAACCCTTTGTCTCTGATGACTGATGGTGGAGGCCGAAGTCAATCCGGTCTGGCTAATCATCTCCCTGAAGAGGACTCACAAATGATCTCACTGGAGGCGCTTGTGACTACTCCCGCGCTCACCAATTGTGGACATAAGCCTTCTAAGGAGTGGTTGTGCACTCATCCTACAGTCAAGTTCCCCCAACCTATTCTCCACTACTTCTGTACAGAATAAAGCATTTCCTCCAACTGGCATCTCATTTCTTCTCTTCCTGCAAAAAACCGTGCGTGAAGATAGTGGCATCAAGGTTTTTGTCTGATAGCTCAAGCCGTTGCGATACACGCAGTGCACGGTACTGATGCGTTCTGGTTACAGAAGCTTACCCAATTAATGCAGTGGCAAGATCGAAATGTGGGCGAGTAGTTAAGCATACATTCGGTCTAGGTTTTTTGATTTTTTGATTGCATTTGACGTTCAGAAAGCCTTTTACTAAAAAGAACTACTTTATTTATCTTTTTGCTTCATGAAGATAGGTAAAAGTTAAACCAAAAAAGGGAAAATGTTCCATTAGACAGGAGCTTTCTGAATCAAGCGCAACCGCTCCCAACTATCGGATTTCGGAATACCAGAAATTCTTCCAATGTCTACTGGGCATGATGTACGAACCTCTAGGGGTAGTCGAAGTGGTAAAAGCCTTTCACCTTGGAAAACGGCCAGAAAACTCTTCTGAATCAACGCATTCCATACCTTCAAAAATTATGCAGGTCAGTAGCCAGCAAGCCAAGTGCTTTAGGATAAAATGGTCAGAGCTTTCAACGGGACTTCCCACCTGTAGAAGGGCTAAAACGTCGTCAAATAGGTATCAGGGTGAGATAAACGTTCTGTAAATTGGAAGACAATATGGTAATTTAAAATCTGCGAAAATATCCATTGAAAAGTTTAGAAGATAAATTATAGAACGTATGTTTTGAACAAGGCAAAGATCACCCGATTAGCAGGAGTTATTGACGTCGCACAATTTCGCGACCACTTATGCAACTGCAAACGGCCATTGTCTATTAAAAAGATAATTATCTGTCCAATTAAGTGCATGCCTAGAAGACTGGAACTTGACATGCAAAGAGAATAGAATCTTTTAGTCTTAGATGTGGGCGCATGATGACATGGTGAATGGGTAAAGGAGAGGGGGAGGTTATTGTCACATTGTGGTAGTCCATTTTTATGAATGCCTGTGGAACGCCCGTTCGTCGCCCGAAATATGACCTAAAATGGTCAATCTTATGGCCAGTGTCCACAAAGCGCTTAGTGATTGAGCTCTTCGGGAATTGAACTCTTAGGTAAGTTGCCTTGAGCAACCACTTCGGCATATGTTCAGCTGAACGCGTTGCCAATTGCCTTTGCGTGTGCCCAGTGTATTTGCAACCGCAACTACATTTAATCGCGTAAGCACAGTTTGCTGTGGCGTGCATAAGCAGAATGTGTTTAGTCGATCTAGCTGAAAAAGTCGTTTTGCGCTTATGTAGAGGCGGGGTAAGCTTTTTCCATCGTGCATCGGGGCCTTCGTTTTATCCCGTTGGATATATTATCATCCTCGAAAGGGAGGGAAATGCTCCATGACTTTTTCGGCGCTTATTTGTCAGGATGATGTTTTCGTCTGCGGTTGCGATATTTATCAATGAATTTCTCCGGATAGCCATTTTAAAGGAACACTTTCTTAAGAAAACTCAGCTCTTTATCGATCGTTTCCGAAGAACAGATTCAAGCAGCTCTATTGAAAAGGCACAAAACCAAGTTTCGTCGCTTTTGAATCAGAACTAAACTAAGCAAGTGCATGTATGGTCCTTTTCATTTTGTTTTCCGATAGATGGACCTTTGAATGGAACCTTCTGCGTGCCTGTGTATAAGCACATCTAAGGAAGATATTTTGTCGTCCTTCACATGCTCGATCGTAAGCTTGATCCATACATGTTCTTTCGTTCATGACTTTAAGTAGCAGCTCCCCCTCTTTAGGATTTTCGACTATGAAATAAATCCATATATCGTCTATAGACAGCAGTTTTTTTCCAGGCGTTTGGCTAATTTTCTTTCAAGCTTTGCCACGAAAATATCTGCTACGACTGGTAATAATGGACTGCCCTTAGCTACGCCGCCGATCTTTCGATACAATTGCCCGTTGAACAGGAAATGTAGTTCTTCGTGCACATTTGTAGTAGTGTCCATAGTTGGCATAATTCCAGGTACGTTTCGGCCATATGCTCACAAATTAAGTCAACGTTTCATCCAGTGGCACGTTTGTGAACAGACTTTAAACGTCAAGTGAGACCCTATGTTTATTACGTATTTTCATTATTATTTTCATTCTTCAGCTCTTCTACGAACGAAAAGGTGTCCTTGGTCGTGTGGGCAGCAAGGTCGCATCTAATTGGTTCAGTTTTTGTTGGACTAGCCATTGGACAAGTTTATGCTGCGCTGAATCTCTCATTGATAAATTGACTGTAGTGGTACTCCTGGCTTATGCAATTTTGCTAGCCTTATAGCCTAGGAATACGTAAACTTACATGCCTACGACAGGTTTCACGTTTCACCCTTCTGGGCCGACATTAACTTGGACAGTTTATTGTCTTATGAATAGGCGACGACCGTTTGTAGTTGAAAAGGAGGTTGCGAAATTATATGGCGTCAATAAATTCTGCTAAGATCGTGATCTTTATCTTGTTCAAATTCCTTCTGGGAAAACAATGTTTCAATTTGCCAATACAAGCGAACATCCGTGGCCCAGGGAGCAATTGATGAATCCGCGACGGATCTCGAAACGTCAGGCGAATAAACATATCGTCCCAGCGATCGAGTCTTCTTCTTCTTCTTCCTCTTCTTCTTTTTCTTCTTCTTCTTCTTCTTCTTCTTCTTCGTATCAATGTTTCAATTTTCTGAACATACGTGTGTTTCAATAAATTCTCGTCAGGTCTTCACATATATATGGTAATAAACTAAATAAACTATGCGGGTTGGTAGAAAAAATAGTGCAGTTGTCAGGGGAGTTTGGGGGGAGGAATCTATGTCTAAATCGAGTCAGCGTTAGGTGGGACTGGTAGCCAACGATGGTGATAAGCTGCGGGCTGTTGAATAAGTGACTCTCGGCCATGATAACTGCAGCGCCGCGACAAAGTTCTTTTGGGTGCACAGGACCAGTCGGCGTAGCCTGATGGCGACCACTCTGCCGTAGCCGGCATACGCTGTCCAAGGAATTTTGAATAGCTTGAAGGTGCCTTTTAGATCACTCGGAGGGCCTCTCTGGCGTCCACGCGATGTTCTGAGCCTACTAAGTGCGCTAGAATGGAACTGTTTATACCTTTTTTCGGCCCTTCCCTAATCATACTGGAATATTTTGTCGTACTCTTTTGGACAAACGCTGGCTCGTGCGACCAATATATCCTCACCTACAGGCGCAGGTGAAGGAACACATGCACGTAGAGATGGTGTGGGTTGGCTGTTTATCCTTGATTTCTCCTTAGAGGATGGGAGTAGTTGAGAAAAGTAGATTGGCGTTGGCGTTGGTGGTGACCACAAATTGACTCAGGCTCCTCCTTAGCAGTTCGCTTGGCCCCTCCCCTTAAACTAGAACTCTGATGAATTTATCGAAAATAAATATATGTTCGCCAATTTATTTAAAATCACCAAGTTATACAGGATCCATTTTCTTGCTCTGGACGGATCCATTTCGGATGCCTCGGAGTTCGGAGGCTCAAGAGGTATCCTAATCACATTCCGTGTAAACCACAGAGCACATTGAAGAAAACTGACGAGCTGAAATCCCTCCTTTGTGATCTTTCTCCAGATATAATCTTCTTAACCGAAGTCCGGTTGTCCCAAAGCCTCGAAAACTGTGACTTAACTACGCCTGGCTACAAGCTGTTTAAAAGAGACAGGGAAAAGCACCAGAGTAGTGGCGTACTAACTTATCTTCTGATACTCTATTGACTATCGAGAGGGGACCCTGTGGCCGATACTAGAGGAGCTAGGAAAGAGTGCATCAGGGTAGGATATCCTGAGCATGGGTGCTCACATGAGCTCGGCCTAGCAGACGAGATTGTTTTCAAAAATGCCCATGAGTTGGATTAAGTCCGTGAAGGACTGGTTCGCGATGGCAAGACTATTCCCCTAGTACATTTGGAAGCATCACGGTGAGTATCCAATATGGATACCTATAGACTACAGGCAATGTCTTCTACGCGATCATACTGCCGTCTTTTAGAATGAATATTCTAGTACATTTTGAAACAACTGCTGAAGCAGGCTGTAATTTGGCACTCGATAAATGTTGATAAGCTTGGTAAACTTGAAGTATCTGCATTAGGACGGCCCAGCACGTGAGTCATCACCCTTGTTATCCTGAGGTCAAATCTGGCAAGGGGCCACGAGCAGACGTAAGCCGGCAGTCCCAAAGAGCCTTTAAAACGGGTAAGAACTCGGCCGAGTTGTATGTTGCCCAGAGAGGTTCACCAACACCCGATAACCATCCTGAGGTAAAAATAACAAAGAAGGCCCCACACGCCAAAGGACGCATGCAGAAAGGGCTAAGCGCGCTTAACAGGGCGACAACGTGTCACACTGCGGTCACGAATCTGCTCGGATAAGCGCCCCGCAGATTGTTGGTCCTTGAAAATTTCTTGCCTGCGCGCGGTTTGAAATTTTTAAGCAGTAGCGTGTCAAGAGAAGAATACTTGTTTTCAACGATCAAAAGATAGTGTGTCAAGAACAACACACTGGATTTACGTCAAAAGCAGTCAACATTTGTTCACTGAACAAACTGTACCACAGTATTCCTCTCCTAAATCACCATCTGGGTCTAAATCCATCTGCTCGCACGGTTACTTTGTAACTATCAAAGCAGACTATTGTCCAAACTCTTCCTAAACGAAATCAGAAAAGCCAAACTCCTACAACGCTGGTGCTGGGAAACTCTCAGAAACTAGTACACACCAAGGAGCTGGATAGAAAACGACAAAGGCTGAGTCGCTCCATTATATTATATCACATTTTTTTTGATACCAGTATTGGAATTACCAACTGCATACTTAGAAACTAAACTAGCTCGGTCGCTACGCCTGTTTTTATCAACCCTGAACTAAGTTTACAAGTTAAGTCATTTACCTAGTAGTTAGTCAAAGCTCTGCTGCTTAAATTCTAAACACAATCGGCTTAAGTAAAAAGATTCGACTCCTTAAGGATTATTGTATCAGCAAAGCGAAGCCTTAGGCTTTTTTTCTCGTATATAAGACAAAAACTCCATAACTTAACCTTTTTGTGTTGAAAATACAATTGTTGTACGCAGTTATGCAAACCGGAAGCCAAATGCAAAATTTGGCGCGAGATGGGCTCGAACTCAAAACGGCTCCTTCATGAGGCCGCGTCTCTTACCACTACGCCAACGACGCACGATGTGAGACAAGATCTAAAAGTCTTACCAATTGGGTGCGACCGACGCAAGTAGTAGACTATTGCGACGGATATGATGTGCTAGCCTCAAAGTTTGATAAACTTGTCGACATGGTAAACATATGCAGGAGTTTATGCTGCAGACCCTCGTTTCAAAGGAAAAACTCGAGGAAGAAATGAAAGACATGAGAGATTTTATCCAGCAAACCCTCGTGTCAACAGAAAACCTGACAGCTGCCGCGCTTACGAGTAGAACACCTCAGAAACCTACGAGTGTGCCTATCCCTAAAGTACAGGCCCCCATAGTTGACCATGCAGCCATAGTGGAGGCTAATTCGAACACCCCCGCTGTGGACAACAAAGGGACGGCTGGGCCACCACAAAAAGCTAAGACTCTCATGAAAAATTGCAAGACTGTGCCAACACCTAGTGTGAAGGTGCCTAAAGCTGCCGTGCCTGACCTCGCGAGCACTCCTAGCGACAGCAGAAATGTCAATACTGGCGAAGTATTGACTCCAGCCAGTCCGAGCTCGAGGCCAACTGCCAGCCCAAGCTCCCAGATCGCAGACACGGATTCTAAGGCCAGCTTAGAGATCGAGTCCAACACCGGATTCACATGCAACAACGAAGGGCTTGGCTTCCCGAATACACATAGCAACAGAAATGAGGCCCATGCTGGGGAACCATCTACATCGGCCATCCCGAGCTCGAATCTCACTGAGGCCAATATAACAAAAACTGTAGAAAAAGTCTTCCAACACCCACAGGGACGACAACACTGTATTATTGTCCAGGGCCTAGAAGAATGTACTCCAGGCAGTTCAGACCATAACGCGGAGGATATGGCATCCTTCAGTCGTGTTCTAAACTATCTGTTCGAGCCAAGTTTGGAATTTCCAGTTCTGAAATCATTTCGGATCAGAAAAAACCTGAAGAGGCAACAGGTACGCCACGACCACGACCTCTTAAAATTGTGATGCAAAATAACGAACATGTTCAACTAATCCTATCAAAAAAGACCAGCCTTCGCCAGTCACACAAAGAAGTTTTTTTCAGCCGGAGTACTCTCTAGCAGAACGGCTTAAATGTCGGGAACTTGTGGCAGAATTACTTTCGAGAAGAAAAATGGCGAGTATAGCCTGAAAATCTCGAACGGGAAGATTATTCACAGGAATATGAGGTTCTTGAACCAACCGATAATACTTTGAACAATAGCCTGAGCGTGGCTTACACAGCCGAAGTCAAAAGAAGTTCAAATTCCACCGAGACAAAATTCGCCAAAAAGATGTCATTTAAATTCTTCTACACCAACGCACAGAGTCTGTTGTCCAAGTTGGATGAACTGAAAGTGCAGATAAATGACCTTTCTCCCGACATCATCTCTCTGACAGAAACCTGGCTGTCTGAAAACGTGAATGACCGCGAAGTGGCACTACCTGGCTTTAATCTGTTCCGGAGAGATAGAAGAGGGCGCCAAGGAGGAGGAATTATAAGTTTCGTCAAACATGGACTGCTAGTCTCGGAAAAAACGGAGCGGCTTCATTGCAGTACCGACGCAATCTGGCTTACTATAAAGGTACCGGAATCACCCAGCCTGGAAGTTCTGACCGTGTACCGTCCATCTAGACATGATCACGAGGCTGACATTGGTCTATTAGAAGAGTTGGCGAGATTAGCTGCTCGGCCCGACGTCTTGATTATGGGAGACTTCAATGCCCCGCTTATCGATTGGGGTTCAACATACGCACGAGGTCCAGAGCAAGCATTCAACTGGCGTTTACTAGCTCTGAAACTTAATGCATCTCTCAGTCAACACTTTCTATTTCCCACGAGGGTGCGTGAGGGACAGCAATCAAACTGCCTAGACCTGGTACTTACGAAATCACTGGACAATATCGACGAGGTGCAATCTCTACTTCCTCTAGGTAAAAGTGATCACATCGTACTTAATTGGGACTGTTCTATATTTTCGGTACGCGAACAACCCACCAAGGTTAGAAGGAATATTTGGCGTGCTGACTTTGATCAAATGAAGGTTAAAATAAACAACATAAATTGGGTATTGGTTTTTTCCGACAATATAGCTGATGATTGGGGATGGTTCAGTGAGTTATTGCATACTCTCTTGAGAAACCAGTGTCCGACTACACTGAAGAAGCTAAACAACAAACCTCAGTGGCTGACTCACGCGCTGAAGAAAGAGATAAAAAAAGGGGAGATTGTTGAGAAAGCATAGAGCAGATATAAATCACGTATCCCTAAATGCATACAAAACGCAGAGGAACCTCGTGAAGTGACTTATCTTCAAAGCGCGCAAAGACTTTGAGAAAGATTTACTTAACCGGGCAGTTACAAATTCGAAGCTATTTAATGGCTTCTTAAGAAAGACAACACAAAACCAGGACCCAGTTCCCCTTCGGAAGGCATCCGACGGAACAGAAATGAGTGAGGATGGAGCAAAAGCTGAGCATCTTTCACAATTTTTCGGATTCATCCCTCCAAACTAGGGCTTAGACGACGGTCCCAAGATTGAAAATGTGGCCTTCGCCGAAGTATCCGTTTTTCAAGAGTTAATGGCACTAAACGACTCGAAATCATCCAGCCCCGATAAAATTCCACGTAAATTACTGAAAGAACTTGCTAAAAGAGCTAGCCAAACCGCTTTCTAAGCTTTTTAGTACCTCGTTTAACGCAGGTTGTTTACCCGCCGATTGGAAATCCGCAGGGATCACACCGTTGTATAAAGGCGACAGAAGGGTTTCTGCATAAAGTTATAGACCAATCAGCCTCACTTCGCTCTGTGCAAGATTAGGTAAAAAGTAGTGAAGCGAGAGCTGATGCGTTTCTTAGAGCAGCATAACCTTCTTTTGGATGCGCAACATGGGTTCCGCAGAGACAGGTCCTGCGTGAAAAACCTGCTCTATTGTTTGGAACGCTGGACTCGGGCAGTTGGTGGAAGAAATCCGCTTCATGTTATCTACATCGACTTCAAGAAGGATTTTGATAGCGTCCCACATCAACGACTTCTGCACAAACTCAGTCAAATAGGTGTTCGAGGAAATCTGCTGAAGTGGATTCAAAGCTTCTTATTTGGCGGCTCCCAAACTGTCCATATTGGTGACCAGCAGTCAGCAGACGTTGCAGTCGAGAGCGGTGTCCCCCAATGCTCTGTACTTGGCCCTATACTGTTCATTATATACGTCAGTGACTCCGTCCGTGAACTGGACTGCGATGTGGCTATGTTTGCCGATGACATAAAGATTTAAAACGTCATCAGCAATTCAGCTGACGAAGAACGTTTGCAGATAAGCCTAAACCATCTTCAAACTTGGTCTCAAGACTGGCTTTTGCCGTTTTACGCAAAAAATGCAGTTTCCTACGAGTTGGCCGACCCAGCTCTCGGAACCCCATGGCTTACAGCCTAAATGGCATCCAAATGCAAGAAGTGGACGCGCAGAAAGATTTGGGAGTATGGATTTCTACGTCTCTGGAGCCCCAGCTGCACTGCGCAAAAGCAGCCCAGTCTGCGATGTCCGTCCTGTATCTTGTCAAAAGGGCTTTCTGTGCCTTCGATAAAGATTGCTTTGCTAAGGTCTTCGGAACATTTGTGCGGCCGAAGTTGGAGTTCGCAATCCAAGCATGGAAACCCTGGACCGCGAAAGACCTAAATTTCCTCGAGAAGGTCCAAAGGCGCGCGACCAAACTGGTTACCGGTCAGAGCTTTTTTCCCTTCGAAAGACATTTAGCTAATCTCGATCTATTTTCATCAAGTTACAGACAGCTACGTGAGGATCTGCTGCAAGCATTTCGTATAATGCGCGGGCAGGACTGCTGTCTTCTACCTGGCGACTTCTTCGAGTTAGCAAAAACGACGAACTTAAGAGGGCATCTCTTCAAACTACGCATAACAGGGGCCAGACTAGACACACGCAAGTTATTCTTTGGTAATGGAGTAGTTGAAGCTTGGCATGCTCTCCGCGAGGATATTGTTATGTCCCCATCTGTGAATGCATTCAAGAGAAATTTAGATTTGCATACACGAAATGCCCACTGAACTTAGACCTGGTGAGACTGATATCATATATATATATATATATATGTATAAACATACAAATCACAGATTTTCAGTAATATGCTAGTTTAAAATAACAAGAATAACAAGCGTCGAGTCCACCAAACGTTGTGATCCGAGGCTACGCTGATTCATAAAACTTTTCCCAATTCAGGCATGCAATGCTCTGCCCGCGGACATTTTCATGTCGCCATCTGAGCACATGTTCACGATTAAGCCAGACCCATCTGTAGACATGTTTAAGACACGATTAAGTTAGACCAAATAGCCACTGAGCCCCCGAAAATAAACTGCCAGTTTCCGAAAGCAGATAGCAGGCTAATCAAATTATAAAAACATACTACTCACTACTTTTCAGTAATATGTTTGTTTAGAAAACTACCGATTACATTTCTTCTGTCAATTAGTAGGCAGACTCGTTAAACCAACAAGGGTGCACGATGGGCACATGGCCGACACTCGATGGGGTTCGCGTGACCGAACACTTTTCTTCGTGGACCCTTGGTATGACGGCGAAAACCGCGATGGACTCTCCCCGACGTGCTTCAAACACTCTTAGCACAGGCCATCCGCTTCGAATATACTCTGCACACCCCCCTCCACCCCCACCCGCCGGGGCGACAGTTTTTCACCTTCAATCTCTCAAATGGCATTCAAACCCCTAGACTTCTGAACAATTCTTAAGGATTTTTTTTCACTGTCGGCCCTCTCATACACAAATTCAAATTACTGGCAACGCCACTGTTCTGAAATTTTCTGCAGATCAATTGCATTGAAAAAACTGTTCTGTACCAATAGGGTGTTCAAAGGTATTTAACTATATTTCCCTCAATAAAACCTGACCTGACCTGAAATACGAAGCTGCGAACAGAAGGCGCATTCTGCTGCCGACACGAAGTTTTGTTGCCCACACGAGAGCGCGTTCCTGACGACAGAAGACAAGCTGCAGACAGGACAACTTGCTGTTGGACCCGAGACAAGTTGAGAGACACGCACAGAGTTCATGTACATGCAAAAACTGTCACAGTAAACTGTTCTCTGCTTTCCTGTCTGTCTTTTCTTCCTAAAATACAACTGGGGCATATAACAAGTGGCATAGCATTTGATCACTCCAGATGCAGGGGTGCAAGTATATTTGGCACACAAAACGGATATTGGTAGACAGATCGATAAAAACGTGCCTAGGTGATTTGTATAGGCGGAAAACAAAATCCCTTACCCATCCATTACGAAGTACTTTGTTGCTAAGAGTCCCTCAGGGATCGCAAACCATCTCTCTGATTATTTTTTCGGGTAGGATCAACTTGTACATTGTGCTATTTCGAGGCGGCCACTGTACGGTGTATGAACCCCGACCTATGTAAACAGTTCAAACACGTGATTTAAATGCATTCATCTTGGTAAAATTCAACGCCTACATTTACACATGTTCACTTTCTCCGTTGTTTTTTTGTAGAAATATTAATAAAACCTTCGCCCTCTTTTGTTTTCATGTGGTGTTTAAATTTTCTGATCCTATTGCTTAGCCAACACTACGACCTTGCTGCTTTGTAGTGAGTTACTTCTGTACGAATATAATTGGTTGTGTTCTCCCATTTTCACTGATTTTATGCTTTGACCGATTGTAACTGATGAGTAGCAGCGCAATTTTTGCTCTACAGACGCACCTCGAAATTCTTTTTGCACATTTAGGTCGACGTCACTCAACCCCTGCGGGCTAACTGCGTACGCTAACTGTGAACGCGCAGACACTGGTGTGCTTTACGCAATTATTTACACTGCAGTTGATATAGGCTCTAAGTCTCCCTTGGCCTAAGACCAAATCAGCACGTATCCTCAATCCATCTACCACGTCGCGAGACAGCAACGTCGCGGCGACATGAATTAACTGTCGGACTCCCCCTTCCTACTTCTCTCCTCCATGGCCCATCGAAATCTGACCTCCTGATAGTTCAACACCTCCAGCAGTGGAAGCTTAAATTTTGTCACTATATCACCGTCATATTAACCTACTTGCATAATTATGAATTTATCTAAAAGGTGCGTTCACCAAACTTGACTTTTGAATACTTACACGGCTATCAGCACAGAAAGTAAATTATTTGCGGGAAAAACTAAAGCCATTAGAAATCTTAACTGCACACAAGTGGGCGCCTGCCTCTAAGGTAGTTACAATGTTAGTTGAAAGCCAAAAGTAAAAATACATTAATACTCTTACACCTTACCATATATTAAGAAAAAAGTTGATCTGCAAACAAAAAACATCGCGATCATCAAGTAACGCCGCTGTCATAATATGACAGCGATGTTAATAATATTCAATGAGTAGGCATATTATTGTCAGATCCCAATATACGAAACATAATGCCCATCTGAAGCGAAAAGTCCAATTTTTACTCACTGGCAGTTTTTAGTGGGTCCCATGAACTCAGTACACTATAGAATATTCCCACAGTCGGTTTATAGAATGAATTGGCATCAACAGCAATGCAACTGGAAATTTTACTACAGTACACCGGGAATTCAGGCGTAGAATACACAGACATATAGAGATGCACGCAGTACAGGCTGTCTTGCGCCGCATTCCATGGAAGTAAGGGCTAGTTAAAGTATTGGAGTGAATGCCAATGTCATAATTAAGAGGATAACAGTAAGGATTTGGAAGTTAATTGTTCAGAGGTTCGGTGTTACGGCCAGATGCAGGGTGGTAAACGTAAGGGTTATTATTAGGTTTAGGACGCTGTGCTGAAACCTCTGGAAACAAGCATCTAGATATTTAAATTTCTTCTGAGTCACAGCTGATTCGTGTCAGGATTCACGTCCAGTTTGCAAACTAGCAACTTAAGGGTATCCTTTGCTCAGTTTGAATTAAAAGTTTTATTTATTCTGTCCTTCAGCACACGAAACAATGTTTATTTCATTTTTTTATAGATGCACTTTTTGTGTTTTTTTCCAAACCAATATGAATGCAAGCAAAAACTGTTTTCGGAGCAAGCTATGTCTTCTGTCTTTTCGCCGGTAATGCTATGTGCCTGGAAATCTGTTTGTAAACACACCAAGAATTCCTGTATGTCCTGAATTGCTATGTCCAAAGAACTACCAGTTCGACCGCGAATCAAGGTAGGCGTTTAAAAATTTTTTATCTTAGCTCTTTTGTGTCTAAGCATGGCTCTCACTTTATTTTCCCATAATAGTGTTTTAAGTTGCTAATTCTATAAATAAGTTTTTATGATGGTAGACCACGACCTTGCTGTTTCTTATTGCCTTTTTCTGAAAAAATTAAACCATTTACATTCTGCCGTTCTATGTCAACGCTGTGCTGTGGCCGGTTGCTACTGGTTGGCAGTCACGTCTTCACTTCTTCGTTCTGCTGCGTTAACAATTTGCTCGTTGTAATATGACGCGCGCAACGCCTATGCGCACAAGAGACTACATAATACATCAGACGGAGTAAGTTTGAAGGCATCCGTAGACGGCTGCTTAGTTATCGTCCAAAGCGGACAGACACCAAACTCCGGTGAAGTAAGAACAATTATGGTTACCGAAAAGGCATCACATGACATCAAATCGACAAAGCGAGTTTGCAAGTCTCAGGATATTACTACAAAGGCAAAGAGCATACGATTACTGACCTTGCCATTGCATTCGCCTAGGCTTTTGTAGTTGTGAAGAGGTCAAGCTTCGGTCTATTATAGAACAGTGGCACATGAGCAGTTTTTTTAAGCCAAAAGAGACAGGTAGGGAAGGCGGAAAACAGGAGAGGACATCTGCAATTGATTGAATTTAGGACCTTGCTGTTTCACCAGTTATGTGTTCAAGGTGCGACAACCATGTGCGGCCGCATTTAGAAAGAAAGCCGCGCTGTCCCATCAAGTAAGTCACTTATCAATAAGCCTGTTTACTGCGATCCAGTCTATTCGCTCGGCCAGCAAAGTTTTGGGTGAGCAAATTTGGACCATCGCAGTGTCCACCGAAGGGTTATTAGTGCAGCATACTCATGTTTAGGCCGTCGTGCGATCAAGCCTGTATAGCAACAGACACAACCCCAACATAAAATCGGATTAACTACACCAGACCGGTCCTTAATTAAATGTTACTTTTACTTCAGGGTCACTGAATATGTGCTCCTATATAGATCTGGAAGCTGAGGTAAATACTGTGAACCGTGTGAAGATCATATGCACTTCGTGTCCACAACACAATACTACGTCATAGATATTATTATTCTTGGAGTAACTTGTAGAGGATTCCAGTGGAATTTGACAAATTAAATGGCAACATAAGAGTCTGGGTGGTGTCACCTGTCGCAGTAACAAGCTCCATTAATATCGGCAGCTGGCTAGGAAGAAGTATAACCGAGTTTAAACTCGTGCAAGAAAAGTTAATGCATTTAATTCTTTTCTTCTAAGACTTTATCTCTTTCATGATTGTACTCTGAAAAAATAATTTAAATAATTCTTAGATTAAAAATTTATTATTAAGCCGGCAACAGTTTGTATATAAGACTGCAGAAATAGCAATAAGCTACAATCTTTAAAAGTGAGCCAAATAATAAGCCAGCATTTTCCGAGAAAGTTGCGATTGCGTCTTGGTTGCGCCCGCAAGACGGAATGTGTTTCTTAACTTTCAGTAATAAGTACAACAACTTATCTGAACTAGTAGTTGCCTTATCGTTACTATCTGTTTATGTGTTTGACGTCATTTGTGCGTAAAGTTTTCCATGAAGGGGGTGTAGCAACACATTTCCATGTTTTTATTTCTAAACAGTTTTACAGTTTCCTATTTGCTTGGCATTTTCTGCACTCAAATTTATCCGTAAGTGTTTCATTTGGTGTTTATTTACACTTACTTGCTACACCTCAACCGATGTGAGTTTCGGCGTCATAGGCTGATATTTCACCCAGCACCTTTCTTCGCTGGGCGAAGTTATCAACTAAATTCGTTAGTAATTGGCTATTTTATTGGCTTATATGGGCTTCTTCTAAGCATGGGATCACACTATCGGTAGTCCTTACGCGCAAAATTGGTGATCCCAAAAAGGGGAGCTGGACAAAAGCAAGGAGTCTATTAGTACACAGCACAAAGTTGTTACGTTGTTAAGAACTCACAAGTGGATCTACTGATGCGGTATATGCGTGTGGCACGTCGTCGATAGATGCTTTCTTGTCCCAGCAGCCATTGTGCCAAACTTAATAGCAAGCCGACTGAAAATTGCGGAGAGTTCACAGATGCATTTCGCGGGGAGAGACAGGGGAAGATATGGCGAAACTTGCGTCTATGCGGCTTTTATTCCTTCTCGAAGTAAATGAGCACATGTCCCACCATAAAAATCCGAGCTGCCTGCGTATATTAGACTGCAGTGGTTACCTCGAGATGCAGCCTTTTTGTATTCACTCCTACGGTATAACTAAAACAGTGCTTGATAAAGCCTGGTTAGTGTTTCTTTGAGGGTAAATTGTGTGACGTACTTTGATAGATTGCTAAGCCACTGCAACCACGCTTAGCCTCAGTTGTCTTGACTTTTTTGCCATAGGAACACGGTCAACTTTGAAATTCTGAAAGGAGATGTATGCAGCACATGCTTACCGCACCAAAAGCAGCTTCAGATACAGGTCGCGGCTGCACTCGCTGTCTTTCTTACGACAGTCAAAACATCATAAATCTCTGTTTTGGCCCAATTTGGGGAGCCGATATAGCATGGAAATGAAATTTGTGAGACGAAGATAAAATGTCCTGCAAGACTTTGCGTTCAACTTTATCTTTGGTCTTATGACTATAAAGTGGCCAGTGTCCAGGCCCTCATCATTGCATTCTAGTTAGTCAGGCAGTCATATCTGATTCCAGTTAGTCCTTGTTCATATCAAGTTCAACAAACGAGCCAAAACGAACTGAGAGCTACACTTTACTTACGGCCCGTCTGAATAATGAGTAAGGCTACGAGACTGTGCTCTTCATGCGTATGCAGTTTGATCTAGACAACCAAATCTACTTGCTGTACGAGAACAGAAAATTATTTTCATATGATTGCTGGCACCGTCAGTAAAAGTTAGTTTTTTTTATAAGAGCAGTCAGGAGTTTTGATGCTCGTCTGAGTGAGACAGAAAGTAGCCGAACTGCGTATCAAAACCAAAAAAGATGGAGACTTATAAACCATATTAGCATAAGGAGCTATTTGGTATCTCATATCTTCGCAAACTGCCCTCAATCCACTCTACTATGAGAGAAGGTTGGACAGTCTCATTTTTATAATTGAATATATTCAGTAATTGACAAAATGCATAAGTGCGTTTGTGCGTGCATGCACGCGTCATTTGCAGTGAGCGAAGAGGATGAGATGGACGTTGCAAAAGCAAACTCTATGGATTAGATGGACAATAAGGCCAGTAGATAGTGTTTTCTAGGCATTAGAAGGGAAGGAGCAGAAGAAAAGGAAATGAAGTTGGCAAGCTTCGTTTCCATTCTAAACAAACGATTTCTCTGTTGGTGGCTATCAGTTTTGGGAAGGGGAACTTTGATGCACATACGCATGAAATTGGCTATACGGGTGTGATTTTATGATAGTGCGCCTGCTTCTCCGAGGACCTTGAGGAGTCAGTAGTCGGAGCGCGTCGACTCTGAGAGGTGTGCGAGGTGTGTCCACTTGAAAGTCTGGTTGACTGGAGGAAAGTGAGGGGGGCATAGGAACTTCGGTGGGGTGACAGGGAGGGCGGAGGCCTAGTTTCGAAGGGTTGACTCCCCCCGGAAGCCGTACAGGTAGAGTGTGTGCGCTCGGAGTCCCAGGGCAGCAGCTTAGGGGCGTTGACAATGCACTGGCAGGTCTCGGAGTCTGGTTGAAGGCAAACAGCACTTATTGGTGCGATAAAGCTCTTCAGGTACCACTCCGAGTTTGAGGTAGATTGGGTGGACACCTGTTGCGCAGTGCACTCCTCTGGCCGGCTGCAGGCGCTACTGCTGCTTCGGCTTATGCTCCCACCGTCGGGTTTCTCGTCTGAAGACTTGTGAACAGTCAGAAGAGACGAAGAGACCTCAAGGCTACTGTGGTACCGCTGATGACTGGATTTAGGTTTATATCGGTTAGCGGATACCTGAAAACCATGTGCAGAGGAGGGATCATGGTAGCCCTTTCTATCTAGATCACAGCGGGAGGAGGATTTATCGTCACAGGAGTACTCGGCCTCCAGATTGGGGCTCTCTAGTGATGGATCGTCACAGCGTGACGTGGAACTGCCGTAGGTTTCAGCCTCAGAGGCCATAAGAACGATTGTGCCAGAAAGTCGGGGTCGCGAGACACTCGAAATAGCAGTGCTGATTGGAGCAGGTTTATTAGCCAGGGGTCGTTGTTTATACTTCATCAGCTCACAGTCCCGGCAAGAACTGCGAGATACAGCCTCTGCAATGTGCCGCGGTTTCTTCCGTTGAGAAGCCTGTACAGTTTCTTCACCTCTGTCGGGTTGGCTACTAATACTGATGGCGCTCCTGGCACCAGTTGGTCGTCTACCGCCCTCATCAACCCAACGAAGACTACTTGTCGAGCAGTTCACTGGAACAACTCTTCGACGGTTCAAGGGGATTCTTTGGGTCGATTTGCGTGCGGGGGATTGGGATAAGGGAGGCGTTTTTTTGGGTGGGGGGCTGCAGGAGGAAGCAGAACAAGAGGGACTTTGCGAGGGACTACTGGGTAGGCTTATCACATTTAGAGACTGTACGCTCTGGGTGGAATTGAGCTCATCTCGACTGCCTTTGGTAGTTCTATGAGGTACCACCTTGACTCGGATGGAATCCCCAGCAGTACGGTTGGTCTCAGGCGATTTGCTCTCGGGCACTCGACGACAGCTATACGGCTGACCTGAAAGTGTCTTCTGACTGCTGCTCCGTGAGTAAGGGGCTGCGACTGTAATGGAGTTTGCTCGTTTTTCGCCTGAAACTTCATTCTCAAAGAGAGAGACTTGAGCAAACGAAGAAGCCGTCACGACTACCTGGGAGGGCGAGAAACCAATAGTGGAAATGCTGTTTGCGAAGTAACCCACATCTCCGCCATTTGTCGTTTTTGAGAGCAGGCAGTTGCGAACCTTGTAGTCCCTGTGGTTTTGAGCGGAAATTCCTGTGTTGTTAGGTAGCTGTGGACAGGGGCCCTTCACCTGGCTCTGGTGTCTTCTTTGCGCAAGGAAGAGGTAGATAGCAAAGACTCCAGAAAATTCACTAAGGACAAAGGCAACAATGCATAGACGAAGGGCGGCACCGTAGAAGTAGACGTACTTGGTCTCAATTTTGATAGGCCCGGTAATTGCATCGAAGGCCTGACTTACACTTCCAACATACAACACGATACCAATGAGTGTCAGAATGCCTAAAAGAAACAAACAGTGAGCATGCAAGAAATAAGTGTCTCTTTCAAAAAATTACAAAAACGCAGCTACTAAAAAAGCACAAGTAAGCATATAATTAAAGGTGGTCAGAAACACAGAGCCGAGTTTCATGCATCAAAGTCCATCGGAATTCAATTCGCTAGCGATGTTCCCTTTTTATTGCTTACAGGGTGTCCACAAAGTCTTGGTACAAAGGAATTTTAACATTTTATTTTATTAATTTCTGTGATTTTTGTTGGGACGGCAGAGTCCCATATTAGTCAACAACGCTCAGTCTCTCAGCACAGCTGCAGCGCAAAGTCCCATGCTGTGGCTTGACAGCGCGTCAATAATTATTGATTGGAAATCTAAACCACTTGATAGAACGCATTATCAGTCAGTGTGTTGAAATCGACGGCAATGTACACCTATTCAATCGAGTTCACCGAAATTTAGGAAGGCGCATCAAATTATGCATTGCAAATAATGGAAATCATATTGAAAATATAATTTCTTAGCATTATAATTGAATAAAATTGTTTCGTTCTAAATATATGTATTTATCGCCTATCTATCCAGAATTTGAGGACACCCAGTAGATTAAGCAAGCCTTTTCAAATAGACAGTACTCGTTGAATTTGCACAGTGTTGGACATGGCAGGCATTTTTGGAAACATATCTCTTTGTTCTCTCAGATAACTTGTTCTTCCACTTCCATCTAGACGTATACGCATGGTTTTTGCGAGAGCTATTTAAAAAGCATGTAATATGCAGAGTAAATCCACCAGAATAGTATCAATGACGGCGGGCGGAACTCGTGAGGAAAGTTCAGTCACAGTTTACTAAGAAGAGAATAGACTTTTGGGAAAATGGAACTTTTAATACGTAACTTTTTGAGGAAGATTTCCCCGCTCGTTTTCAGATCTGAGAAAACACTAACCTGGCGAACTCTTCCATCCCTAAAAATATATGTGAGTTTGTCGAGAGACAACGGAGAAATCACCAGATACAAGTGGCACACCCAACGGCAACCACCCTACGATTACAGCTTATACATTCTAGGGACAGGATTGGCTATCTTGAAAGAAAAGGTGTTGTCAACAAGATCCGGTCTACCAGTTCTTATATAGTTTATTGTAGCCAAACTGGGAAATGCGCCTCAACCCGCATACCCCAACATCAATCAACGGTCAGAAGACGAGATTATTTATCCCAGGTGACCGTGCACATACTGGAAACTGGCCACAAATTCGCATGCGAGAATACACGGATTAATGGCACTTATCCAACTAGAAAAAGCCGTGAATTCCTGGAAGCAATGCACTCAGATGAGGCGTGCATCAATGGCATACCGCATTGGCCGCCAATTACATTAAACACCAGGCCAATTTAAATGTGGGCGACCAACCACGACGGAATGATGAAGTATATGTAACGCCTACTAGCGAAGGGTGACATAATCCGCAGTTACCAATAGGTTTGGCCGAATTGAGCTTCAACACCGAATAAGGATTTTGCAAGCGTTGCCCTTATTTATGAACCGGGAGTCCGTGAAATATGACTCCAGCAATTCTCTGCTCACACGATTATCATCTCACGCAAAAATGTCAGCCTCGTCAAATTTAACTGTGTGGCCGAGTTTCGTCGAATGAGCCGCAACTTGAAAACTGGCATCATCTCGCCGCAATGGCCAAAGTAAGTGGACACTTGGGGAGCACATAGGATACCATGTCATTTTATACAAACCCCGGGGAACCAGATGGCCGAATAATCATTGCGTTCAATTCCACCACTCGTGATGCAAGTCCAGCAGGTCCCAGCCCACATCAAGCAATCCATGCACAAGACAGCAATTATCGTTAATCGTCGTTGTTTAAACGGTGGCATTGAGTGGTGTCACCATCTAATTACACCTGTTGGAATCCCCAAAGAAGGACACAATAAGAAGAGCTTAACTTTGGAAGGCGCCCGAAAGAGGGTTCATTGTGTACAAAGCCCGGAGTTGCTTTCTCGGGTGGCGGTTGCCGCTACTTGATCTCCAGTGCGCTGTTTGTCCCATTTCGAGGCAAGCTCTGGTCATAGGACCGGACTGGCGGTGTCCTCGCAGTCCAAGTGCAAATCACTGTGTGAAAGGTGACAGTGGCTTAAAAGTGATTGCCAAGCGCATTCCCTTGTTGCCTGATTGGGCGCTTCACCTGCGGTGACGAACCTAAGTGGTCCTTATGGAACTGCTACCAGTTGGCACGTGCGTAAGCTCGCGTGCGTGTGTTCGGTTTAATGTCAGCGATCGAGGACAGGCCAGCGAAAGCATATGACCTTGGAGGCAGTCCGCTGTTGACAAAGTAATCACTGTGGCAGTCAGCAGCAGGCACGACCTATCAGGAGAGCCTGCAAGTTTTGCTTCATTCCTAACAGTCGTTACTTGTCCTACATATGTAGTAATGACTGTGTCCGATAAATACTGCAACTTCCTGTGCATGTATCGCCCATTTTCGCTAGTATTTTCTGCTCATGTCTTTGATGAAGAATCCGTGACAAGTGTTGTCCCAAAGATCGATTCTTCTTCGACCTTGGCCGTCTAAACGCCGTCTTGCAATCAGAGTTTTGTGAGTGAAGCGGGCGAGAGTGCAGTAGGTGCCGCAAGCGTCTATCTCACGAATGCATGCGCAATTCAACTGGGCTGCATTCTTTCTGTGCTGCACACGACGGGCGTTGCTCATGACCTCCGATTTCTTAGTATGCTTCGCGTACTAATGCTCCCCATATCATTCCACGCTGTCATCCTTATAGGCGTGAACACAATGGCGATATCTCTGTAAAAGTCGCAGGTTTCCCCTAAAGTATCTTCAGGAGGTTTCAGAGTGGACATAAACAGGCATGGATCATATGCAGTAGTCGCCACAGATCATGCAATTTTCATTACGTCGGATAAGTTTGATCATTACTCGAATACCAATGTGAATGCATTTAGGAAGATTTAGAAAGAATAATGAACTGGATCAGGTATATTAAGTAGTTAAAAAACTATAGAATTACTAAGTGTTTGTAAAGAAAATAAAATTTTCTCGATAATCCCGTGATTTTCGAGACGTAAAAAGAGCTATAAATTAAGACAATAAATTTAGATATTGTATAAAAAATTGAAAACACGAAGCAACAAATTTCTATATGTGGGAACATCTTTTCTTTAGTCAATTCATTCTGTTAACTTTAATCGTACTGGATAAGTATTTATTGAATATCATCAACAAAAGTGTGCCATAATTTTCCTTGTTTTTGCCGTCTTCTTTGATAAATTTATAAATTCTGCATTTGTTTGACGTTTACTCCAAAACCTTTTAAATAAGATAGATGTAAAGAGCAGTTACCGATAGAAAGTGGTTTCAGATATTAGTTTTAATTAATATGGCAACGTTTTTGATTAACAGAAATGCCTTAAAACAGCAAAACACAGTGTCGAGTGTAAATCTTGTCCGCACTGGAGATGTGAAGCTACTATTCCTAAGATTCATAAAAAACTTCCCATAACAGGTTACCCCTTAGAAATTGCTTTTATTGGATATTCGGCCGGCGAACATCTGCATTTATTAACTTTTTCCAACCTAATGTCACAATGAAATTTGATACTATTGAGAATTTATTGAAGTTTCCTGAAGAAAAGCGACTCAATTTGACTGGAGGTGAAAGAATTTTCTTTTCTCTTTATGATGGATTACTTTTCACATGAGTAGATTAATTCTACATTCAGTAATAAACTGGCAAATTAAAAAAAACTGGCCCTATAAATTTCCATTTTTTGAACAAATTATTATTCTTTCGTCTGTTCCGTTTCTTAATAAACCAAAAAAGAACGTTAAGTATACAAAAAACTATTTTTCTTCACGACTTATTTTCAATAAGGATTTATTTTTTTTAAGTTCGTGAGAACATGTTAGACATTTGGTTTTTATTTAAGGACATTCGAGAATCATTTGTGCATCAAACCATTTCTCTTCTGTTATTGCATTTTGTTCAAAAAACTTCACAGAATAGCTAAACATTATTTTTTAAATACAAACAGTTAATGTTACTGCAAGCAAATTCGGTCCCTTAAACTTGGCTTCACTTCACTCTAAACAATTTTGGATAAACTTTTTCAGCTCTGGAAGGGATATCTTCGTTGCCTTGTCAACTTTTTTTGGAGTTTTATTCTTAGTAAAATCAACATTGACGTGCAGTTTGGTGCTCTCTTTCGTAATAGCAAAGGAAATTTCTTCCATATGCGACTACTCCCAAATTTCCCAAAACTAATGGCAATTTCTTTTCATAAACCTTACTACAATGATGATTTAGCATAGGTAAAGGCTTTCGCAGAATTAAATAAACTGTATGAATAAAAAAAAGTGTTACTAAAAATACCCTAAAGTGGCAGGTCAAATTTCATGATGAACGTTGCATGGTCATTGGCGACTACTGTAAGTTTCCAAATTTCCTTTGAATTTCTCTTACTGTCCTAAATAGAGTACAAACGAGTAAACAAAAACCAGCGGCCACTTCTAAACTAAACTATCCACGGTTATCAAGTGGGGAATCATTGCTACAACGCATTTTTAGTTTCTTAGGACGTATTTAGTGCACTGCAATCGCTCTAACTTAATGAGATAGTAAAAATGACTATTCGAACAATATTTTTCTAAAAGGCAGAAGTAACTTTCCCTTTGCTATGGCAATGGAAAGCAAATAAGTTCACGGATACAAAACCACAAAAACAGCAACGTCATTAGCAACATAAAAAAGATCCCAGTCAGGAGTTTTAGCGGCATTTGCGCATTTATTAATCCCACGCCATCTGTTAAGAGTTGTGGTAGCGAAAGCATAACACTTGGTCGAGCTTCGTGAACGCTGCCAAACGCTGTTTAACAACAAAACTTGATATACACGCTGAGTTTTGAATCCATTTTCAGGAATTCCGCCCTCTCCATCTATCTCTTTTTTCTTAATCGTCTGTCTCTCTGTTTGGGTGTGTGTGTGTCGCAAAACACGACGGAGCATCTGCGCACGCGCGCACATTTTACAGGTTTAGCAGCGCAACAGTCCTTGCGGGTGGGTTTTGGCTTTTGATGCTTATAACGCTGCTGCCGCTGTTGCTGCCGCTACTGCTGCTCATCAATGGCTTTCAGCTTAGTTAATCTGCCTGCTCTCTGCTCTGCTCGCTGCCATTCCATCGGAGAGACACGCAAAATGCCCACTCTCTGTTCAGAGACGGTCCGGCGATGTGGTTTTAGCTATCTCGCGCCGACAGCCTCCCTTACCGCCCCCCTCCTCCTCCTCGTCTCACCAGCGAGTTGCCGCTCTATTCTCTCGCTCTCTAGCCTGGCCTGGCCCGATCTCCGCCTCCTCCGCCTCGCCCGATGCACTGGGGATTAGGAGTTTCCAAACTAGCGAGCTGGCTCGCTAGGCCAGTTTTTCATCAGGCGAGCACCAGAACGCCGTGTGGGTCAATATTGCTAAATCTTGCTTGTCACTATAGGGCCGAGGTTGTTGCGTTATGTGGGCATTTTTTATCTGTTTATTGTGAGCATGCTAGGGGCTCAAAACTCGCATAAGCAATTAAAGTTACTTGAGAAGTTAGAAATTGGAGTAATTCGGAGTGCATTGCAACAACTCGGCTTGCATGCTAGGGAGTGGAAGGGGGGATGGAGGAAGGAGTACAACGCGATACAAGATGTCCGATATCAAGTAGGCCGATTTAATATCGATTTTCAAGAAGTAAGAAGCCAGTCTAAATGGACAAAAGGTTGCGTAAGTAGGATGGCGGTAACATGCCCATGAAGAAAGTAGCTAAGCCTATTAAAATCACACATTCCTGCATGCCGTGCGTTGTCCTATTTTGGGGAAAGTTGTGTACGCATCCCTAGTCACAAGAAAACAGTTCCGTGGCTAAGCCATATCGATCTATGCCGAATAAAATATTTTGTGGTTTCGAAAGCCTTAAAAAAGATTGTGTTTAATACAACCAACCGTTCGTTGAAGCGCAAACTGTAGCGAAGTTATCGCATGTGTAACATGTAATGCGATTTGTTTGCTTGTCATTAAATTCTGAGAGTCATTTGGGGATTAACATACACTCCATACGCCTTGGTGGTATATTGTAACAATATAAAATCAATAAGAATATAAGTAATTTAAAAACCTTATATGCGGGAATAAATGCCAACCCATTACGACGAACAAATATCACTTTATTATGTTTCAGGGTTCTCACATTTTGTACCATTAATACGTCTTCACACTGTTTTCTTTTTATTCTTCGTTGTGTGTGCAACATAGCATTGTTTGATGGCCAAATATGAGCCTAATTACTATCCGAAATTCATTTAAGGCCTTTAATCAGGCTTCGGATGAAAAAGTAGGCGCAACAGCTAAAGAAAAAATTCGCTATTCCAGCAGAACGTACCGCTAACGATGCTCGCTCCACCACCGATGAAGACCAGCTTCTGAGTCCGGTGATCACAGCGGCCCATGACAGTCAGGATGCCGCCAAAACACAAAACTACGAGGGCGGAAAGGGGGAAGAAGGCTGCCGGGCGCATGTCAACTAGTTGGCAGAAGGAGGGAACATTAATAATTCAATATATCTAAGGGAGATAAACTGAGACTTTGTAAAATACTGGTAACAGACATGGGCTGATAGAGCGTGCCTATTTTTAGCTAACGCGATGTGTTTTAGTGTAAGCGTAGTTGTGTTATTTAAGATATATCAACCATTTCGACAGTAGGTCCTCGAAATCGGATTTCCACGACCGAGGCTAAAGTTTTTTAAAGAAAAAAACTGGAGTATATTATGTTTGACATGCGCGTTGTAAAGTTCCAATTTGCACACCTGGAAAACAAGTCATAGTAGCTACTGGACACAAAAGAAATGATATGCACCAGCAGTAGAAAATAATGACGGGAATATTCAAATAGACAATCGAATGAAAAGAGATGCCGAAGTCAGGCTGCATATCTCATTTTTGGAAATCGAGTGTTAAACGCCTTTGTCTTTTAGCTATGTAGAAAGGGAACGTCCATACAGGTATCTTTCTGGGGGATTCGAATGGGTGCTTACTCTTCGCAACACGAATATTTGCCTCAATACATTCAGAGCCAATATGCGGAAGGAAAACGTAGGCTGCATTTTAAAGTAAATAAACCCCTGAAAAGTGTTCTTAAAGTAAAAGATTCGTGTATTTCTAGTTCCCACTCTGAATGACACCACTGTGAGGGTACAATATATCCTTTATACACAAATATCAATGACATTGAGACCACCAAAAATCTCCAAAAGGTGTAGGTAAACTGGTCACCTGTTCTCTGACTCTGGCTTGGGCGCGTGGCAGGGATGGTGTTTAAGGTTTTACTACTGCAAGTTTTTATACGAAGCTGTGCATGCCACCATTCCTTTTGATAAGATAAACAGTCAAATGACTTTCTCCTCTAGCATAGTATCAAAAGTTAGCCCGAATTTTTGTCAGTTTTGACAGAGAAACATTTTCATCTCTCTTAAAATGGTATAGCGCGACTACGCCAGCTATCCTCACCCACTTTCTAGTGCAAAGCTAATTTTAGAAATGAAAAAGCGTCGGAGATTTAAGATTGCGTATGCTCTAAATCGTAGGAAGTTAAGTAGTTAAACATTTATTTGAGGTCGGAATCCTAAACTGCTTATCATAATAACTAGCTGGGGACTGTTTTTCATTTTGTAAAGCCCTTTGAGTCCATTGGTGTAGTGAACAATGCAAGGCACAGAGCAATGGGGGATATTCGCCTTGATGTGCAAATTTCCGAGGGTCTGACCTCACAGCGATAATTGATTCTTGAGATTACACATAATTGGGTAAAGTCACATGACATATCGTGAATGCATTCACTAATCAGAGCCCTCCGAATCGGAGTGTCTGCAAACATCAAAGAATTTGTTAAATCACGTGAGGGCAGTAAATATGATGGACCTGCGATAAGTCTTAAAATATTTTACAAGGTTAGTCAGCCATGACAAAACACTATGACCGGTCAACATAAGGTATGCAAAACAACTGTAAAACCGAAGAAATATGACCGGTTAACTAAAAACTGAGGTGGTGGATTTGTTTGTAAACTGGGAACAAAGGAACTGGAGTTAGTCAGAATTGAATTTTGCGAGCCAACATGCTTCTCCAACCTCACGCATTAATACATTAAGGAAAGTTTGAAGTTTTTGCAATTTTCTACAACTTCTCCCCCATATCGTCCATTACGGGGCCCTTTTTCTTGGCTGGAGCATTTTTATAAGGTCAAAAGCATAGTTAGCAGTCGGCTTCTAATAATCTAAATCTATATAAATAATTTGATTTCATTAGAAACATCTGGTAATCAAGAGGACCTCTTAAGTCAAACTTCTTGGAAGCACACCTATTTGACTTTTAGTGTGTGTTGAAAGACTTTGCTTCCCAAATACTGCTGAACTCTATTTGCATCCAAAACTAGTTATGACACATGGAGTAGGCTTTTTTCATTTATACGCTGCCCATAACAAAATTCTTTGCCATATTTAATAAGGAGGAACATTGCTAAACCTAATTGGTTTATTGTTAACACACTATACTTATTTTCGAGATCCCTTTCCACTGTTTATGTTAACTTAGATGAAAACACTCACGTGAAAGTGACACTTAGAGGTGTTAACTTAATTTTCCAAAAAAATCTCCAATTGGTTGCCTTACATACAATTTTACTTTGTTTTAGCCTATTAAGGGCCGCCGAATATGATTTATGGGGGCTGGAAACAGCGCTGGGAAGCTTTTCCTCTAGTTGCCGCACTAAAGGAGTGCCTAAAGCGAGTAATTCCTTAGAAGAGTAAAAGGGAAAGAGAGGAATGAACCCACAGAGCTTCTGTACGAACAGGATTAAGGGCAGTTTAAATGAATCAATATCTTCCATTCTAATTATGATCTGCTAATATATGTGTCTTACAACGGCTGATAAAGGGGTCGAATTGCCTGAGAGGCATGAATATGAAAATCATTTGTTTTAATAAATATTTCTAAGGTTTACTTAAGGGAGAAAGTATAAACCCCGCAACATCTAATCCGCGTAAATTGGAGATTTGATTGGGGTTCAAATCGTTAGTCGGTACGTGCCGGCCAAATGGTTATTCAAGGACCTCTTCCCTCTAATGGTGGGGCAGACTGTTGTCGTTGGTCAATGATAACCTAAAACAGTCAATTTGCTAGCGCCAGTCCCCTCAAATGGACACTTTGCAGTGCATGGGACCCTCAATTCGCTCTGAGCCACTATTCTAATCGAGACTTTTTTCACATGCATGCCCATAGCTTCCATTTACAAGTCTGAAAATTTAGGCAGAATAATGGGAGTTTAAGTTTATGACAGTAAACCCAAGGCTTATATAAGGACAAATGCTCTCTAATGCCTTTTTCTTTCCGATATCTCAGAGGGTGACGGCCAATCTCCCATCTTGACACTTTTGCCATCTATGTGCCTCATGTCTTTCGTTCCATTTACTTAATTTTTTGGGTAAATTAGTTAGGAATTACTTTTGTGGTCTTCCAAGCAGGATATGGGAACAAAACCACCCACACAATGGGTGGCGTTACGCCAAATTCCAGGGAACTTAGCGTTCAGATGATGATCAGGGTTAGGGTGTAGGTTAAAGTTTTGGTTAAGAGGAGACCTTCGCCTTATGCATATATGTATGTTAAAATTCGAGATAAGCTTAGAACAATAATTTATGTTTAGGCTAGAGTTTTGTTCAGGAGTTGGGCTATTGCTTATGTATGTATATGTTAAAGATAGTCTTCGAAGTGAAAATTAAAAGAAAATATTTTGCAACAGTTCAGTTTGAGAGAATCTCAATTGAAACAAATAATTTCATCCTGCACTCAATTTAAAAAATGAAAGACGACGAAAATAAAGACCAGATTTCAACAAAAAAGCAAAAAAAGCCAAATAATATTCTTACTTACGGAGGATGCTTTCCGTTGGCTTCAGCTCGCCAGAATCTTTTTTTCGGGATTCAAAATATGGTATTCTTGAGCAGTTAATTGAGTGGTAGTCGTGTGCCACTGAAACAAAATTAATGAAAGAAGAGAAGAAAGACTTCCCGAGCATGGCAATTCAGGTTTATAATAAGGAAAAAGAAAAGCTAAAAGCCCACATTTTCGATACGAATTTCATGCGTAGCAAAGTAGTGTTGTGAATTTTATGCATATGAATTCAATTTTCTGTCTGCTTATCTGAGGACAGGCGACTGAAATGCCTGCCTTATACAGAAATTTCAAGGATATAGAAAAAACCCTTCAATGAAGGTTAATCTCTGATCAAAATGGAGATTTCACAGGGAGATTAAACTGTGCTGTGGTCTGTTTCTTCGACGTTAAAAAACTCACATCCGATAAACAGATCGATAAAAAATGTGATTTTCATTTAGCACAAGAGGTCCAAGCTAGGGTTTGTTTTGCTCACGGCAGAAAATTCTGCTTCAGAGATCCCTAGGGGCCGGTCAAAGAATTCGCCCTAGCCTCACTAGTAAAGGGCAGCCTTATAGACAGCTTCAATCATAAAAAAATTTGGGGGCCCAATCAATAAAATCGTTAACATTTACATATTGTAGTATGTAACACTGGATAGAGACCAAGAACATGCTACAACTGGCCTTTTCGAAGTTTCTACTGACTAATGCTCGTTCGTCTGATAGATCATTTAAAACAAGGTAACAACTGATAAAAAGTCATTTTTGTTGGAAGTAAACAAAAGTGGAGTACTGCTCATTTAATTGTCTGTATACGTTGAAAAACAAGCCGATAATTGACTAACAGGAGTACATAAGATTAAATCAGCCTTATAATTGATTTCAAGCAAACAGACGCGATCCATTTTGAAGGTGTGGGAGGCCGCTGTTACACACACAAACACCAGCAACTTACTGCAGTAAGAAGCTTTCGTTTATCTCAAAGCTATGCATTTCAACTTCAGTTAAACCAAAATTAGTTTTAATTTTTCGGCATTTGCAAAGTCTTACTCCATTTAAGATATCGCTTTTCTTTGTTCATCAATATTTCTAAATGTGTCGGACATGATATCCCATAGCTTACTTGCCTAGAGAAGGAAAAATGGTTAACGGCGAAAAAGTTAATATATTGGGGGCATAATACTGGCAGAAGGATAAATAGGGGTACACAACGTCATTTACTGGTTACCAATGCAAGAAAGATGCTATCCCTTATTGTAGAAAAAGCAACAGATTCGGTCCCTGAGCTAGGTGAGTCTTTGCAGTATGCTATAGGCTGCCATAATAATTAATTGCTATCCATTAGGACGAGATCACACTTATAAAAATGGAATAAAATATTTTCATGTGCATATCATGATGCATGCAAAGGCCTTTGATATCAGAGAAAATTGGTTTGCCTGATAATTTTGGCCTCATTGTTTATCGATTGGTACTGTTAATAATGGTTGATGTCTTTTTGATAGTATTGCTAGCGAACTTTAATAAAGTAGTTGATGTAACATGTACCATTAAAATTATAACTTATACATGAACTTGCCAGTACGCGCATATTGGCTGAAGTTGGTTTTTTCTTCGACTAAATGCTCACTACGGTCTTGGGACAGACCACGAACCTAATTTCCCATAATTTTCACTTCTAGTCCATTCCTTGGTCATTTGCATTGAAGGGATACAGCGTTGGTAAAATTGATTTTGTGGATCGAGGTGATGAGCAGACAGTAAGACAACTACAAGAAGTCTGGGTGACTACAGCCTGACTTGCCAATCGCCACATTAACTTGTGTCCGACTTATCTGGTTCTACAAATCTCTTTGACGGAGGACCTTTACGGCGCGAAAGAATTGGGACCGCCAATTATGTCCGCGGTCAACAAAAAAGGAAGCGAGACAGGTCAGGGTAAATTGTGGGCTTGATTTAGTTCAGGCATCGCCATTAGCTAATTATGCATCAAACACAGTGCGCTGTATGGTAAATGTTGTGCACATGACTTTGCAGTCACTAGAAAAACTCAAAACTTCCAATCTCTAATTACTTTCTTCCATTGACTTGCATTCCTTTTTATGAAATGCCACACGAAAATCAAATTTTCATTTCTATGGATTGACTAAATTATTGTGCAAAATTTAACTATCAACTGCTTTAAGGAAAAAAATGGTCTGATGTTGAGTTCAAGAAAATTGCGTGCCACCGAACGTTCATTTTACCCGAAGTTTGGAAGTCCCGCCACCTCTCTTACTCCTCCTTACAAAATTGCTACGCGTCATTCAAATCTACATACGAATTAATAGGTGAGTAATTGGTGGAAATGTTTTCGGGAAATTGTCGGCCTATCTTGGATGCTCACACATAATTGATGAGAGCCTTTACCTTGTCGAAGTTATGCCTCGTGAACAGGCTAATCTTTGCTAAGCGAGAAAGGCGGATTCTCTTCATTACCGTCAAGTGTTGTTTAGGAATGATTGCGAAGGCGGATTTTGCAGTGTAATCATAAAAGAACTCTACCACTAGTGCTGTACGGAAATGTAAAGGTCGACGTCTTTCAGATTCAAATACCTCACCACACGAAGGGGAATTTGAGAATTCCAGGTTAATATAGGAGCGGGTGTACATAGCCCCGCATAGTCAGTTTCAGACTGTTGTCTTTAGCGTTTGGTTGTCATCTATCCCTATAGCTGCCGCTTGATTTGCTGCTTCGTTCATCTTTTCACGATGGGCTACTATGCGAATTCGAAATGTCAAACAAGAAGAAAATTATTTTGGATGCCATTCACCCTTCCCTTCCCTGCTCAACCAAATTTGTTCTTCAAATTCACTATCTCAGTTCGTTGCATACTCGTTGGTGTTAAAAAACGCGAAACCACTTATAAAATTCACACTAACATGACACTCTGCATTGGCTGCGAGCAACATAACTTAAAATCAGATTTTTTTTCATTGCTTAGGACTTACTTCGTATTATTTAGCTCGAGTTCATATATTTTTTTTCAAGTGAAAGAGACTTTGCAGTAGTTTTTCAAAGGCTTCGTTTGCACTTTTCGGCTGTTTCTTATATGTGCCTTACCTCCCATTCATAACTTCAGTCTACCTTGTACGTTTCAATTCACTTCTGAATATTGTCTAACATGAAAAGCTTTTGGTTTATTTCTGCTCTACACGGAAGCTAGAGCTGGCTTATCCCAAATAGGAAGTGTGTTCATTTTCTTTACGGCGAAATGCAAAGAGCTCTAATGCCCTTACTGGTACATTGATACTTTTGAAAAATAACGAATTCTATCTCACTCTTGTGACACTTAGCGTTCAGCTGCTCTGGTAGAAAGTCGTTACAGATCTCTGAGCCATGGACACAGTCATAAACCGTTGCAGGTTAAACACGAATTTAAAAGATAAGTTGCTTTTAATGTGTAAATAAATGTGGATTTCAGATGTGTGTTCTAAAATAATCCATTAAGCGTTTGCTACCTTGTCAAAGGGATAAAGAACGGAGATAAGATAATGGGGAGAACACGTTTTACCAACTTTAAAAATTTAAATTAAATCTGATGAATTGCTGTCTCTCCAGAACAATATATTTTCGTTTTTTATCACTAAAATAACGGTTCCTAATACTAGCTGAAATAAAATCTGAATGCAGTTCAAAAAGTCCTTATGGGTACAATAAATGAAGTTGATTATTGCTCATCTAGCCCTAGTTAGTCCCCAAGTTAAATCTTATATATTAATTTGAAAAAGAAAACAAGCAGGTAACTGGGGCCTTTCAACATTAAAAAGGCCTATAGGTTTGCAAGTTCAAATAATTTTCTTTACTGATGAGTTGTTCTTTCTGCGAACACCGGTGTCAAAAAGTTAATACTTTGGCAATTTGAGGGCTAGCACCTAGAGGAAAACATCCGCCGGTCATAAATGAATGTCAACTTGAAATTAAAACGCACGCATATATATTGTTAGCGTTCATTTATTTTTTGGTAATGTCACCTTAGAACGTTTATGATTTTCTTTGACGTAATTTTAAAATGACAGAAGGGTCATTGCGTCAAACTTTCGTCAACATTAACAGTTCAACTGATCGAAATATTTTTCGGATCGATGCCGTGCCTGACAACTCTAAATAAATTCAGTAAACGCAGCGATGTATTTAAGTTGTAGTTGGAACGCTTAAAGGCTGATGTCTGGAAGGTAAACTATCTATCCTTAAGTTTGAAATAGAATATTCAGGCATAGATATTAACTTTAATAAGTAGATCTCTTAAATCGGCATCTATGTTTGTTGGAGTGGAATGGATACACTGTGTGATAGCAGGAAAAGCGATAAAAATGAACACTTATTGGTTTAACATAATGAGTGTTTTTTGTCCTTTATCTGAAACCAAGATGGTCCTAAACAAACCTATTTAATTCTGCAAAGAAATGATAAAACAGAATACCACCAGTTTAATTTTTTTCAAAGAAATGATTTCTATCTGAAGAGACTATTAGCAACTCGTGAAGAACAGCTAAACGTACGCAAGTGACACTCAAAGTTAAATCCTGCAGATGTAACGACCGGTTGGTTCATTACTATTCGAAAATTTAGCCAGTTTTGAAAACTGAAAGGTATGGCCTTTTCAGCTTTGGAATTTAAAGAAGACATAATTTCGCACCAAAAGCGTACAAGCAACCATCTTTGCATCCATATCGTATACCAAATATCTTTGAATTTATAAGGACAGTGAAATTCCATATCAAAATGCAATCTACTTCTTATGTCTTTTTTACCATGTTTGCTGAAGTCAGCTGTGACGAGGCTTCTTCAGATGCCAGCATTCTGACGTGCCTGACATATCCTGGAATTATGCTGCACGGTAAGTAATCTTACAAGTAAAAATGATTTCTGGTCAAAACCATATTTTTGAATGTCGGTTTACCTTTCCTTAGATAACATCCATCTGTGCATTAGCTAACCAAATGTTTCGTGAGAAAAATCAATATATTAATCTAATTGAGGCAAGGATATGCTTCTGGGAAGCTTTTAACCTGACAAGAATTGTTGCGTTTTCTTCGGTTCACTTGTGCGAACTAAGCAAAGTCCTTGTTTTGAAGCACCTAAAAAATCGTGTCCAACGTCTAACAAAATTTCGGATTTTAAGACTTATAAATGACCTTTTAGTCAGTTAATCAATTAAAATTCATCCAGTTTTATAATTATTATCCAAATTAGGCGTTCATTTAAATAACCACTCGTGCATGCATTTCATATTTCTAGGTCAGAGCTCATAACAGTAGTAGCTATTGTACTGCTTAAATGATACAGTAAGGTCATTGGTTCATTAACCTTGAAGCAGAAGAAAATTGACGCAGTTGTGCGGGACGTTTATTTCTTAAATAGTTGCTGATTCAGCGTTTATTATCAATACTCGCGGCTGTCAAGACATAAAGCAGACTGTTGTCTAGGCGAGCGTCGTGTGTGGTATTCGGGAGCGGCTTGATTAGCTCCATCAGCCCGCGTATGCCTGCGGTCCGTTTGATTATTTCTTTCCGGCAGATCAAAGTTCAAGGGAGATTGCGCGATAGATGCGGCGCAAGTCCGTTATATTACAAACTAATTTACACACAATTCGCCGCAGTTACGCATGCTCAACAGACCACGCAGCAGACTTCTTTGCGACTTTTGAAATGTCAGGACGTTAAAGTTAATGGAAATCCCGACCAAAATTCATATTTATTGTCCAGTGAACCAGCGCTTATTTGAAGTTTGCAGGTATTTAGACACATACTTTACCCTTTTTAATATTTTTTCTCACAGCAATGTATAATCAACAAAAAACTGGACTGGAATTTAAAACTTTGTCGTATGTTTATATCAAAAATTATGTTTCTACCGAGGAAAATATTTATAACAAAACAGTACATAGAGTAGGCCAGGTAATTTCGTTTCTTATTATTTTTTAACACCTGCGCCTGCTTAGTTGTCTGAACTTACAGTGAAAGAAGCGGAAAAAAGCGCAGTAAGTATTGAAAACTAGCGTGTTTTTCCGGCTTTTTTACTGGCCTTGTTTTACTTTATCGCGGATCTCACATGAATGTGAATAATTAACAACATGGATAAATGTAGGCGTATGCGAGTGGAACTATCAACACAAGTCCAAACGATCCGATTGCTGTCTTGTTGTAATGCATGCAGATAAAGCTACTGTCCCATATATATAAGTGCACGTTATAGTGCGTACGCTTTAATATTCTGATGCTTCATAAGTAAACTATAAAAGCAAACTCATGCACTTCCATGTTGAAATCATTTAATTGCGATATAAAAGCTAACTGGTTGAGCGACCAAGCACATGCCTCCTGTTTTGGAAATAGTATGAACCAAAACCCCTTTAAAAATTGGCACAGTCTTTAGATGTCCTCATATGCGTAAAAGAGTATAAGGCTGCGTTTACTTTGCCATCTGTTGTCTCCGAAATCATCGCAAATGCTTATACTGTTTGCATTTCATGTTGTTTTACGCTGTATAAAGGGATAATTTTTTGATTTTGTGATGCTTAAGTATACTTTTGTATTTGAAAAACTATTCAAAAGACACATTTTGCACAAGTATTCACATCTTATAAATCATACTTAATGAAAAAGATAGGTGCGAGCTCAAGCAATAGGGGAAAAGGTGGATTTTTCCAGAAACATACACAAGCATTTTTGTCATCAAGTAGGCAGAACTGCATAGGTAGTTAAAGTTCTCTAGATGTGCGGCAGTATTTATCGTTCATATCGGTGAGATTTTTTTATGTGTCATAATGATATGGTTTAGCCTGTTGTCGATGAAATCCCCAAACCTGAGCCAAACGTCCTAACCTTATGTTAACACACACGTTAATTAAAGAAATGTACACATGTTTTTCAAACAGAACCTCGAAAGAAAACAATCCAGCAAACATTTAGCGTGTGTAAGGAAATATGCACGCCGATGGCCAAGATACCATTTTTGTAGGTTTATAGATGTCTAGCACGAGTTGTCGATGCTAATACCGCTAATTTAGTGCTCCTCTCAGTGCTAACATGAAAAACTTGTTTTAATTTTATCCACGCAAATGCTAGCATACAATGGCATAAGAAGCAACGTTCAAGTTTGTTTCATTAACAAGGTACTCAGGCTCGGATGATTTTAGAGTTGAGCAGCTCTTTCCAAATTACGCAAACTGCTTCCTGACTTCTGGTCACCTGACATTATCAAGCAGAAAGCATTATGCTGCGTTTTGGATATTGGAGCACTTGAGAGTTAAAAAATAGTTAATTGCGTATGTGCAATCAAAAACGCATTGATTTTAGCTGATGGAAGTCACCGATAATTAACGGTCATTTCAACATTTACCATAGGAGTTTAATGAAGCGGAGCTACAGTACCTGACAGCGCGTCGTCGAATCCGCAGTAAAGAAAAAAGTTATATTATACTAGATTTTGGTTGTGCATCTATCTCGCCGTCGCTGCCGCTGATGCAAATCAGCCTCGCAAAAAAGTATTCCGTCCCTTTTCAACGCTTTTGAGCATTCTCCGGTGCTTCACAGAAAAAGACAACGCACGAAAATTTCGCGTTTTCTGTTTGCTCTCTCTGGGAAACCCTCTCCTCCATACTTATTGCCTAAATGACTAAGAAGTTTTACGCATTTGTAAGCCAAAAGTGCACTAGGATGAGTATTTGAGGCTTTTTTCCCACAGTATACAAACATTTGCATAACCTAGCCAGCTCCTACGTAGATACTTGCTGACATTAGCGTCTGTGTACCGAGTATGCACTTTATTAAATTTTGTCAAAATCTGCGCCCATTGGGCAAAGGATATGCACTTGATATGCTTTAGCAGGCAAGTCCCAACATATTTCATTAACACCTGGATGCTGATGACTGAACGATCCTTCTTCTATCTTTGAGTTGACCCAAGTGTGAAAAACTCTAGGCGTTTGGTGGGATTTGAACCCGCGCATCAGAGAAAGCCTTTGCCGGAGGCTAATGCTCTACCGCTAAGCTACAAACGCCCACTTCACGCCATGAGTTTTATCACACTTGGATCGATATTACCCGCTCAACTTTTCGCTCATATGGAATCCACCAATACGGGAGAAAGTTGACTGCCCAAGCAGGATTTCCTAAGCAATCATCTAGAATCCACCCTTCTTCTATCAAAAGACGGCTTATCTGCATGAAGTGTTGCCGTTAATACTGGATGCTGTTATAAATTCAGAGATAGACAACAGCTTCAAATGACCCTTTGTTGCGCTTACTTGGAAAATAATTATGCCTTCTTTAAAGGGCATGCCTAGAAAAAGGATACGAATCGACTTAAAACTTTACGACCTCGCAAAGATGTTGAATTTAACCTATCATTGCACTTGGACTCAGGGTTTTTCAAATTACATGTTTTTGTGTAACGTCTGGGAAATGCCACACCCTTGCACAGTGTTATGACGAAGTGTCATAGTACTCATCGAATTTTACAATTAAGCTGCAACATATTGTGTAAATATTAAGCAGCATCGATAAAAAGAAACAAACGATGGTCTTAAAATGAACATTTCAAGGACTTATATATCTTATTTTACGAAAATATTATCAATACCGCAGATAACCGTTGTTTAAGTAAACATTTGAAGAAATTATAACTTCCTGACATATGTATACAAGTGTAATTTTGGTTCCTACAAAATATTTATGTCTAAATAAACGACAAACCTGCAAGATAACCAAGTATTCATTTTTGCAGCATGCAAGTTATACGTAAGACCAGAAAGAGGCTGCTTCTAAGCTGGTATTCTGACGTGAATGGACGATGTTGAATAGTATTACACATTATTTTCTATACAAACTCACATTTTAGCATTTCATTTAACACTTGATGTGATAGCAAAACTCGTTTAATCTTACTTTGATTATATTATTTGCTCAACGTAAACATTTATGAAACCCAAACATGTGCATAGAAGTCTCAAAACTTAATTAACTAAATTAAGTAACTAAGTAACTGATTCTACAAATTTTAATTTTAATTTTTAAATCAAAGCTTCTCTTAGTACGCTATCTGGGACCCATTGAAGCATAGAGATGTAAAATAGAAAACAATATTACTGTGATCGACACGAACAAACTGCAAACAATGACTTTTCATTCTGGTAGAAAGTTAAACCAAGTTAACAGGGTTACTTTGCTCTTTAACAAGGCCATACGCATGGACTGACATCGACTTTAAACTTTCAAACACCTGACATACTATAATGCTTACCAGCGATATCAATAAACTATAAAAATAAAGTAGTTTAATTAGTCTGCCTTCCATTATTCTGCTAGTAAGCCTCATTCTTTTATAGTGCCCCAGACTTCGACAGCGCTGAGAATGTATCCAATACATACACCACGCAAACTAACTAATGAATTATCACTTTTAATTTTAAGGGAAAACTGTACAGCAAAGTATCATACTAGTTAAAGAGGATTAATATCAAAGCTGGACAGTACCGATTGCCACGTAGGCATTTTTCAAATACCCACAATCAGTAGCTATGGCATATTCGTTTATGCAACTGAATTTTTTAATTTTGAAATTGAAACCATCAATATCAAAAGCCGTATTTATATACTAATTTTTAATTGGCAATATCTATAAACACCTTTATAACTGAAAAAATAAATAGGGAAAGTACCCAAAGCTTGTGAATTTTTCCTGATTCCCCGCATATTGTAATACAGGTAGTTTCACCAATACTGGTTTCAAGGTATATTATATAATCAATATATTTTCGATTATTGTTGGGCAAGTGAGACTTTATTGATAGAAACTTATTGAAGCCTAAATCGATATTTAAGGGAGTTTATGACACAGAGGTTATAAAGACTGAGGAGCAGGCATAATATCCACGGTACTTAGTTCTATACTTAGAACCATGAAAAGCGTTTTGTAGGCATACAATAATTTTTTTATGAGAAGTGCATTCCTAAAATTTTCGGTGAAAAAAGTATTAATATCAGCTATTATATGTCAGATGAGGAAGAGCAGGTATAAAAAAATTGGTATTTTTTTATTTGCAAGGATATTTAGGAACATGCAATCATGTTAATTAAAGTATTTTAATGATAATGACCAAGTGCCATATGATTTATTGACCATATTACTTTCAGTTCTTTCAATGAGATCAAACAAAATAGTTTGAGAAAGGCTGATAAAGCAGCGTCAAATAAATGTAATAGGGGCAATCCGGAACGAAATACTTTAACATTATTCATTACGCAACGGGAATGGCGGCCAATTCGCCTTCGGTTTTGTTGGTACTTCTTCCGCACTCATTACCGGTCTCTATACGGATACATTCAAGGATCACGTACAAAACTAGTAGGCGAACGTCTTGCCTGTTCAAATGTTAACTCTTCGGTATGGAGGCCTCCACAAATTTAATAAAACAGTCTTTACTCGTCGGTGAGGATCTTCAGACAGAATCTTATCGGGCTCAAATTTAGTATAGAACCACAATATGGCGTTCAGAGTGAACACATCTGTGTAAAAGTCTTTGCCCTACATTTCGTCTGGTAATAAAATCGAGTTGTTTAGCACAGGAAAGTTTTAATATTTCAAAATGCATCAACTAACAGCTTAAGGAGAGTTTAAATTGAAAAGGTATACTTATGTGCACATACGCCATGACGTATTCCACTGTGTGTTCTTTGATACTCCCTCCATAAAGGTTTGTTTTTTGCACACCCGCCAAAGTCCCGAGTGCAGAGTGATTAGGAAGCTTCCGTTGGACTTGTCACTCGGTTCACGCTCCACAGTAAACAGCCAGGAGTCCAACGATATGGCCGCAAATAGAAGGATAAGGGCAAATCCCGCCGATACCCAACTTACAATGTGCAAGAGTTGTTTCTTGCCTAGCATTCCACCAATGTCATCCAATATCATTGGTTCAACCAGACAAGACAAGTACTTTGGCTAAGAGTCAGTGAGCTACTTCATCACCCTAAGCCCGGTGGCAGCGGCCACCGAACCCATATACGGCGGTGGTCGATATCGGGAACCCTCCAACACTGCAGAGGGATTTGCTCGTACAGACAGCCCTAGGACGAGACCAACCTTTCAGGTGGCTGGGCTTGATGTAGCCCGCCTCTTCATACACGCGCACAGGAATTCCTTATTGAGAAGAGGGAAGAAAAATGCAGCTTTTCACGCTTTAACGTAATCCCCTGCTATCTGGTCTTCTTCGCATTTGTGTGTCTCTCTCTATGTCTTCCGCTGTTCTGCTCCAAGAGCATTCAAATGCGGCTGTGGGTGCTGTCAGCAGGGCTTGGTAGCAGCAGCAGCTGATAGAAAACCAGGCCTTTTCCCAATAAACCACAGCTGCAGCACCTTCGAAGTTCGTTCAGAAGGCGGCGGTGATCGCAGACGAATGCGCTGATATTATCACAACACTAAGTCCTCCATTTTCAGCATCGTTTCTCCGCATAGCCACTCAGTGAGAGCGTACATGCGCAGGCGTGAGCCGATTTACTTTCGACCTGTGGTGGTAGCGCGGAGTCCTGAAGCGTGGAGACAGACGCTTGGGGATTTGCGCGTGCGCGCGTGCTCCTGCGCCTGGAGGGTGAGCCTGTTAGAGAACGCGGGCTGGAGACAGTCGGCCGAGCGGGCGGGTGGACGGAGGGGTTTGTTGGCACGTGTGTGTGTCTGTGTGCGTTCTGTGTGAGTAACAAGAGGAGGAGAAGGAGGAGTAAGAGGGAAGAGAAGTAATAATGTCCTTTTGCTCTGCCTCTCTATTCGCCTCCACTCTGGCACATACGAAGTGGGTGGGGGTGAGGGTGGAGTGGTACTTTTGAAACCTGCATTGTGGACGTTTGCACATCTCCCTCGTGGCGATCAGCTGTCGCTGGTGCAGGTCTAGAGGTGGAGTGAGCTAAGAAGTTCGGGGGGTCGGATGACAGAAGGGTTGGCGAAAAATCCCTCGAGTTTTGTTTTTCCAACCCAGTTTAAGTGCGTTCAAGGGGAGAAAAGTTACCGTGCACTACACTATCCTGCAAACTGGGCAATTTGGATTCGTAGAATTGTGGCCAATATATCAAAATTTTAGACATAACGGCGGGTTTTGAGAATTTGAGAGCTCGGCTAACTGCCTTCTACCCTGTTTTGAGTGATCAACCCAGTCTGCAAGTAATTAATACACTGACGGGTCGTATCAGGTGTATGCAACAATTTTATGAGATAGAAAGCAAGCAATTTGTCGCTGGCTCTAAAAGCCCTTGGGTTAATTCCCGGGCCCACTCATGCCCATTCACTCGCTTATTAATCTTCATTTATTTAAGAGACATGCAACCGTTTTTCATGGAGGAGTTCTTAAAGGCACAATCTACCATGGCTATCAAATATGCTGAAATCTATGTCGTACTGATCAATATTAATGGCTGCAATAAAGTAACATCAATTATCCAATCTCAAAAAAAGGCAGGATTTTATCCTCACATAATATAAAGGAATTACTATTTAAATTAACTTCTAGTTTTGCCGTGTTCTCACGCGCGTTATCCCCCTCAGTGCGAAAACTGCCCGATGTTCTTATGGTATAGTCTTGCAGGACCTCCTTGATTCTCTTAAAATGAATGGAAGTATCGGCCAGATAAGTGCGACTCCTTTGACATTTATGTACATATTTTATTACGCATAAGACAAATGCTTCCTAAAAGACCCTACGTAACTGCTTTTGGACAGCAGTAACTAGTTCTGGCTCAAATAAAAGAAAACTCTGAAATACCTCTTTCTAAATTCCTGTCAGTTATAACCCCTGCCTTTTCTGATCAATTGCAATAATACTCTGAATGTTGATTTACATTTATTTAATTCTATCAATATTCAATTAATGCACTTTATGATTCTAAATTGCTCCATGTAAGACCTTTCGCCAAAATTTGGCATCGTTTGTGGCGCAAGTTTGCGTACAAGGGAAACTTTTTTAGCCCTCTGGATATAACGTTGACCTGCTGTGTAAGAAAACGAAAAATCGGAATTTTTTGAACTGTGCTTTCTAGTTAATTTTTATGTCGGCTTATAAAATATACACAGCCTTATGAAATTCTGAGGAGGTTCGGAAATAATCAAATAAGAGAAAACTTGAGTTCATAGATCCCAGTAGAAAGCCAAAAGGTATAATTGTAATAGTTGCACGTAAAAGTGATTCATGAAGGCTAATGGGGATTTTAAATAGGCTATCTATGGAATAAATCTCACTTTCTTGAAAAAAGGCCCTTACGAGAGTTGATGGCCAGTTTACTCTGACATAAAACTAATAAGCCACGCGTTTTTCGGTACGCTAGTACAACAGAAACCACGAAATTTCATCCATGTATTTACATAGCTATTTCGGTTTCTGACCCACTTGAATGCCTACACAGTTGGTATGGCAGCGTGTGAACTGTAATCTAGATTTTTTCAAATTTTATTCCGTAAATATGTGACAATCTTTCCTAGCAGGCGCGCAGTTGGCAAGCTAGTCAGAAAAGTTACTTCCCACGATATGGGATATTCCCAAGCGCAGCCGACAGGAATATGCGCTGGTGGCCTAACGCAGAGGGACTGTAGTAAGTGAGTGTTTAGAATTACGGACTCCTGGCGCGGCTTTCGAATTTGAGCCACCCATTTTCTTTGCTCTCAATTCACTTGGGAATTTATTTTCCTATACCATCGTTTCTAATCCTCTGCTTTGTTAGTCTGCATTTGTGATCATGAGGTCATATCTACAGTACACTGGTACCTTTTTAAGTGCACGAAAACAAGTTATTTTATCTAAAACCTATCACCATCCCAATATTTGTCAAATGCGGCCAATCTGTCGCATATGCAATTCACCAACAGCACCAACATCGAGAAGTCTCCGTAGGATGACAACACAAAGAAAAAAGCGTGTGAAGAAGTGAAAATGGAGAAGTTGAAAGCCGATCTGTCTCCATAGTTGATGTGAATGTCGTGAAAAACTTAACTTGTGAGCATTGCATGACCCTTTACCTTTGTCCTTCTAAAATGACCCTTTATTTACCTTTCCATCTGTTCTCCGTGAATGGAGCCATTTTTGCTGAAAAGGTAGGTTTGAAAAATCCTCAATATAGCATTCTTCTTCTCTTCACTCTCTGCATAAACTAATACTGCTAAGTTTTAATAGGCATCAAAATAACTTTGCAGTTCTTACGTTGCTTCAGAATACGGTGCATGATCTCGTAGCCTTGCTATCAACTACATTTTAGTCAGCTAGTGTTGCTGGCAAAGAAAAAGGAGCTAAGAATGACCGTTTGTGGATTATAAGCCGTCATACCCATCCCCCAACTGGTGCACCACTCGAGACTCGAACTCGCGACATTTTTTGATCAGTGTCAACCGCCCTAAGAATTGAGCCACGAGTTCGTTGTCTCACCACTTGAAGTCAGACCATATTGACACTCTTTTATGAACGTTCGCCTGACTACTAACGGAAATCATCAGTCCCGCTCTGCCCTGGGCCTCGACAGAGGCTTCGACAGCCGTGACAGCTCGAAGTAAGTAGATAGTATTGCCAGCAAAGACAAGAGAGACGGGAAGGGTAATTTCTGGCTTATTAGCCGTCATCAGCCAGTGAAGTTAATAGGTCAAAAATCGTGAGTTGGTCTGCTTGGCACAACGACCTTGCGTAGAATTAAGTATTATTGTGCAGGAAAAAGGTCTACTTCCCTGTTTATGCAAACGTTCACCTCATCAGACGTAGCGAAACTTCATGGCATCCAGTTGTCCATAATGATGGGTTTAAATGCACTCTCAGAAAACCCACTCGTTCTCGTTTATCACAATGCATATGCAGCCCGATATGCTAGCTGTTTCACTCCTAGTATCTTAAAATATACAGTAATTTAATCAACTAACTTAAAAATATTTAGGAAAAAAGTGTCTTATCTCACATCAGAGCTCAATTTTTATCTGTGTACACGCTGCTGTCTTTTTGGAAATCTAACGAGCCAGTTCTCATTGTTCTCACTTAAATTTTAGATTTGTTTGCATTTAATAGAGCGCAATCAGAGATGGAAGGTCTTACCACTTGTACTTAACCAATTCATAATTCGTCAAAACTGCCCTCTGCTCGCCCAAAGTACGCAGTTCTGCCATTGAGAGTGCCCAGTGCCATGCATGTTTTGCATTCCTCGCGATTTTTATGATGCGGATCACATATAGATTGGTCATATTTCCTGTTAAACGCTTTCACTCCTTTCAGTACAAAGAGCTTATAATCGTTCACTTAACATACCTGTGGACGTTGGACGTTCTGTGAAAGGTGCCCAAAGAGAGGTTGTCGGTCATTGAACTCGCAAGATGCTAATGAAAATTCGGGATCACGTTATCGCTGAGGACGCATCACTGAAGTCCACTTTTAATACGGCTTAAGGGGCAGCAAAATTTCAAAATATCCCAGACGTGTTAGGATTCTGTATTTTGAATTTGCCTTTTTAAATTTGTTTCTATTGACTTTCGAGGCCCTTTTAAATTCAAAAATATTTCTTGTTAAATTTCGTTAAAATAACATCCCCTTTGTCCGCCTTTATAGTAAACAACGTCTAATGCAAATTTATGTTCAATTAAAGGATGTATTTATGCTTGGAAAGTATTTAAATTGCCGAAAAATTTGGAGCATGAACTGCCATAGCCTCAGCATTTACTAATTCCATTCAAAAAAGTATATGCTTCCCATATTGAAAACTTACGATACAGTCATTTGTGCTTTTAGGGCAAGAGAATAAAGTACTACTACTCATAAAATTGCAATGAATATCGAATAGGTTGTAAATTTCGTAGGTAGTCGAATTATAGGGAAAGCTTGAATGCTATTTGAATTTATATTGCACAATATTCAAAAATCGCATAATTACGAAACTCGAAAGGTAAGCATATTCTTCATTTGAGTATATAATACGGGGAACATATCTTTTTTATCAAATATGTACCAGAGTGAATATTTTGAAGCATCTCCTCACTAAAATGAATTTTAGTTAATATCGACATCGGAAATCAACAGAGATATGCATTCCGCTTTTGTATTCCTTATTTAACGAGTGCGGATTAAAGGCAATTTCTGCCTGGTCATAAAAGACACTAGGCTTGGAGCAGATTAAATTTGAACGCAAAGGCGTTGATCATTTTCAAAATAAAAATTCCGTCCATGAGCAAACTCTCATGCCGGTTGCACCCAATTAAGTATGTTGAAAGTTTATTCACACATTGGGTTACGAGACGCGCTTGGCCCCCATTTATTTAGGTGCAATCAAGAGCCCACGAAGACAGTCTTATTGCCATCGTAAATATGTACAGAAAGAAGCATCAACAAACACAATCCTCAGGTGCTACAAATCCGCGGTTTGCTGTGCCCAACTGATGATGGCCCATGAGACAGAAGCGGTCATTCCAGTTTCCCTTATTTTACACGGCCATTATCACTTTTCGATTTCCATGCCGGCTGAGCATGTCTCGAAACCAGAATGACGAATGAAGTCATGAGAAAGAAGTCTTTGCTCTTTAACGAAACGCACAGACTCTTGACCTCCGTACTTGCCTACCCAAATATTTTACACCGAATGAAATGTGAAAAATAGACATTTGCCTGGAAAAAAAAGATGACAAATAATAGAACAAACACCGAAAATGCTTTGCTTAACTTTTAACCTTTTAATTTTTAAGGTAGATTAACTGCTAATCCCAAATTTTCCCAAGATACAAAACGCGACAAATCTCATACACAAATGACAGATTTGCAGTGGCTGTCGTTTCTGACGTTGGTAATCAAGAAGCTCGCCAGGCTCAAATAGGCACAGGTAAGCTGCCGTCTATTTAAAGGCCTTTTGGTTAAGTATAGCAGAATTAACGATTTATAATATACTTCACGGAAAAGTGACCCATTGCCTTCTTGATTTTTTGCAAAACACAGTGATTGTCTTGTATTTTTAGTTAGACCCAGAAATAAGTGTCCCCAAACGGGATGCCTTGCGCTGACTTCCAGAGAGATTAGGGTTACTACTAAGGTGCCACTCACATTTTGGATTAGTATTAGCCTTACATTTGGGATTTGAGATAATAGTACGATTATGGTAAGGTCAAAAAGTACTTTGTCTTCCGCGAGATTATTGCAAAGCAACCTTCATTACTGGGGAGGGGATTTCAATTCCCATGCCTCAAAGCATTTTTACGGATATGTTGCGAACCTTCAAATAAAAATAAAAATATTTTACCTTACGGATTTGGTATGGGTAATATAGGGATTTGATAATAAATTTTGCTGACAGTTGTATTGCTCATGTAAATAATCTGAAATTCTGTTAAAAATATTTGTTTTGCTTTTCTCACAAGCGCACGATAAGACTACTATCCTTCTGAGAATTTTATGTTTTCCAATTACACTACTCTATGAGGAGGCATGAAATAAACCTCAGACCCTACTTTAGTATACACTATTTGTTCACATTTTCTTAAACGCTGATCAAAACGTTTTCCAATTAATGGGCAAAAGAGGAAATAAAGGCTTTTAGACCAACTTATTTACATGAAAGGTAAAAATAGAACCCCACCGTATAACACATGCGTCCGTTGGCGTTATGATCTAAAGAACATTGACTTTTTTGATTTTCTTATGCATTAGAGAGGCCGGTAAATTATAATAGGTTCACAAGGGGTTTACCAACAAAGTATTGGTGCTTTTAATATAACAATAAGAAATAGCAAAATCCAGCTACCCAAGGCTTGACACTGAAAAAATTGATTATTTTTGGAAAAAAGGAGATGCCTTGAAATGTTAAATGTTAATTTAAAAGGTTAAAAACATAACTTAGAACACCGAAGAGTGTGAACGACTGAGTCAGACAAAAATAGATTTTTCTAACTTAATTTATAAAATTCGTTATCCGATTCTTAAACTTAACCATCCATACACCATTCTGCTAGAGTATTCGGTGACATAAATACAAAAAACAGACCAACTTTGTGAAAGTATGAAATTCGTTATCGAAGGCACGTACGCAAGCTGTTGTTTCTCGTGTCCCGTGCACAAATCCACACAGATGACCAAATAATATGCAACTGAATGAAACTCCTCGTTAATAAAAATCAACATAAAGTCAATTGGAAAAGTGCAAGAAGAAATAGAAATAGTAGGAGGTTTATCAGAATCAGAAAGTCGTAGGGGAAAGTTTAAAATCTTCAAAATGCACATAATCATAGAAAATAAGCAAACTCCATCGATAGGATTAAGCAAGACCTGCTCACAAAAGCAACCGAGTAAATACTGCAAAAACGTACTGAGAATAGTTTTAGGCCAATGTCCACCAGGAAGTAATATGGTAGGACGTTTAAAAAAGACAAATGTGAGGAGAATGAGAAAATGGGATTGCTGCGATATTACTTGTATTCGCCTGAAGCTCCTTAAGCAGTCGCGGATTGTTCATCAAAGACTTAAGCAGAAACAGGTTTCTGTTACAATAGTTTAATATGTATGATATGTTTCAAAACGGGGACGTAAAAATTTCATTCGTCTTCATTTTAGTTGAATTGTTAGACAAAATCGAAGTAGTGTTGGATTAAGTGTGCAAGTATGGATACCAGAAAAGCAAAATCAAACATGTTGAGAGACCCATCAGCAATTACAAAATCAAATTAAAATTAGTGGCTACAATTATGAGCGTATCACTTTCTGCGTTTGAATTGAATATTATGTACGCAAAATAACTCTTTACTTTCCAGCGATCATGCCATCCGACAATTTTTCTAGGAACCTTGCAATATTAGTAAATAATGCCCTGTTTTTTAACGTAATAAGTTGATTATGCAAAGCTTTCATGAAATCACAGTGTTTTCGAAAGTTTTTTATTTAGATGACTTTGCAGTACGTATTTTTCACTCAAAAAAACATAAACTACGGTTGCAGAATCAATGTTACATAAATGCCTCGAATAAGTTGGACAAGAAACGGCAAAATTAACTTATGTAGGCACACTCATATTCCCCTAGTCCCAGCATTTTGCCCCACAAAAACAGTGGTTATAGAGTGTTGGGAGGTAGAAAAATAGGATAGACAGAGAAAAAAAGTTTTAGAAGCAAGCGTAGAGTGAGAAAAAATGTAATCGAATTCGCTAACCGCGGCCGCTGGGAGTAAATTGTTTCGCATGTAAATTGAAGGTAAGCACGGCGCCTAGCACCACGAACTATACTTATCTACATCCAGAACGGTTAGTTGGATCTCATGTAAGTTGAAGTAGATGACCTCCTAACCAGCATTTCAATTTTTCGGGAAATTCAAGAAACCTGCAATTTGATGATTGGGTTTTTGCGCAATAAGATTAACGATAATGCAGGTTAGGAAAATCTACAGATATAAATTGTCAACACTTCTAAATACAGTAAGATAAAAATGCATTTAGCATTTATTAAAGTATTTTCCACTGCGTGTCCTAATTCCCCACTCATAAAACCTATAACCACTGTTTTCGAAGAAAAACATGCAGGGAGTACGGATGAGTGAGTGGGCCTACATAAGCTACTGTTGCCCAAGGAACACTTTCAGTTTAAAAATTGGAAACAAGTGGATAATTAATCTGTTTAGAAAATGTTCTACTAACCTATTTGGCTCATTAATGTCTACGCATTTTGCTCTTTTTCAAAATTATGACCAATACACTATTGAAATATGTTGTCCGTTGAGGCGCATCCCTGATAAATGCCGATAATATTACTGACTCAAAGGATAAATGTTTTTGATCTTTTTTATCATAACCGCTATTCTCCTGTTTAAATCCTTTATGATGCCTTCTAGCATTTAAATCTACTATTGAGTGGTCATTTTAATGACAATTTTTAATGGTTATGGAAAAATTTACTGTTTAGTCGATTTAATAGCTGCTATTATGTTCATTCCGCCCCTAAAGTACGTATTAGCAGAGTAAGTAGCAGAGGAAGAAATATTTTGACATGCTGAGTAGTCAACCTAGCCGCTAATGGTGGGCATTATTGCGGTGTATGATGAAATATAGCTGAAAAGCATGAATGTTAAAACAAGAAATCATTCTACAGTAGCTTACTACAGTCTAACGGCCAATAACATATAAATGCGCAGATGCAATGAGGATATGTATTCACTTATGAACTCGCCTGAATGTAGGATAACGCTGATTTCCATCGAACACTGAAATTAGTTTTGTTAATAAAGTACCTTTGCGACCTATCCTGCATTAAAAAAACTTTTGTTTAATGTGCTAAGTGAAAAAAATTAATGCTACAATATTCCAGGTGCTTTGAGTGTATCATCCGGATGCTAGTCCTACCATTTCATAAGTAACACCGCCGTTTTCACTGTAGTCCTGATCATTCTACTTTCACGCCTAATACACTCAAACATGAAATGATCGGATATGTAGGCCCCTGGATCTGAAGCACATAGCCTGTCCTGTTTTTGTTTTTAATGTCATAGCTATGGAAAGAATCCCTCTGCGTGCTAATTTATTCATTTGTGTAACGATATGCTTTGAGTACTTAGGTTTTGTTTATGTGTTTTAATGGCACTCTCAATTTCGTTGCGATATGTGGTCCTAGAAGAATAATGTTGGCAGAATTTTACTTATTTGTTAGGCTTTTTTCAAAACTTTAGCTGCTTATTCGCGGTGAGGCCTACGCTTAAAACATCCATTACACTTTTAAACGGTCATGGGTTAAATTATAGCTAAGGAGGGGGTATAACATAACCTTTAATCTCTAATCTTCGTTTTGTCATCTAAATTCCCTTGCAAAAGTTCATATTATGAAGATAGACGGCAGGTTCAAATGGCGTTGAACATTTACAACTGAAGGTAGAAACATGGTCAGCAGCGGCCGCTTCAGCCTTTTTTGTGGTCGTTGTTGCCTCTACTAAGTGGTTGTGGATATGGGCTTTTCAATTACTCATTCACTTTTGAAAGCCTGATCATTATATAGTCATGGTGAGAATGCGAGTACCAGCGCCTCGATAATAAGAACATGAAGACGCAATCAGCGGCACAGTAAGTTTATTAACAAATTATCAATAAATTCGCCCATTAGGACCGGGAAGCCGTGGTTTATCAATAAAGCTAGCACTTGGAACTGTAAGTAGGATGAACTGTGGAAAATGGGAAGGCAGCGCGGTAAACCAATGCCTTCCTGGCCGTGATTTAATATAACGGCCAGTAATACCAGCAATATGAATAATTCAGTCTTTTTTGTTTTTTTTAGCGTACAGTGTTCACATTTATGCAAACAGTTTCGGTGCATGTAGATAACGGGCTTTAAACACTAATGGCTACGGTAAGAGATGTAAAAAATACACAGTGTGGTCCGCTTATTCATGAAACTGCATACACAAGTTGGAATAAAATATCCTCCTACGTTTAAGGACTCCGCTATAACAGACTAAGCAAATAACTTTACTAGGTAATAGCGAAGAGAAACGATGAATGCAAAGTAGAATGGCAAGAAATTGTTTGGCGCCTCTGCTGTTATCAGCCAGCCCCGATCGCATGCAACTTAACCCAAGTTCATGCAATCCGTGAGCAGACTTCTCGATCCTTTGAAAACAAAAATGAAGTTGAGCCAGTCGAACTCTCTTGACAAGCTGGTTGAACTACTTTATTCAGCACGGTATTGCGGCCGACAGTCTATTCGTGAGCTTCTGGTTATTCGTTCATAGAAACGCAAGTACTATTTATGCAACAAATGTATAGTGTCATTGCCAGTTCCTGATTATGGGTCAATTATTTTGTTGGGGTTGACGGATTTTGACTCAAGTATTCATAGAAAATTTCGAACTGACCTTAACGAATTTCATCCCACCGGGTTAACTCTACGTTATTGTAGTTATTTCAGCAATAGTTAAAAAAGCTGAATCATATAGTTTTTCTGAAAAGCAGAAGCTTGAAACAGCGCGAGAGCTAAGTTTTTTGTCTCTTGCAGGAGGTGGTCAGCATCCTGATGTTTATGTTTTGAGGATCGAACCCATGGACAGAAAGCGGTGAAATGACAATTCTCGAAAGTTTTTTTGCGCTGCATACCTTCTTTGTTCATTAAATATTGAACGTGATGAGGAAATTCCGAAAGCTAGCTCCTCATTAATGCATTCCATTGCATCTGAATGGTTAGTTTTGTGATATTCATAGCCCTTACGATCCTTGTAAGTTTAGCCTATGCGTTCAATTGCATAGGCGTCGACTTAGAGGTTGTAAAATAGGTTATATTCACAAATCAGTCGCGTAAATAGTACAGTGCGCGCCAAAATTCGTGCAAAATGCCGACAGGCGAAAGATTGATAATCTTACGCTTATCGGTATTGACTCAGGTTGTGATAATGATTATCGAGTAGTCTATCCTGAAGTTATTTCAGTCATGATAGTGTGTGGGCTTTTTAATGCGCTCAATTCTGACCGCCAAATAGTTAAATACTATGCGTTTTATCATTGATTTAAACTGCCTTTATAAATTTTAATGTATTTTATGGTAAACATGCACGAAAAAATTATTTCTTGTACTTGTCTGTTCCGCCAAGACGCTACAACAGTTTGTTACGGTGGTACCTGTGCGCTTTTACTACTGCAGTTGGCGACCATTCCGGGATTTGGCTTGTCTCCTTATCCGTGAATTTTTCTCCTTCAAACTCTCCAAGGCAAGCCTAGAGCAAAACATGTACACAAGAGTTATCGATAAAAATGGAACATAGTCAACACTTACTGTGAGCCAAATGCAACCACAAGAACCGCAAGTACCTCAAAAAAGCGTGTTGACAATTTGAGCAGGAACTCAACAAAAATAAAGCTGCATATGAAAACCTTGTTACCCTTGTGGTCTGCAACGCCACTTTAACCATAAGCATGCTTGATAGATACGCAAACCGAACAGTCTTGCGGCTAATCACGCTAAAGACTGATGAATAGGCACTAAGTAAGAGCTTGTCTACTTTTTTTCTCCCCAACCTGTTCTTCCAATACGCATGGTATTTTTGCCTTTCCTGTCCTGGGAGCACTTTCGAAACGTTGGTCGCAAGATGCTGTCGGCGGGAATATCTGCGCTTTTTGGTGAAAGCACTTTGAACTGACGCCACGGAAGCATTTAGTTGTTACAAAGGTAGCGCGTTCGTTACATTTTTTATTGCCGCTGAAGCTGAATTCTTCAAAATGATCCCAAAACGCAGACGACTATGAAGGCAAGTCAGCTATTGACTGTTGCGTTTAAGAGTGAGGTAGGAGGAAGCTCATTGGTTGTGGAGTGCTACTATGCTCTAGCCTAATCGCCTTTAGAATTTAACTTAAATTACGTATCCGTTGCTTAAATTGCCTTGGATTATAAACTCTAATTTCGAGACTGACCCTTGAAAGTTAAGTTTGCATTAGTTATATAAATGAGTCTTCAAACGGTGGTACAGTCCTGCAAGTCCTGCAAACAACTTTCATGCCGAAATTTAAATTGGTGATTTGGCATATAGTTGGACAAGTTATTTTGATCAACTGAGTGTATTTGATGATTAGAAATGCTTGAGTTTGTAAAACTGCCATCTTAAATAAAGTTATGGAGCGAAATAGGCACTAATTTTGGCTAAATTATGAGTAAGTTTATATCAAACAAATTTTATATGCTAAAAGGTATGACAGAATGAAAGTTTTTACTAATATGCATTGTGCTGTGGAAGAATTCCAGAATAATTAAAAACGTGGAATAATACTCCCTTCGAGAACTGGAAGATTTTGTGCGAAGTTGATGAAATGGAAGTGAAGCCAAATTTAAGAAATCACATTTATTTTCAGAAACAAGTAACAATTTAAGTTTTAAAAATTACATTTTGCTATTCCATTAAGTTTTGTGCCATAAAGTGCAGTAATAAGTTTGTATGACAAAATTGCTTTACTTCACCGATAACGACGAGCGCATAAGCTCACTTTGCCACATATGTTACCGTGAAGGTGACGTAAAGGAGGCCTTATTAAATGTAAGTAAGGTAGAAATATACATTTTTGCAAACAACACGTTCAGCTTATGTGTTATTAAGAAACGGAACAGACAGAAGAATAATAAGTATTTCAAAAAATGATCATATACATGGCCTTTTTTACATTCGAAAGCTTATAACGGATCGTGGAATTAATCCCCTTAAGAGAAAAATAATCCGTTATGGATAAAAAAGTATGTTCTTTTATCTCCAGTCAAATTGAATCGTTTATCTTCAGGTAAATCAAAGAAATTTTCAAAGGTATCTCATTTCCCTCTGACATTACCTTGGAAAAAGTTATATGCAAAGAAGTTCGTTAGCTAAATATCCAATAAAAGCACGTTTTAAAGAGGTAACCTATTATGAATACTTTGTTTATTAATCTTAGGAATAACAATCTGCGTGGTATCAAGCAGACATTTTGTATGCTAGACAATGTGGTTTGCTGTTTTGAAGCATTCCACCTATGACCAACATGGCCATCTTCATAAGAACTTATAGCCAAACGCTCGTTTTTTCGGTAAATGCTATTTAGCTTTATCTTATTTTAAAGGTTTCGATGCAAATGTCGAACAGAAGCACAATTTATTAACTTATTAATGAACACACTAAAAACGAGCGAAGTGATGAGAGACTTTATTCCACGATATTTGCTAAATAGTAATCCACTAATTACCACATATGCAAAATATTTTGACTTAAGAAAATTTATTTTTATATGAAGAAAGTGGTTGCTTTAAGTTGTATGATTGACAAAGTATTTAAATTTATTGTTCTAATTTATAGCAAATTTTTACGTCTCCGGAATCTGAGGATTATCGCGAAAATTTATTTTTCTTAACAAACACTTAGTAATTCTTATAGTTCTTTTGAGTACTTTATATGCCTAATGCTGCTTATTATTATTTATAAGTTTTCGTAAATGCGTACTTGCTGGTACAAACTTAGGCAAGTTGCTTGCAGGACTCGCAATACTTTATTTTACTGAAGGGGTGTGAACAGGAAATAGCTAAATAGTAAAGCCCTCTGTTGTTAGTGGATCATGTAGATCATTGGGATTTTCTTAACAAATTTATATTGGTCACGAAGGTTAAAGTAGGTTTTTTTATAGGATTTGACAGAGACTGCTTTGTTTTTCCAAAGAATGACATTTGGTAGCCTATGCAACTGTCGGATTAAGGATAGTTACAAGTAATTCCAGCAACCTGGACCAACCGCCTTCTAATAGGATATTTTTTGATTTTGGGTTGACTATGTGCCAGTTATTAAGGACTCTGATTTTGTGGATTATAACCATAGAAGAGCAGAGGAATTTGAAATGATCTCTTCATGCCTTGCAGCCACATATTCGAAGAAGCAGGATTCGAAAATGCGCCCCGAAGGACTTGACTTACTGACTGCTCACCGCGATGCCGATACTAGCATGATGAATAGAAGGTGCCTGTTCCAACCAACAACAAGGATAGATCGATATGAATTCGTAAATAATGGCCCTAAAATCCAAAAATTACGGCTTAAAGTACAACGCAACTGTTAATTGAAATCAGAAACCAACTGTCATACTTTTTGCCGCAGTGGCACACTTTTTTATTGAGCAAATAATATATTAACAAGTCTGCATTTAGTTCATTAAATTGTTTTACTAATGAGGCAGCTTTTTCTGATTCTTATTTTATTCTGAGCAAGGTCTTAACATCCTACGTAGACACCGTGAATCGACTCGAATCTAAATTGGAATAATCATCTCATGATGCGATTTCCGTGGGTACTTACTTTTCGGAATCTTAATTGCAAAAAACTCCGATTTCACTGAAACCTTAATTGTTATCTTCATCTCTGTCATACAATCTCTACACGCAAGGTGTTCTATAAAGATATTCTTAAATATTCTGCAGCCGATTTCGTCTAAATTCTGTCAGTTTAAATTCTATATAAAGACCCACAAAGGAAGTTTTCTCTACTAAAAGACTTTTTGAGTATCAAATCCATTCAGCAGATCAAAATATTCCGCAAATATTCCCATTTTACAATTGAAAATTCAGGTTGGCAGACACATGTTTTCGGCAATTCATCTGCGGGCCAGTAAAATGCAAGGACACAAATGGTCAGTCATAGTTAGTTTAGTTCTTAAATGTTTCGCGGGGTAGGGGGAGGGGATGGGGGTTTAATGAGTCATCGTGGTGTTCCCTCGTCTCACGCATGCGGGTTCTAGCCTGTTGGTGGCGTGGGGTCCGGCAAGCAGGGAAGAGGGGGGAGGAAGGGGTGTTCTCAGTGTCGGCGTGCGTAGTTGGTGGGGGGCGTATGTCCTGGCGACACGGTATTTACTGCGGTAGTAGGCAAGGATAAGCAGACTGCGGCCACTATTGTCTTTTGACAGCAGAGAGAAGGCTTTGTTAAACGGATTGCCAATGCTTCGGCTGTGGCGAGCACCCGTTTGCGCAGGCTTTTATAATAGTGTGTCGGAGTCAGGTATATGACTAGATCAAAATATTAAGACCAAAAATACGCTAAACTACCAACTCGAATTTCAATCAGAGCTTTCCATCGGTTAGGTCACCTAATTTAATCTAGTCACAGGGACTATCTCTGAGTGCATTAATCTAGAGCCTCGTTGATTTAACTTATTTGTTGCGCGTTGAAAGTCAGTACGTACAATTGTGCCATGCGCAACATCTTTACACAGTTTTTACAAGTTGTTTTGCAAGGCAATTTCAGTTTACAAAGTGTCGTTATTTCTGAGAATTTGAAGTTTCCTGGGAGGTAAATAAGAGGTTACAATGAAAAATAAAGTCTGGAGTGTCGTGCTTCAACATCTCGCAGTTCTGACATAAATCAAATTTCAATGTAGGATTTTGATCCAACAGTAATAAATTTAAAGCAGGCGCTAGCAATATACTTTGAAGCAGTTGTTGTCCCAACTACTATGCACAACTCTGCACACATACGGAATGCTGGTTGTAGTTATCCGACAGGGAAAGATCGCAATCAGAGACGAAGAATGTTCAAACGTCCATTTCTGGCCTATTTCTAGCATGGTCAGTGGATCATGGATGGTACTCTGGTTGGACTAACCTAAAAGTAGGATACGAATCCAGGTAATTAGCAGGCATTTATTTTAAATGTTCAACGATTTGCAGCACAAATTTGCAATGTTCTTGTTGTGGTTGAGAATGCTTAGGTAAATGTTGTAAGGACACATCATGGAGGCCATTCTTTCTAATTTTTCTTGGTGCTTCAATGTAAAGTCTTCACATTTGATCAAAAAGCGATAAGCAATCAGTAGTTTTACAATTGTTTCAGAAGAAGAGGGAAGACTTAACGAGTCATTTCTAATTTACTGACTGTTGTTTGCCAAGCCCCGCGGCAAAAGGGAGGTGAAACGTTCGCTGTCGGGTGGGTCAAATACCATTTATATCCCATTTATAGCAAGACGGCCTGGATTCCGTACAAAACTGATAAATTCGAACTTGCGCAAAACTTTCTAGGTGTGAACCTTAGGGAATCTTTTGGATAGCTAAGTCTTCCCGCATACGTGTCTTGGCGTTCTTTATACTTATTGGATGTTAGAAGTTGTAGCCAAAATATATTCATCTGATATACTTCACAATTTCCTGAGGGAAAATGGGGAGCCCGAAGTGACTTACTTGCATATTTTCTCTTTTTTGAGAACGGTTCCTTGAAGTCAGCCTCTTTGATATTTGCCTGAACAGAATACTAGTTCTTTCACTGAAGGCCTTTACTCTGCTTAAAGTCTAGGTGAGAGGTTCGGCCAGAATGTTTCGCCGGCTACTGGATATGTACAGATATTTACAATTTTTCACTTGCATCATTCATAGGCAACTTGTTGCATACGCTCTTCTTCTTTCCCACTTCAGTTGTTTCTTACCCGTAGCCTCCCGCTGCTCATTTCCAGTCACACAACTGGGGCTTCTCGAGTTCCAAAACCAACTTGCGTCCTCATCGAAAGCAATACCATGAGTTCCTAGAACAGCAGTGTTCGGAAAATTTAAAAAAATTAATTTAGAGTCTTGCAATTACAGGCAAGTTATAAAATAGGTCCTTTAGTATTATTGTGCCATAGACGTACCCTCTTGCTTGAATGGATAATTCGACGTGAGTACCGCTCAAAAGGAGTACTCCTGCTGGAGCCTGATACTACATTTAGTTGTTAAGCGTATGACTAACTGATTGGTTGGTTATTCGCCACCATATACGCTCTGCTAAATAAGAAGAGCACAGGTTCAGTGAAATGTGGAAGCTGTGGAAAGCCTGGTCAGATCAATATTGTCGAAGGTTAAAATGCACCTATTTGAACTGAAATAGAACTGGCGTGCCATGACCTCGTTGATGAACGTTCACCGATCGCTAACGAAACTCACTCGTCCCGCTCTGGCTTGGGTCTCATTTCTCGGGCCCCGACAGCAGCCGCACAGCGGCTAGTAGTCTAGAAAGATAGTATTGTCGACGAGGACAAGAAAGAATAAACGGCCATGTCGGGTTTATTAGCCGTCCTCAGCCAGTCATACCAAACGCAAAGCTGTGTACCACCTGAGGCCCTAACTCACGAACTTTTGATCGGCATTCTAATGCTCTAATCAAGAGCTCGTTGTCTTACCATTCCAGTCTCCATCGCCTATGCCGGTAATACTATGTGCCATCACCTGTTGTTGACCTCAGGCTGATCGAAGTATTTTCATGTTCAGCGCCGGCTTGTATCTCACTCAAGATTGCCACGCAAGGCTACGCAAATATCGCCATATAATTGACCGTGAGAAGACCAAATGCTGTGAGCTCATGGGTGAGGACAGCACAACACTGCTTCAGTAGAGAACTCTTGAACGAGCCCGCGACAGGACAATTAGGAAGTATTTCCGTTCGCTACCTCGAAAACTTGGTGGACGTTGTCCAGGCACTTTAGTGGCGTGCGTTGTGAATCATTACCTTGAAGGGATGGGGGGATTTTAGAACCTGCCAGCGTTGCTCGGCTTGGTGGTTTTTTTCCTCCCTCAAGCGATCTGTCATCGGGCTGTACCTGTGCGCCTTCCTTGAGTCGTGTATGGCTTTGTGTATGTAATGACGTAAAAATTTATAAGCTGAAGGAAAGTCCAGGCCTCTGATGACAGAGCTAGAGATCTGAATACAATACCTCAGGTACTGGCTATTCTGTTACTTCGGCCTAAGATGTTGGCCTCTGAAAATAGAAAGGATGGTCAAATTATCCAACGTGTATTGCTACTTGAGTGTTTGAGTATAGCCTCCAAATTGCCTGCCTGTGCTCCTGCATAGGGGTCTACCATTTCCGTCCGGTATCCCCAACGTAATTGCAGTCCACTCGTTGGAAGTTATTTTGAAGAAAATTTCTTAAGATTCAGTGGGTGGTAGCGTGTCCTAAGATGGCATAAAACGACCTTTGGTGGGTGGGCTATGCCTACTCTGATGGATTGTAACAGTCGAGAAACCGCCGCACTGACTCCTTGAATGCAGAGAATGCCCCTCCCCTCCAGAAAAGCCAGTTTACTGTCCCACTGATCGAAGTCTATTTGCGTGGTGCCTAGTTCACTAGACAAAATGTTGAGGATATGCACAAGCAGCAGAGAGATTCCAAACGATGAAGATGTTAATCTCTTCTGTCTGCTGGACTGCTACAATGTGCTTCGACGTTCTCGCAGAAATTGCGGATTTAGCTGTGGCTGTGGGACAGAAGGTTAGTGTTGCTAAATTGAAGAATTTGGTTTCAGGGGCTTGTTTTTCGCCGCATGGCCTTCAGCCAATAATCAATTCCAAACGTTGCGGAATAACGATGATAAGTAAAACAACATCAAAGGATAACATGGATGCGTTTGGCTCTTGAATTAGATTTTTGTATGTCTTCAAGGAATCGGCTAGCTGTATTAATTGTTTATGGTGAATATTTGGCCAGAAATTTAGAGGGGCCGAAAATCTATCTTGCTAACCCATTTGTCGGAATGCAATTAAGGGATACGATGTACCTGAGTGGCACATTTGTCCTGTGTATCTTCGGTTGCCGTGGCGGATTATGTGGGTTTCATAAAAAAACCAGACGGTGGGTTGGACTGCCCTTCGGCTCAGAGGTTTTTCTGGCCTTTTTATCTGTGTGACCAAATGTTCCATTTCGCTGGCGCGGCATAGTTTATCAAATTTTCGGTCATCAAATAGACTCTGTGGTTTGATCTAGAAATCTTATTTGTTGAACGCTACTGTGGAGTGACCCTTATAAGTCAGTAAGATAATTATGTATTCATTCACTTTTACGCCTTTTAGTTCTCGTTCTTTTTCTTCCTAAGTGTTTCGCATCCCTTGTGTCACATGAGTAACGAGGAATTCCGCTGAAAAATTCCATCTTCGGTCTCTTCCAATGATCCTTGTTAGTTGAAAAACGGTTTCAAAGGCGACGATAAACTCTGCGGCTGTGACGCGTCTGCTGAATTGAAAGTGGTTCTAAATAAAAGTACCACAAGTTCTGTACTTACTCCTGGTAAGGTCTTCGGTTGCCAGACTAGGTGTTCGTGGCTGAATCACTGAAATGTTAGCAATCGTCAGAATTCAACCGATAGATTAATTCACGGCAATCTCACATATTTACTATATCACTTTAACATGTAATATCGATATAAATTCAATGACCTCTGCAAACCAGGTACGCGAAGATTGAACTGAATCGCATCAACTTCTAAAATACTTTGATTCAGTCAGGGGTGCTATTGAGTTAAACTGACACGGGTAAAGGTAGTTGATTTTTACAGGTCAAAAGTACGTAATGTTCAGCCAAAGCCCCCATGGTACTACACAATGAAAGCTAAGTAATCGGATCACATGTTACATGGGTCAATTGCTGATCCCTGTGAAATGCTGAATGACAGGAAAAAATATCACCCGCATTGTCGCAAGTTGGTTTCAACGAAGAGTCGCCAAATCAGAATCGAAGATTTCGAGATCGAAATGATAATATGCACAATTTATCGATAAGGAGTCCATCTGCCGATAAAAAAAATCCGGTCAAGTGGTCCGAATAGGCTTATGGTCAGCGACTAGATACAAGGGAATGCGTACATAGGCCAATGCGGTGAAAATGAGGGTAGGGGCACATCATCCTGCAGGGCAGTCTTGCGACTGGCGGCAGCGGGTTCGTGAGGAAGGGGCGGGGGGGTAAGAGTGGCCAATTAAGCACCAATCAATAATTTGCCATTTGTTGATGAAGGCTGCTGTGCGCCCATTGGCTCAAACGAATGCGCGCCAGTTTGGCCGAAAATTAACGTCACTAATGAAGATTGAGCACTTGTTGATAAAGAGCCCAGTAGCCCACTTATTGTACATTTCTGCAGGGTATAGGAATGGCAAGTGTGAGCTTACGACAGGGCGACTTGCTAGGGCGATGAGCACTGCTCAAAGAAGACCAAACGACATCCGAAAATTGGAACGAAATGGGCAAGAGTGCAAATTGGGGGGTGAGGGCATTAATTATGGGCTGCTTGAATGCATCCCAGATATTTCGGCAGACTGCTTACTCAGTTCAAGTCATTTGTTGAAATTGTGGACCAAGTAACCAGATTCCAATTGCACCAGAAACACAATAAGCAAACAATCATTTCAAAAAATGATGGATATCCGCCCTGACAAGTTATTTGATTTTTCCCTCATTTTAAGGATTGGCATCTGAGCAACAGTAGTTTAAATAGTGCACCTCATATACCCCTAGTCTGAGCCTTTTTTCTATAGAAATGATGGTCATAGGGGTTTTATGGGTGTATTTTATTGTATTTAGAAATTTTGTTGAATTATATCTGTCCATTTTTCTAATCTGCATTATATTTTAACCTATTGCAGAAAAAACTAATTATCAAAATGCAGGTTTCTTGTAATTCTGGAAAAATATAAATGGTGGTTATGAGGTCATCTAGTTCAACCTACCTGAGGTTCAGCTTAGCATTCTGGAGTTACAGTAGTAAAGTCTGCGACGCGAAGTGCCGTGCACAGCTTCAATTTACATGCGGAACAACTTACTCCCAGTGGCCGCGGAAACACAATTCAACTAATTTTGTCCACTTTACACTTACTTTACAAATTTCCTTCACTGCCTACCTAATTTCCCCCCCCCCAAAAACCCAAATAACCACCAGTTCCGTAGGACAACATGCAGGGAATAAGGATATATGAAGTGCACTACTTAAACTATCTTTACCGGTATTGGTTTCCCAGCATTTAAGTATGATATCTTTTCGTGAAGTTCGTACAATATTCAAACCTTCGAACAGAGACTTTCGAAAATCTCTTAAATATTATTAAAACACCTTCAGATGCATACGTGTTTGCTCTTCCGTCAACCTGATGGCCACCTCACGATAAAATTCAGGCAGTCATGAGCCAAAACACATACGGCAAGTCACCGCCCCAAAAAAGGCGGTATATAGTCACTCTGTGCTGGCAAGGAAAAACCCACTGCAATTCATGGAGCCCCAAGAGTGTAACCAATAGCACCTCCTGAAGCCTTGCAAAAACAGCGAATGCTCACTCGCATTTACGAGGTCTATCTCCTTGAGGGTGATAAAGATGAGCTATTCAAATAGTTCAGATCATAGGTCCCCCTTCTTGTGTCTTACTGCTCCATGCCACCAAACCACGACGTCAGTGAATGAACTGAATTGAATGTTAGCGTTTAAAAGGAAAATAAAATATTTATTTGAAGTGCATTCAAATTTTTCTTTAAATAGTTAGAATATGTGTCCTCGACTGCCGCCATAAACCGAGCTATAGCCCTTTATCCCGCCTACCAGGAACTTTGTTCATGGCTCGAATAACTTGGACAGGGCCACTAGGACAAAGAAGCATGCGGAACCGAGTCTCAACGCTTAGGTGCTGGTCGGAGGTCAGGTGGCAAAGATCCAACACTACCTTATCTTTGTACATGTGAAGCGGATAATAATTCAAGCGAACAGTGACGACCCATCAGTCTGCCGGTTGAAGTGGGAGAGGCCAACAGGCGAACTGAAGTGGATTCATCTATGCCAATCCTAAATGGGACAAATTTCGCGCGAGCTCGCCAGCGAATGGCCTCCGGAAAATAAAATGTGGTCAGCAACGAACGGGCAGGTCAAGGTTCAGGCGCCGAGCACAGCTATTTTACGAGGTAGGCGGTGATGCTGGTTAACTCAATATCACAAGACGTAGCAACTTCAATGCTTTGATGCTAGAAGCGAAAAGGGTTCCGAGACGTCAGTATAAATACAATATGTTCAACGAACTCGTTCTCTCTTCTTCGTTTTGGGAGATGATGAACGCGATAATATATCTCGACCTCAAATCTCTTCGTATACATATGTATGTGGCATGCTATCACCGTTCTATGCCACATCGAGCGAGCATAATGTCAGAGCACTTCCTGTCGGACGTTGATTTTGAGCGCACACGAAATTTGGCAGCTGTATTTCCAATAAGTTCAGAAATCAGTCTATCCTGGACAACTTTATTGTCTACGTGTCAGCTCGAATTGCAGCAATCTTCCGGCAATCGAAATGTTTGCATTTGTTTTTTTAATGTTCCTGATCGTGAAATGTCACTTGAAATTCCCAAATGTGCTTTCGATTCGACCAAATTACTTAAGCAAGTTTCGTAATACAGATTATCGCCAACCTAATCTCAGGACGCCAGCTTTTGCACAAGGTTCATTCTGACAGGCTGCGGAAATTACATTCTGTTAAAAACTGCCTACATAAGTAGTATAAATTCACCCTGCTTTTAAATGCTCCCATAAATTCAAATGTATTTTATAGAAAACATACATGGTAGCATTCTCTCCTGTACGCATTTGGTATAAAGAATGATGACTTATTCAAATTTTAAACCTGAAGAAACGGTAATCTTCCGTTTTAGAAAGGTTTTTGAAGACCTTGAAATTTTCATGCGTGATGCATCTTATGCGTCAATTTATTGAAATTGCCTATCAAGTGACTCATACTCAATGTTAAATTTCATGAGCATTATTTGACGTCTTTCGCATGCCATAGGTAAAGCTATGCTTTTTCGCTAGACAAAATCCATACAGTGTGACTGAAGTGTAAGAGCTAATAGGGTCCGAAATTATGCCGCAATTCAGAAGCGTCTCTAGAACCATAAGATACCCTTTCTTCAAGTGCGGAATTTGTAGACTGCGTTTGTCTCCACCCAACGCGTACAAGAGAAATCTTTCTTGCATTTTTTTCATACAATATGTTTAAATTTATAAGGGCCTTGAAAATCAATAACACGAAGACATACTATTTAGGTAGCTATATTTTACGAAGTATCCTTTTTCTCAAGCGGCCGTAAAGGAGCTCATTCAAAAGGTGACATCCCGACATACTGAAAGGTTTTGAGATTAGGCTGCAAGACACTCCATTTTAAAACTGTACTAGAAGAAATTTGCTCGAAACGGAACACAGTTCGGAATTTTAGTTATCGTTTCATGAGAAAGGGACTCTCACATATGTCCATACCCTGCTGGCCTTAAATAATCAACCTGTCATAAAAAGTTTTTATTTCGTGCTTCTAGATAAAGTTAATTATACCTCAGAAAAAAATAAAAACTAACAAATTCAAGTACAATACATTGCCTAAATCATGAAATGTTAAATTTGAGGGATAGTATCCCAAATAATTGGGGTTAGTTTTTTTGCTTAGGTGACTTGAGGCTGCAAAATCTTTTTACTGAAAAAGATTATACTTCAGAGCTGTTTATTAAAGTAAAAACAGACCAGAATCTGGTGGGTAAGTACTGAGTAAAAATTTAATAAATCGGAAACCTCAAGGCTACATGATACTGCCACATAACATCTAAGAACCTCTATTTAGTGATTTTAGGGTGATGCTTACATAGGAGCGCGGGACATAAATAAGCATCTGCACAGATTGGAAAGGTTAAGCAGTATTTACGGTGGAGGAACTGGGTATCTAATCACACAAACTTCAGATATATCTGCCTAAATCTGAGAAGAATAGTGTGGAGCGGAAGACTTAATGTTGAGTGGAAAATTGATTTCTATAAACTTAAGGAGTCTTGTCACTTTAGTTTGGAGTATACAGTCATACCTCTTACGCTCGGGTTTCTGGGTTTACGAAAGTTTCATTCAAAGCTTATTATGATGTTGCTGCAATATGTTCACAGATCCCCCAAAACAGTTTTATCTTTGAATAACACGGAAAGAGGTATTGATGTTTAATTTTTGAAGTAATTCCTACGTGTTACTGCTTTTAAAGCATACTCTGTTTTTTATTAAGAATATCAATGTTCAGATGACTTTTTTCTGTCTCTCATCTTTGCTACTGGTTACTGTACGTATATAAGTTTACAAAGCATTAGTTCTGAGAACTTTTTTCACTGATTAAGTACCTGCACCCTGTAGAGCACGTAGGTACATCTTTACTATTTTACTGAATTGTACCTTTATCACAGAAGTAATTTAGACTCCTGTGACTTTGTTTACCATCCTGACGTTGAAAAGGATACTCTACATCCCGAAGTTTACACACCGATTGTTTACTTGGTTTTTCTTTATTATTAGAGAAATATAAGACCGGAATCAATGCAATAATATAATGGCAACATTTCTTTACTGAGCTCAAAACACGCTAGTGCGATAAATGCCCAGTCGCCGGTTCGTTTTTAAATTTTACATATTGGGCTACCTTTTCAAGCTGTTAAATTACTTTGAACACATGGGTTAGGTCATATTTATTGCATGCACTCTAGAGATAAGCATTCTAGTGACTCGTACCAAAGAGTTACCATTATTCTCAGTTCTCGACGCGTTCTGAACACTAACCCTGTGAGCATTCGAGGTATTACTGTATACGAGATAGAACATAGGGAACGCATATGGGCCCTCGAATCCACGTCATGCAGCCATGCGAAATTGACGAAAATTATTCTGCGCTTTTAGTCTGTCTTGTGCTGGTACGGTGGCATATAAGCGAACATCTATACACTGCGAGTGCCTCTGAACTAGAAGTAAAGTTTATATGCCTGGACCGCTGTATTTGATCGGAAACTGAGCTTATATACGAAAGGAAACGCCCCAGACAAATTCAAAGAATATCTAACAAATTGCTTCTCAAATTTTGCAAGATGTTTTCTTTGAAGAAGAAGAAGAAAGAGGAGGAAAATTTAACTGAAATACCGCATGATTAACTACGCTGACAGCACAGATAACAATCACGTGTTTTATCGAAATTCTGCGAGTGTATGACGCAAGCGCCAGTGGTGTCTTAAGCGCTTATACGCTTTTCGCCTCCGGCGCCTACGATCCGCTTGAGGCCATGTGATCACAGTTAACGAGCGGCCGAGCAACGCACGTATACAGCCTTTGGGTCAACCAATCACAGGCTTCCGTAAACCGTGCGATCAGCCAACCTATTGGGACAGAAAGCATTGACGTGCATTCGCTCACGTCCACCGCACTCTAGCGGACGGAGCTTGCCTCGCGTCGGGGCCTCTGAACACCACTGCTTCTCTAAACAATACATGACTTTAAATGGTGCCTTTAACCTTCTCCTCCAAAGTGGAACAGCGCCTGATGATTACAGTACTCTGAGTGTAAACACTAGGCGCTACATGTCCCCCGTGTGCCTTATGTCACATACAACTGGTTTTAAATTTCGACCTTTCACGTACCATCAAAATTGAGATGAATCTTCTAACTTCTATTCGAAAGTAGATGTGCATATTTAAGCCACCATCGATCAGTTACGGAGGAAAAACCGCATAATATTCACAAGCAACTAGCAGGCAGGCTGAAATATACACCAAAAATGCCCAGGAACTCAGGGGGACCCACAGGGGATTCGAACCGCACGCGGCACCTTGATCCAACTAAAATGTAATCGCTCTGACTGGAACTTTGGCTGCCGTTTGAAAGTCAGGTCAGCCGATGTTTGTGACGAAGCTTAAGGCATGAGCTGTTGACAGATTGTCCATTCTGCTCAGCAAAATGCAGCATCCTTTCACCATTGTTGGGTCGATAGCCTAGCCCAAAACGGCCAATAAGGTGACTGTTTAACAAGTCCGCAGGCCAAGCCCGGTAAAAATTAACCAATCACGGCGAGGAAGTCTTTCAACTAGCTCCTGCAGTTGTGAGTAGGTCTCCTTATTTTGCTGTTCGGCAGCCGGTGTTGGTTCATACAAGGAGACGACAGAGCTGTTCGTACGGTGACCTCTTAGTCGCCCGTAAACCATTTGGTCATGGATTGATTCCTATGTCAGTAGTGTAAGGTTTGTTTGTTCCGAGAGGGTAATAGCCAAACCATGTCAATCAGAATAGGCGCGTTGGCCACTATGATACAGAGTAAGGTGGGAATTGACCCCCGAGATTCTTATTTCGTGGGTGCATTAGCTGGACTTTGGGCAGATAAGATAAATCCACATTGTATGGATGGAGATTGTGCGTCCACAGACCTTGGGTAATAGGGTCCGGATGTACCCCCGAATTCCAGCGGCCAGTAGCAATCGTGCGTTCTCAGTTGAGCAGTCCAGCTCACACACTATTCGCCCGCACCACTGGACCAGAGTTATGAAACGCGTCGGTTCCCGCGGACGCCATGACAGAGAACGTAGTACCGTTATTTAACATCGTTTTCCTGATAGTTCTTGAGATTCGGAGTACAGACGCATCCCCAACAGCCGCTCGGATTGTTTCGCAAAGGTTCTATCGCCTAGCACTTTGGCTGAAGCACCTAGCCGCAAGGCAACGGTGGCAAACAAACTTACAGTGCCGTCATTGGGATTTTCGACATTTTAAAAGACAGCCGGTGCACCAGACCTCAGCCTCCTGTTTGAACTATCGCTGCTGGTCTGCGACTGGTCATTCGCAAGGCCCAGCAGCCTGTTTGTCCCATAACTTACTAACATTATCTGCTTCCTATGGACGCACAAAGAAACTAGCAGCTCAGCAAACGGGTAACTCGTCTTCCCAGACTAAATTCGAATCCGGGTCTTGAGTCAAAACCCCAAATATTAAGTAGGTACTGTTTTCCCGCTGACGCTAACTGATTTTATCGCGTATTTTCTAGACAAATTTACAGTGGAAAAGTAAATGCGATCTTGTGATAAAATGTCACCAACTACACAATGTTTTCAGGGGATTATAAAGCCACAACTAAAGCATCCAGTAAGTATAAAGAATCATTCTCACGCATTTGTGATCCAAGCCAACCCCGTGAGAGCCTAGCAAGGATTGTGGGGACCAGGTATTTTGTGACATGCCTAAATGTGCTGTTTACTCTTTTTCAGCTATCGTATCCACCGCCTGCCATCATGACCATGTCTGGCCATCGGCTCAAAGTGGGTGAGCGAAAAGAGAGGATGCGGCATACGAGGGGTACCCAAAAACCACGAAGTATTTGTTTAAATTGATTTTATTTAAGATAACATCGTAAAAAGGTAATTCCCTTCAAAAAAAACTGCTGTTTATTATACGCTATACACTTGTCCTGACAGACTTTCTGTTATTCGAAACATTTTTATATTCTCCCGAACTGGGACTGCTAAGTGTCGCCAGATAATTTTTAATAACTTCTTCTGCGTTCTCAAAACGCTTTCTATTTAGTTTTTTCTTAAATTTTTGGAGTAAGAAGAAATCGAGGGGTAGCCAAACTGGAATAGGCCGTTGTCATACCGGTTGCATTGATTTAAAACGCTATGTGGGCAGCCGCATTGTCATTATGAAGCAGCCAGTCTTCCGATCGTCATAATTCATGTCATTTTTTCTCCCTGCCTAACGCAATTGCTCCAAACCTTGCTTGCTTGCTTGTTTCACATCGAAACAGGTCGGTTATTTTGTTCATTGAATTGCTTTGAGCCGCAAAAGGCTGTGAACTAGAAAAGAGTTCAATTTAGCTCAGTGTATTGAGGGAGAAATTGGGGTCAGCGTGGGTCACATGTAGGATTTTTCGATATCTCATGAATATCCTACGCTATCATAAGCTGCATATAAAAAAGTATTTCTACGTATGTTGGCCATAAAAAGAACATTAGAAAAGGCCAGAAAAAAAATAAAATATTTCTTTTCAGAGAACGTAAAATTTAATTTTGCCTTTATCAAAATCAGGCAAATAAAAGTATGAGAAATCGCATTGTTGTCAGGAAAAGAAAGAGCAGGTTCAGTTTTAAAACTTTTGTTTTACTGTGTTAAGCCTTTGAGGGGCACAACTGTGGCTGGTTTTGTGTAGCGGGGATTTTCTTAGAAAAAATTCCTAGATTTCCTGAGGTAGGTCACCTACTGTAAGTCTCGCTTTTTTGTTTGTACCCCTCCCTTCTCGTATGCCATACAAGCTTGTTTCACCATGTCCCAAGTCACGTCAAAGTCACTAGAGCTGCACCTACTGGGTGGGGTACGCAATGAACATCGTGGCTTTCGACGGCCGAACTGTCAGAGTCACAATGGCAATGCTGCCAAACACTAACTGAGCCCCTTCCCTCATAGGCGCGTCATGTCTCGGCACAACTCCGGCAAAGGATTGCGTCAGCTTTACATAAAACCCCAGTTTGGCTTGCTGAAAGCCAATCGGCATTCATACCCTGCCGACTCACTGCTGCCCAAATGTGAAAACTTTATCTGAAATTTTGGCGGATTTTGTCTCAAATCGTGTCCACATTTCGCTCTGACAAAATACGCCCCTCTGACGAAATATTATCTCTGAGTTAACACGATATCCTCTTATGAGCTTACAAGGGTAAACGTAACTGTCTGCATTACTTGGTAGAATCCGCATTAGAAACACAGCTGCATCCTCCAAAGATGCAAATCCGCAGCTGCTAAAGCAAACTGTTGCCTCCTAAGATCGTTCCTGTCTGCGCGCCCTCTACCTTCATGATTACCACGATCATGGCCTGCCTCTCAATTTTTTCCGCACCAAATGACAGTTAAGGCAATGAACATTCCTTGTTGCATCAGTATTCAGTATATTTGAGGGAGGTATAAGTGGGTTACCTTTGAGTGCCTTATTTGTACATGTATGTTGTGGTAGCAGAAAAATAGTATTTCAGTTTGTTGGCGAGGCCATTTAACATGAGCCAATGATGTGGAACATAGTTAAAAAGGAGCAGATAGTAAGAAAAACTGCTTGGAATTTTTTAGAAAAAATATTCGCTCCTGGGGAGAGGATCTAACTGGGAGAGGAGTATTTAAGGAGAAAAAAATTCCGCTCTCGTATATTTTGAAAAAGGAATATCATAAGCAAGAGGGTCACTTCTAATGGGCGACCAATCTTTCCTGTTGTTCTGCGCTAACGATATTACTCGCTAAATTATCACAATGATGACTATTTTTCAAAACAAAAACAACTAAGCAACCAGTGACATGCCCCCTGACATAATATGAGGTCTGTCTGGCTCAGATGACAGCCGAGTTTCCCTGATTTCTTGCAATCCAGACAGTCTTGACAGTCAACACACCCACATTCAAGCGAACAAGTCCGCCTCCCATTGATTTAAATTCCTGATTAAATGCATACAACGCAAAAAGAGGCGCTTAGTCTGTCCTTTTTACCGCATTGCTGCTGTTCTTTTGCGTGCCTGACGTCGGGCTTCTGGAAGCCCGGACGGGGTCAATAGGAGCTCCAGTGAAGTATCGAAGGTCAGAAGAGAAGTGAGTGACATCCACTGGTTTGAAATTTTTCCCATCCCCTCCCAAGGGTTATCGGCAAGAAGAAGCTAGATTGGCGACGGTTAGATGGCTTGCGCCAGTAACTCAGATAGGGGCAGATGTAGCAGCGTCTTTTTTTACTGTGGTGGTGGGGTGGGTGAGGGGGAGCGAGGGGGCTGAACGAGTGATGTGGGCGCGACAAACAGCAATCACCCCCCCCCCCCACCCCGGCCACAGACAGCGTTCTGCTCCCTAGCGATCCATTTGTCAGATGAAGACCCAAAACAAGCTCATCCGCTAGCCCGGTTTTTGGACTGGTGGTTTTTAGGCTGCATTTTTGGTGAAGCGCACGAGTTTGTTGATATAAACGAAGACGATTCAAAGGAGCGCGCTAATTTGACGAAGACAGTGCCAGCGTAGACAGCTCAATAAGTAAAAAAAATTAAAAGGCAGGCAAGCAGAAAACCAGTTGACGAACATACGCGTGCCATCGATAAATTGTCGTCGAGTCAATGGTCGCTTAACTGCCTGTGCTCTGTCCTCCCTACGCCTTCACCGGACCTATACTGCCGTCGTCTCTTATCGACCGTCCACCTCTACTCCCACGACTTACTGGTATGAAAAGACAAACATTATTGACTGCATGCTTTAGCTTTTACTCCGTCTCAATATAACTGCAATGACCTGAAGCAAATTTATCGAAACTGGTTTTCTGAATTCTTTGATAATTAAATTATCCATACCAAACGATTGGCCACGGCGGTACGGTAATTAAATCAGCAGTCTTCAGCTTCGAGACGGACTTTTAGTAGCCTAGTACCTAATTTGCTCGCTTTCTTGGAAGAAAACCAAATATTTGTCTGATAGGTGTTTTGGCTGATTTAAATGATTCATGTGATTCATATGTGAAGAACACAGTGATTACAGTAGAATTCGAACCCAAAACAACAAGGTAAAGTGCAGTTAGCTTGGCATAAACGGGATTAAACTCAAAAATCCCGGTTAGGGCTTCGCATCTCAAATAAGAGTTCGAATCTCACCGACAGCACCGAATTTTCTACAATTCGGTAGCATGAAAATACTGTTTGAGAAGAAGATTCGATCGCTGGGACAACACTTTTATCCACCCGACATTTCGACTTCTGTTGCGGATTCCTCATCAGAGACATAAGCAGAAAGCAAGAGCAGAAAAGTTTCTGCAAAAAACTGCTTGTTATCCCAAGTTTGCTACTCGTCGAAACCATCAACAACAAATAATGTCAGCCAAGGGTGTAATGTGATGACACTGTTAGCTCATTCGCGCATATGAAAGCAATGCGCTCAGATGTAAGTGTATATGGGTCCTAAAATGATTGTCCCTCCCCCGGACTCATCAAAATACGCATCTACTTCTTTTCATCATCAATCATATTGAATAAGGCTTGCAAGTAAACAGGAAGCTTTTTCGGGTCAAACAGTGCAACGATCTTCATCTTCAGAGCTACAGTTGGAAGGGTACGTTGTGGCATTTCTGTCATTCTAATTGTATAGTGCCTAGGACTTGTGCGTTAGTAGAATACCACGAAAAAATATACTCCAGTTTTGCTGGATAACCCTGAAAACGAGTGTAGAAACGAAATGTAGGAGTGAACCGAAGCGTTTTCCTTGTTCTTGCAGCGGTCAGGAACATCAGGCTTACAAAATAAGATGACAGTTGACCTGCCTACAACGCATCTTAACTGACGCGACAACAAACTGGAACATAATACCGTGCATTGGTCTGCAAATCGAGAACCAAGGATGAAAAACAGGGGGAACTAGGCTGACTGATTATGATTTCCTCTCCTCCGTCGTTCCGTCCCAACCTCACAAAGTAAATGGGTAAGATGTAAACCTCGGTTCAGAAGCTTATCGCAACACGAATTCGGCTCGAAATAGAGTCACATAAGAGTGGCTGCCACTGTTCTATCTAGGCCTTGACCAGTCCTACTCAAACGACATATAGACATTGCGAGGTTTCTGGGCGAGAGCTCGAAGATAGAGCGAAACGCTAATTTTCCGTTTTTGGTTTGAATTTTATTGTAAGCGCCACTTTTACATGAATGTCTAAAGACGGCAAAATAGCCCAGTAAGTTGCGTAACCTTTAAGACATATATGTACAATGTACCAATTAAAAACCTAATACAGAACCCAACTAATCAGGAATTCACGACTAGGCCCTGATTCAAATTGTAATTCTTTCTCGACTGGAACGAGGGGGGATCAGCCAAAGAATTTATGTGAACGAAGGCGTCTTAAATTAGTCATCCTTTTGCCGGTACAGGTGCGAATAATTTTGTGCAACTAGGGACGCTTGCAGTGTCACCAACTTCAATAATCACTGTGAAGTGCGCTACACAATCAAGAGGAAGACAAGTACAAAAAAGTGCACCTTTATGTCCAATAGTCGGAATTATATCTTGTGGATTGTTGGTTATGTCCTCGGGTAATACTTGTTCTCTAGGGGTCACATGAACCAACCGCCGTCCAAACGCGAAAACGGAAGACAGTAACTAGATAAGTCAGAATTAAGGTCAACCGCGTAATCCGCCTAACTGATAATATCACTCGGGGCAGTAATTACGCATCGATGCTTGACAGATAGATCTATGTTCCATAGTCTAGACTTGTTAACCGACAGTCTAGATTAACAGCTTCGGATTTCTCGAAGAGGATTCGGCCGGCAAAATATCTGTGGCCGATGGCTAACAAATTCTGTTCCCCTTCCTCGTTCAATGGCCGCGGCCCCCTAATGCCATGTGTCTTCGCAGGTGACTGTTCCCACTCGCTAACCTTAAGCCGCTTGACCGACATGCACTCACTCACGCACACGAGCACACAAGCGCACGAACACGCGTGTCCAACTAGTCCCAGTTTCTCATCAGACTTGAACGTGTCAACCTGCGGCTAACGTGACAGGAGACCTCTATGCGCGATACTTCCTTTGTGCAATTGCAACACACCAATAGCAAACCACTTGAACTTGCTTCACAGTCATCTAAAAACATCCTTCATCATCACTTACAGTACACACTCTCGGGCACGACTGGACACAGTCAATATCAGCCCTGGCTTCGCCAGCAGCCACTGCTGCCTGAGACAGCAATGCAGAGTTCTGTACACAATAAAGCGCCCCACCCCCACTCCGTTGATTTAGGTCTTTTACTTTCAACCTGGAGATTTGGCCTTAAGATTATAGTGCTCCAAGTAAAACCACTACTTGGTCTTTACATATATACCAGTCCATATGCAAAGCAAATCGTACTTGACTCAAAAAGTTAAAAATTCCGCGGAATCTCGAGAAACTCTCTGAGCGACAGAATATATGGTAGGTCTTTTTCTAGTTGCATAGTTAGCTACCCATTAAAAATTAGCAGCACTGACGGCCGTGAACCCAAAATAAGATTGTGGGGTGCATCTAATTTGACTTATTACCTCAGGAACTTCTGCTCTCCAGTCTGAGATCTTAACTGACAGTCTCGATAGATAGCTTCTGACTTCCATAAAACAATCCTACTGGAAAAAAGATCCTACATCTGCAAGTGGTATGCAAATTAAAACGGGCTCAATAAATTCTCCGAGTCAGAGAAGAGAGGCTGACTGAAGATTAGGCAAGCTATGAAAGAATTACAGTGCTGACAGCCGTGGGGTGGCAGGCTCATATCAAGTTTAACACATATATCCCCAATGGGTGTTTGAGTAGCGAATTGCCGAAACTTAACAGCAACACGTACAGTAAACGGAAGACTGACTGCTCAGATTCGAACGCGGTGTTCTAAATGCCTAACTAAATTGCATGAGTAGCCAACTCCATAGTACTAAGCACATGATTCGACAAATTACATCCGTACCCACTGCGTATTTAAAATAAGATTGTGGATGCCTTAAGAAGACAATTTGTCCTGGTTGAGTATTCGCCCAGGTGTCCAGCCTGTCGCGTACATGCGCTAGTTGATATCGGACGAGTGTCTGTGAGCTAGCTGGCTAGCTTCTGATATATTCATTCAATTTTGACATAGTGGTGAGCGGCAGCATGTACCTACTTATGCTGCAACCCAAGATCACTAAAAAGAGGCGTAGCAGTAGAATCAATGATGATAATGGTGATGTCTGCGGTGGTGTGGTGAAAAGTGCAGACTTTCACTTGTACAAAATATAGCATAGGGCGGTGAATGTTAGAAACAGAATGACTAGTGCCCAGATCAAGGCAGAACTGTATCAAAACTATCACACCGCCTTAAATTCAAGTGTGTATGGATGCAGAAAAGGGGGAGAGCGTAAGAATACTGGTTTTTGTACATAGTGGACGCGAAACGGTTGTCTTAAACGAACCGTTTGAAGATGGTGGGGAAACGATCGGAGAAGGATTTTGACGGCTTTAGTGGAGCGCCAAGAGCCTGAGTGACTTCTGAGTAAGAAGGCCACTTTTCCATTTTACCGTAACCCACCATCGTAGGCGGTGACTTCAACATCCGACTCATGAGCTCCTGTAGGTCGTCCGACGTGACTTTGTCTGCAAAAACAAGAGCCCTGCATTAGTTGTGTTCAAAAACTAGCTTAAATGCAAGATAAAACCCACACAATCTACAGTAATCATTATTTCAAACACAAGGACGTGACTTTGTTCCCGTTTCTTCGAGTGATTTCAGCACGTCCGTGTAAGACAGACCATAAAAGGACTATGATTGTGCATCAAAACAGGCTACTTTATTGTATAAAGTAGGTATTCATTTATGTCAAAAATGTTCACTCACTAATCTCTTGTACCCAGTACTCCGCGGGTTTCCACTCGCCGGATGCCAGAACCTGTCGTGCTATGTCCTCGAAGGCCACAGGTCGCATTTCCAGATTCATTAACAACATGGATTCAAGTTGATTCTTCGCGCGCTGCAGTTCGTTTGCATTGATTGGAGCCTCAACGGTGTGACGTATTTCACTGATTAGAACCTTCACAAGGTGATGCAGATTCTCGGGTTCACAACTGCCCGTGATCGCAAAGAGACCAGTATCTGCATAGGCATGGTTGGCCGCCTGAGCTGAATTCACCCAATGATATCTGCAGGAGACAAAGCACAAGAATAAAATGAGCCTGCCTAATTAGTGTTGCCAGCCAACGGGTAGTCACACTTATCCACCAAATTGAACACAAATTAAAAGATAAAACAGAAAGATGCGACCTCACATAAAAAAAACACAACAATCTGATGAGTGAGTAGCAGTGTTTAGCAACTTGGACATTCGTGGAAAACGCGTTTCCAATATAAACGACTATATAAAGCGTATAAAAGGGCTACAAATAGATTTAGATTTAGTAGAGGAATGAATGATTGATGCGAGGATCTCAACTACGTCCACATCTAGAAGAACATCTACACTTGTGAACCAGTTTCGACAGCTTGAATTCCACTAAGAGGCCGACAGCAAATGCCCTGGCGTAATACTGCCCATGCAAATATACAGGGCGAATAGGGATCGCGGATGGAAACTCACTCTACAACTGTACGGTCACTTCCGGTTCATCGATGCGGCGGGGTGGCCGTTGCACAAACATACGGTGTCGAGTGTACGTTGAGGCAGATACACTGTCGGCAAATGCTAACGCATAAAGGCGCGACATAAAATAGACATTATCTGGGCTAGATAGAGCAGACACGAACAAAGTCGTGTGAGTGCTTGGGTTAAATTCACAGAGGGTGCCCTGTTAAAAAAACGTTCAGCCCCGAGCGAGCTTTAAGGCTTAAGCGACAGGACGAGGGAATCACCCTCGCTACCAAGAACGATTTCGCTCCGCGAGCACTCGGTTGCGCACGCCACCAGTACGAGGACCGGTTGGATGCCCACGACGATGATTGGGCGCGAGGGCCCAACCCGTCTTAACTTCTAAGAAATGCCTACTAACGTTAGTTGCGTAAGCGTAATTGAACTCCTCTTTCCTTTTGATCATTCTCGTCACGCCTTCCACAAGTGTCACCATTAGGGTTGACATTCGGCTTATGATTGAGATCATGGAGAGCTGGGTATATAGTTGGCGTTATTTTTGCTTTAGAATTGATTTAAGGGTCAGAAAACCTTGAATCAAGGACGCATTTCAAATACGTTTTGTTGAAGTAAAACAAGCTAAATTTAGTGAAAGTGGACGCTCCGGATATCGAAATCATTCTCACAGATCAAAAACTGTTGTGCGTGTTGTGCTCTGAAAGGATATTCATAAAAAGCAGAAAAATGTTCAAATAAATCTCTTCCGGAACCAAAAAACCTGACCTTACGTCCACAAAAATCACGTCAAAGAAGGTACGAAGAATCGTAGTGACTTTGAGAAACGAATTCGGGTTTTATAGTTTTTTTAAAAGCTGTACCCTTTTTATTGCCACGGAACGCAGCAATAAAGTTGTTTGGCAGTATTCCGTTTAGACATACAGAGAATGGGGACAGTAAACAAATAAATATCGACAGTCCGCGAAGTGGTGACACTGTTTTATGTCATACTGTACGATAAGGATATCAAAGCACTGTCTGTCGCAATTTGATTTTGAGAGCATAGGGGAAGCGGCAAGAGAAGGGATGTTGCGTAAGTCAATATGTAATATTTTCGATAGTAGACCAGCCCCACTTCAAACTCAAAGCAAATTTACCACGCCCAACTGGACTTTCATCTAAAAAACACCACTACCACCACTACCCCGTCGCTTCCCCGTTTTAATTCACCTTCATCTTTATTGTAGCCGCACCTTCCACTCAGACAACGGCCTGGTCGATAATCTAACTTAGGTCCCCACACCTACCCGTCACACGCGCGCCTCACTGGCCCGCACAGCCAAGGACATTCAGACCTCGAACCCATGCCCATGCAAGAACGTGGGATTCAGTGTCAATTCGCCACGATTTAACCCCCTCCCGCTCTCAGAAACACCTATACCGTCATCATCAGCAGTCCCGCAAATACTATTTCAAGTTATCCCTACGGTCGAACTACAGTAGATTTGCTGTCGCATGCAACCTTAACTGACCATTTTTTCTCATGGATGCAGTCGGTACATCTAAAAGTTGTAACATACTCTATCGAAAACAGGTACAAAAATAATCCTTTTTGTACTCATTTGGTAACAAATTACATCTGCCTCAAAGTTGATCCTTAAACATAGGATATCGTTAGGTTTAAAAGAAAAAATATAAAAGATGAGATTTTTAAGACGGAAATATGCATTTAGAAGGCATTTAATCTGTCAGTTGATTATCGCTGTCTGTAAATTGTACAAAATAGTCGGCATCTGCAACCAAATTGCGTTACCGCTATGTCACGTCTTCGTAAAAGCTTAGAGGGATATAAGGTTTCCATTAAGCGGAATGTACAGTTCTGCGAATCCTGCAAGAAAAATTCAGGTCGAAATTTAACCGGGTAATTCAGCGTATATCTGGACAGGTTATTTTGATCAACTGAGTGGATTTAATAATAAGAAGGGCTTTGTTTTGGAAAACTGCCCTCTTATTTTAAGTTATTGGGGGAAATAGGCTCTCGATTTTGCTAAATCATGAGAATGTTTACATAAAAGGAATTCCGTATGCTACTATACATACATATACATTTTGCTGTGGAAGAATTCCATAATTAGTAAAAAAGAAGGAATAATACTGGAAAATTTTGTGCGAAGTTGATCACATGGAACTGAAGCGAAGTTTAAGGAATCACATTTATTTTCAGAAAAAAGCAGCAGTAGAAGTTTTAAAAATTATATTTAGCTATTCGGTGAAGTTGTTTTGCAAAAAATGCAGTAACAAAAAGTTCTTGGTAGAAAATTTTTTACTGCACAGCTTGTCGTACGCGCAAACAAAGTTTCGACATGTAACTGCGCAGACAGCCAATTGAAAGGCTTATTGAATGTAAGTCATGTAGAAATATAGTTTTTGTAAACAATAGGTTCTGCTTAAGCTGTATTTAGAAACGGAACAGACAGAAGAATAATAAGCGTTCTCAGAAAATGGTCATATAAATGGCCTGTTTTTCGCATTTGGACATTTATTATGGATCTTATAATAAATCTCCTTGAGCGAAAAATAATCCGTATGTTCTTTCATCTCCAGTCATATTTAATCATTTTCCTTCAGGTAAATTAAGAAAATTGTCAAAAGTCTCCAAGTTTACTGTGACATTACTTTGAAAAAAGTAAATATACGCAGAAGTTAGTCAGCTTAATATCCAATAAAGGCACTTTTTAAAGAGGTAACCTATTAGGCTGTGAGCCTACTCCAGTCACGGTACTTAGACAAACACGACAATCAGAAGTACATTCTAGTGCATCTGCGTGTTCTGACTCTCCTTTGCAAAAAAATAAACAACAGCGTAAACTGTTGTTGATAGCGAGACTATTATTCAGGCCCGTGTTACTTTTTAAACCGGTCAGTGGACGTAATCAAAGAGGCAGTGAGTGTTCAGTATTGGCTGAGACCAAGCTCTCTATCCCAAACAACGAAATAAACCCTGTGGAGTGAAGCTGTGTGGTTTTATAACTAAAATTTACTTTATAACCGTTGAGCCAATGGTTTTGACGAGGTCCACCATGTGCCCTACAGCATGACGGCGCAGGGACGGCGACATGCCCGGGCAGTAGATTATAGTGAGAGTAGACTTGTGCTGTATTAAAAGCCTTCTATACTTCTCCCCGCCAGGTGTTTTGAGGGCGGTACTGGAGGCGGGAGAAGGCGCAATTGGCTAGCGTAGCTGGAGCTGCCCCTCCATGTGCTGCCACATTCTTGAGAAGGGAGTTTACGAAGTGGTTTTTTACAGAAATTAGTTTCTGCAGGTTGCCACAAAGATACTCGTTCAAAAGCCTACATCCTGATATAACTAAAGTATTTTGATATTAGGTTGCATGAAAATCAATCTTACAATCTCGCCCAAGTTACCTTTTCGAAACGAAAATACACTTCCGAATTTTGATTCACATTTCATAAGATAGCACATTTTCTATAAAGACTTGATCATTTCCTCAAAAATTGTCGTCCCAAAATTTGGAAAATAAAACTTACTGATTGAGGACGTTTAAGTAGAGACGGGAGTGCATGCCCTTGCCAGGACCACCGGCCGAGAAGGAGCCACCGCCACCGAGAAGCGAGTTGAGGAGACAGGCGGTGACGAACTGGGCGTCCTTCGAGCCGCAGGCCTCCAGTCCGATTGCACAGTGTGCGTATTCAGGCATAGGGGCGTGGTACTGTGACAAGTCACGGTGAACCTAGGATGAAGAAACAGCAGACAAACCTACAGAAACAGAACACTTGAGTACTCACAGCCGCCATGTAAAAAAATATTGTACACAGTAGAGGGACAAGGTGCGTTTTACGATTCAGTTGGTTAGAAAGGAATCGCTCACGCGGTACAATGAGGGTGGAGGTACACTACAAGAATGCCTCAGACACAATTAAACATATCCTTCAGACGGAGGTCCACCACCAATAACATCCGCAAACCTTAGACAAAATTGAACGTACTCGTTGATGAACGCTCGCCTGACCGCTAACGGAACTCATTCATCCCACTCGGTCGAAGCCTCGACAGAGGTCCTTACAGTCGTAACAGCTGGTATTATAAGGCAGAAAATATTGCCGGCAAAGACAAGAGAGACTACAATGGTCATTTCTGGCTTATAAGTCTAGTAATACCAACTGTTACGGCTGTAAGGGCTTTTGTCGAGGCTCAAGGCAGAGCGGGACAGATGAGTTCCGTTAGTGGTCAGGTAAGAGTTCATCAACGAGTGTCAATAGCACCTGACCTAAACCAGAAAGACAACGAACTCGTGGCTCAATGGTTAGGACTTTGATTCTGATCAAAAGGGTCGCGAGTTCGAGGCTTGAGTGGGGCACTAATTGGGTCTGGATATGACTGGCTGAAGACGGCTAATAAGCCAGAAATGATCATTTCAATCTCCCTTTTCTTCGTAGGCAATATTATTTGCCTACTAATACAATTGAACATATCATCCAGAAGGTCCACCACTAATATCATCCGCAAACCTCAACCTGCTAAATATTAGTTATACGTTAAAATCCTTTTGCCCAACCACCTCTGCCTTAGTCTTACCCTTATATTATAGTCATTTTTCTGGAGACACCTGGTATTTGTTGATCAAATTTAGTCTCTTAGTCCCGGCGAGGATATTCGCCTGGAGTAATCAGGCCGCCGGTAACGGGTTCCATCGATGTCTCACGTAGTAGTCCATTGCCTGAATACGAAGCAGATTTGAGCAGCATCTGCCTCATGCCACTCTTCCCAAAGGCAGTATTTTCCGATAGGAAGACCAGCCCAAGACGGCAGAAGATGTGAGCGGACGCAGTCACTAAAGAACTTTAACAACCCACCTACATGTGGCGCACATGACCTGTCATCTAACTTCACCCCTAAAAGACTTAAACAAGGGAAAAAGTGCGATTTTGCGTGAGCTTTAGTAGAGCTCCTGACCGCTGAGTCAGACATCAGTCATTTTGTCAAAACAATTCCGAGAGAAATCTAAAGGGGTAAGTCTTCTGCCAAGCAAGAGCATTGTATCTTTTGATGTTACATCCCTTTTTACAATCAACTTCCTCTCACAGAACAAATATGATGAAACAGAATCACCCCTAGACACGCCCAAAGCCTCCAACTGCGGAAATTCCGTTTCAAGACGTTCAATGGAGCAATCGACGGGTGGGTAAAAGGCACGCCAATGAGTTAGACGATTACGGTACTCATCACCGAGGCGGTCCTACAACGACTGGAGTCGCTGATCGCCCAACATCACAGAGAAAAATGCTGGGTTTGCTCGTCGACTTCGTCGTCATCAAACGGGATCACAGGCTGCAATTTGAAGAAAATCTGAACACTGTCAGCCCGGACGAGGGAGGGTGACCAAAATAACCAAGTGGCCTTTCTCGACGTCCTCGTTTGCCGCAAAGAAATGTGGTGGTCTAAAGACAAGTTTTCAGGAAAGCGACCAATACGACAAACGTAGTGAGCTTCGACAGCAACCACCCGATCAGCCGCAGGCGCAGTTGTGTACGGGTACTATACTGGCGTGTCGAGGCGTGTTGCCAGTGAACTGTAAGACACAGTTGCCGAATTAAAATGTCTTCGACGGGTGTTTAGAGCGAATGTTTATCCGGGCAACTTCGTCAACCGGTGCATGTGTAAAAGCGAAGAGAGACATAATTCAATCGGCTCCTAATGTTGCCGGGCATTCCCATACGTTAAGAACATCTCGGAAGCCTTTAGCCGCCTTCTCACGCCAATAATGTCAGGACGGGTGTTACTAACACGGCGTATTTCTCGAACAGCGATCGACATACAAAACTTTCTCCAGGTATGCATAGCCCAGAGTCGGAAACCCAATTTCACTTTTGTAAAGCGAGTAAAATGTAAGCACTAAAGCAGACTGAAAAACGTAAATTTGTTAGCTACAATTGGCTGTAGAGGACAAAGTCAACTTACCGACAATTCGCCACCAAAGTACATTGGAGTGGATTGATCTGGAGCAATAAGGGTAGAACCAGAGGTTTCCTTCCCATAGGACGTCTCCCAGGGCATGAATGACTGCTCTGCGAAGCGTACGAACTCTTCGTGATCTACACCAACGCCGACCAGAACGCAGCGCTCTGGTCTGCAGATAAGATAACAAGAAATCATAATAGCTGTAAACACTGCACAATAGAAAGGAATAAATGCGGATGGCTACCATAGTCACTTTGGTGGATTTAGAATCTCGGCAATTGTATAGCAGCACAAGGTGGACACGCTATTTTTTTGCTACCTGGTGCTCCACTAGATGCAATAATACATTGTAAGTGTACCCATTCAAACTAGCATTCATGAACTGTGGAGAAACGACTAATGGCTGAGACAGCACGCCAGCCACCGAACGGGACAAGATGAAGCATCTTCGAGAACTCTCTGTGCCAACGTCAGCTGGCACAGAGGCGGAGTAAAGAGCATAGCTGGACGAAATCATGGGGTAGCCCTACCTATTCCCCTTTTAATACGGCTAAGTATTCGTTAACTAATGTACTTGTTTGATTGTAAATATATAGTTCACGCTAAAATGCGAAAAAGTGTGGTAGCAATAAAATGTACTTGGTTTTAAGTACTTTTAGTACGGTGCGAAGGGCATTCACAGTGAGTGAATTAAATTCGGGATAAAAAGCCGATAGGACCAACCTACCTGTAAAGGGAGGCCATAAACTCCATGATGCCCTTCCGCGTTATGCTCCCAATGTTCTCCTTCGGACAATAGCGAGCCAGACCTAATGTGTTAATACCACCGTAAGCGGCCGAATGAAGGAGTTCGTTGAGGATTGGTTCTACCGGCGGTGACATTTCCAGGGTAGCCAACTCGAATCCGACGGCTTTGGCGGCCATTTCCACCTCCTTCTCCGTTATTTTTGGACGAAGAGTAGTTTCAGAAAGCACATGTACAAGCGTTTTTAGATGTTTGCTGATTCCAGAAATCGCATAGACAGTGAAGTCTCTGAAAATATTATAGGAAGGATGAGACAGATGATTGGCCGCGGACGGGCTATTAAAGGAGTAAGTTGGCCAAAAAAACGTGAAGTTCAAAAACACAGATAATCGGCTTGGTTACAAAAATATCTCACTTGACTCCGAGAAGTCGAAATTGAAAGTTTGATAAAGATGTGGGATGCAATGCAAACATTGGAATTCAAAGCGATGACTCAAAACTATGGTTGAAGGAAAGTCATTAATTTTGCGAAAATTCCCATGTTAGAATTAAAAAGTAGTTTAGACAAACAGATTTTTTCGATCACTCATCAACATGCCTTTACATTGACAAGGAAAATAAATTAGTTAATTATGCACAGGACTTATATGGGTCTTGGGGTTGAGAGGAGTGATTAATCACCTCTTCGTTTCATCAACTTTTGCATGAGGGAGTTAGAGTTTTGGGGATAATAAAGGAAGGAAATAAGGAAACGCACACGATCAATTGGAACAAAACCACAAATGAATGTTAGTATGAATGCACGAAAATACCTTGCGATTTGGCAGTCGAATATAGAACTGCAATTTTCAAGTTCGGCCTGAACTGCGTCACGATCCTTGTATGCATCGGTAGACTAAAAGAAATGGTTAAATAACTGCAAACATACATGGAAACCTAACTTCTCGATGAAATGTGAAGTTCCATTGACGTGGTTGATTTCAAAACGGGGCCCAGCAGAGACCATTACTAAAAATTCGCAAAACCGAGCAAGAAAACATACCTCCAATTGTGCAATGCATTCCAAATTTATTTTGGGAAACGACACGAAGACCGTTTTTAAGGGTTGTCATTTTCACATCTGACTCGTCCTCAAATTTCGAAGATGCCTCCTGTGAAGGGCGGGTCGGCAGGGCTTCAGTTAATGGCAGTTTAGTAACATCCGTAGACAGGGAGGAAGTTTGCAGAAAATGTCCACCCGCATTTGAAGGTAATAATTCGCGAAAACGAGCTGTGAGGCTTGATGACGGGATCCGGGAGGGAATTAGCCTGCTAAACCGCCCTAGCATATTTTGCACAGAGAAGCACCTTCCACATAGAATAAGACACGGGTGAGGTAGAATAGACATTCTAGATAGGAGTACACGCATTGTTAAGTGGTAATGCCCACAGAAATCATAAATATGACTAAAATAAACAATAACTGGACGCGGACAAGGATTTTTTCTGATTATAAACGTTTTCGCATTACGAAAATGACCCACGTTGGCACAAACGCATACCTTTATTTCGACTGGACCATTTTACAGGACTTTCGGTCGGCGCGAAGAACTATAGATTGCCTGCTTGAAAAATTTTTAATTGCCACTTCAATTTTCACTCGGTTGTAAAGCTGATCACAGACTCTTGATCACTGCTCACCATTTAAGAACAAAGCTGCACATTAAAAATATTAATGTGTCTCGAATGCGTAATATGGAAAACTGGAATCCATTACATACCTCGGAGTAGATAACCAAGTGATTTGCTTTCGGCCGTCCTCTACGAAATTTAACAAGCTGCTGAGCAAATGATACATATACGTGATGGGTATTATTCGATTATGAGAGCGGCCCGTAGCCTGATTATTTTTCCACTTATGGATACGAACCTAGGGAACAGATTAACTGTGGAAAAGTTGATCGGTCAAGTAACCTAGGCACATGCTGATGGTTGCTTGGAAAACTGCGAATAGTGGACTGTCACTTCTCTCATCATAACCTTATATTTCTTAATTATGTGGATTAAACTCTGACAGATCAAGGCAGGGCCCGCGTTAACCGGGATTCACACCCGCAACCAGTGCCGCACATATAGGGTTTTGATGGCACGCCGAGTCAGGACGCAGTGACACCTTACTGTGTATTCCATAGCAGTCTCACTAGCCTCCGATCACAGTGGCTTTTATTCTGTTCGTTTGATAACCTGGTTAACCGTGCGTGGCCAAGGCGCGTACGTGGCGCATGTAGACAGGCTATTTAGCTTTGGCAACCACTACACCCGATCTCGCCTTCGGTCTTCTTGGCTCTGTCTCGACACCTGACCGAGAGTAGGAGTAGAGATGGCAGTAGATTCTGTGAAGTACCATCACTAAATTAGTTCACATGCAAGTCGCCGTCCCTGTATCCACCATGCTACGGGGCAGACGGTCTACAACTTCGTTTATGATGATCGAAATGGCATGAGCCTTATGGGCTCCTTAGAGTCCCTAAACGTAAAAGGAATGCCCGCATGGCGAAACTTCGCAATGATTACTGCACTATATGAAGAAGTTGTTAGGACATTTGAAAAAAGCAGTACGTCGTACTCAGAATAGTCGATAAACCAGCAATGTCTCCAACCATGGCATAACATAATATACTTGCTGAGACTAAGAGCGCAGTCCGAAACCACAGAGCGGTTGTCATTGTGTTAACACAGCTGCATTCTTTACCAACTCTTTACTCAAACTTCTGTAAGATAGTCACTTACCAACAGTGCATACCGGACTAGAATAGGATTATCAGTTACGTTAGCTTGCATAAAATGCATAACATAGAAAGTATCATTAAATTGCGGGTGCTACCGCACCTTAACGCTAAAAGACACTAGTATGAGGCAACAGCAAACTTATGTTGGCCATTCGTTATCATCACGGGGATTATTCGATGTAGATCACGGTAAACCCTGACTGATCACCTTGTCGCGGGTTTCATTAGAAATTTGTCACGTACGAAACATTAATTTGGATGGCTCTGATAATGCCTTACCACCTGCAAAAAGAAAACTCGGCACAGGGAAAGTGCTGGCCAGAATATGCCAGTAAAATATAGGCACGTGGGCAGCCGAAGTAAGCGAACATTTTCGTCAGTACAGTGATATCCCTGTGTGGGCGCCATGCTGGCATTATGTTTAAAATTTTCTCATACACTGAATTGCATTTGAATGGAAGCTATTTTTTCTCGTTGGTATTACGCCAGCGACAGTTTTTCTCCTAAAAATCCTTGAGGAGTTTTTTCACTGTCTGCTCCTATTTTCATCCTATGACACAGGACAACTGGCCTAGCCAACAGTCTGAGAAACGAATTTTCTGCTAACACTGCACATATGTACAAATAGGGCACTCAAATGAATTTTTCCTACATATCCCTCAATATACTGATATTGATACTGATTAGGAAAAAATGCGCCAAGGAATTCCTTGTTAACAGAGGTCATTTATAGTTAAATTCTCACTAGAAGCTGCTGGATCAACCAAATAATAGTCGACCAATGTTGCTTAAACTCAAACGCATGAAAACAATGGCCAGCTGACGAAGATAGCGGCAAAACAAAAAAACAATCACCTACACTCCTGTCCACAATCACTACACACTTTAACTGTAACTACGCGACTTGAACAATGTGTTAAAACAATCATTATTTGGAGAGCAATTTGCGCTAGAGCGTACTCGGACGGTTATCACCACTGAAATCTTGAGACGATATTCTTTGAACCAGCTGAAAAACCGTCGCGTAAAGATTGGAGATCTAGCTCGCCAACTGCTCCTCGGGTTTCTGTAATGGGAAGTTTTGCAACTTTAATAAGGTTAATAATAATTAGGCTTATTTGTAAAGCACATCTTTGGCGACGTCAAAAAACATCAAAAAATTGCTATATGTAGTCAACGAGTTGATAAGCAATTCAAGAATTACCCTTATGGCAATGCTCCGGAACCAGAGGTTAAAGTGGTTCCAGTGGAACCAAAGGTCCCACTTTGGTCCCACTGCGCCGTGATTGCGTATATGGGCGGTATTTCGTGCACTGGCCTGGGTAGTCTACAAGCTGTCATCAAAATCGATTGTCGACCACCCACACACAAGCTCTCACGTCCACCTGAGTAAAACCCTACGCGCACGCACGCCTCTTGTATTTGCTACCTCCCCCCTCTCCAAATGCGGCACCTGCGTTGATGCCTTGCTCTGGCAAATTTTGCCGGCGCATGCCTTGGGCGAAAAACCTGTGTTCAGGGCACACGCCTTCAAATAGGGGGGTGGGGGTCTGGGGGTAGAGGGGTAGGGGGCGACAAGGTGCATCAAGTGCAGTCGGAGCAGACTCGGTTAAGCATACGCCGGCAAACGTTGCCTGAGCAAGGTATTGATCCAGGCACCGCATTCGGAAAGGAGGGAGAAAGAAAATGCAGGAGGCGTGCGTGTGCGTAAGTTTTTTCTCTGGTGGACGTGGAAGCTTGTGTGTGGGATTTCGACCATCGATTTCGATGACAGCTTGAAGACTACCCGGGCCAGTGCACGGAATACCGCCCAGATACGCAATCATTGTGCAGTGGAACCAAAGTGGGACCTTTGGTTTCAATGGAACCACTTTAACCTTTGGTTTCGGAACAGCGCCATTAGGGCTTCTAATAATACGTTTGCTTTAGGGAAAATCCGAAAACGTAAACAGTTTAAGCTGTTTGCTGACGAGGTTTGCAGAAAACTATGAAGATCAAGAACCAACCCCTTTCGTACGTGGGCATGCATAAGGAGTGCCTCCGGGCGACAATATGCTTGTATCAAAATCCATATCTAATTGGTTACTTATAGGTTGAATGCTTACTGAACGTCAGCAAATGAGATGAGGAGGACACTATAAAAAGCCTCCTATCGGAATTTTTACGGCCGCCCCTTATTTGCCAGTTTACCTGTTCAACGACTTCAAAGAAAAAAGCCCTTCCTTACAAGCCCGCTATCTGCGGTTTTCAGCGGTAGGTTAACATTATTGTCATAACGTCCAGAGGCCGTCCGAAAACATCCTGGATTAAGGAATGTTAATGAAAGCACCCTTCGGGAAACCATTATTAATTGGTTCCACGGCTCTCGCAAACGCTACGGTTGGGTCCGTCAGAAACGGAACGATGATGACAATGAGGTAGAAATACACCATTTCACTCAATTTTTCAACTTACTTATTAACGTTAAACCGATATTGTCAACGGCAGCTTCCTACAATTTCTCAAATTCGAGGACACTGTGTCATCGTACTTGCATATATTTATCTTGAAGTTCTTTTGCTTAGTCTTAGTCTTAGTTTTCTTATATTGTGTTTTCTTATATTATAGGAACCCATCGGCAGAGAATACTCAGAAATCTGTTGTTCACAATATGAGTAACACTGTATAAATGAACAGTGAACAGTCAAAAATGTTCTGTAGATATTTTTTCCGAAAACTACTCTTTTACATAAACTTTAATATCCCACACGGCTTCCCTTGTCCTTCCACGAAACAACCATGTGGGGGTTGGACGGTTGAGGGAAATGGGACTAAAAGAGATTAAAGTAAGGCATCACGCTGCGCAAACTTTTCGCAAGGTGGGGGTAAACGGGTTGAACTCCCCGCCGTGTGCGCCGTCCTAGGTGGGGATATAGCGCCGCTTACTCCCTTTCTTCTGCCTGTGATAGTAGTAAACGTGGATTGTGCTGGCAGGCACTGATCCCTGGGTGTATAAGAGGACTAAAATCGTATCTGCCAACAAATAAAAATCCAAGGTCGAGGTCGAGCGCTGGTTTCGAAATTTCAGCTAAGTCATCAGTCTTATATAAATCGATTTATCTAAGAGAAGATACGACTATTAGTCTTTCGTTTTCTTATATAAATTATCCGTAAGTACCAGTTCTTACGTTTGAAAAATCTGCTTCCATTCCTTTTGTTGGTTTGGTCTCTGCTTGCTTACCTAGCATTCCGTTAACCATCTGTTTTGCTTTCAGCAACTTATATAAGCTTGAACAGTTAGTTTATTCTGAATTCCCAACTGTTTTTGTGATTAGTCTACTTGTTGCTTCGAAAAGTATGAAGGCGACACTTTCATTCAGTAGGAAGCCACAGAATTCCAGACCCAAGCGGTGTCTGCGAAAGGCAAACATCATTACTGATATCAGTCTTCAGCCTGACATCAGTATTCAGCCTGATCTGACTGCCGAGCAAATAGATTTGTCTGCAATGAAAAATTGCAGTGAGTTTATGTTGAAATTTGGGTCAGTTCTCTCAATCCTTGGGACCCTATTTGATGGGAATATCGCTGCAGTTTCCTCTCAGGAATGCAAACGTTTAGATAGTCTCATTAATTTGGTCGCAAGTGAGTCACAGGATAGACAAAAAAGGTCGTACAATTTTATTCTGAAAAACGTTCCGAAATCAATTAGGCCAATGGACGTTGCAATGCAATTCCTCTGCTCCTGTGGATTTAACTATAAAATAGCAGAGGCTATAAGACTGTCATCTCGCAGTAAAAACCCACCCATTTTAGTCAAGCTATTTTCACCCATTGAAATAGACGCCATTTTTAAACAGCAAGAGCTTGTTTCTAAATATCTGAGAAATGCAATGTATTTCCTCTGTCATGATCTCACTCCAATGGAGCGAAGAATAGCGTCAAGTTCTTCGAATAAAATAGTAATTTCACCGCAACCGGCTCAAGTTCCTGGTCGTAGCCCTAGGAAGCCTAGCGAGCCATGTACTTTTATTCCTGCCAAACCTAGATTACTGCTCCCCAGTACAGCAACTGTCTCATCCCCTCAAGTCACCAGACATCCCCGTCTACTTCCAACTTTAATGCTTCTCCAGTTGCCATAGCTAGTAATTCTGGTAGCCCTCCTAGAAATTTCGAAAAGCCTTCTACGTCAGGTAGACCAACAGCTTCGATACTCGATCAGAGTCCTCCCAAACCTTCTATTAAAGCACCCAATTCAGGTCGTCGAAAGGGTGGGATCCGGAACTCAACCGCGAGCATGCAGCCTTCCCAAACACTAACTAAGCCTATACAACAGGAAGCTAACAAACATATAAGTTACCCTACTTATCACAAGTATCATACTGGGCCAGGCTTTCCACCGCTTAATCCTCATAGTTACCTTACCTCGCCCTCCAGCCTCTCTTTCCCGTCTTTCCCGTCTTGGTTTTCCCAATTTCCCGGTAACTATCAGCAAACTCACCACGGCACGTATCCCTATGGCCCATCGATCTCACAGAGCTGTCTACCTGCAGCTTTCAGCTATCCCCCTCAGCTTTCTTATGTTAATTGTCCTGCTCCAGTCGATGGCTATTCTCCAAACTTCCAACCAAATTACCCACCTCCAAATTTTTATTACTAAATAAAGATAACCCTAGTTCGATTACTCAAGCTTCACTAGATATCATCCTGCTTAATGCAAGATCTGTTTTAAATAAGATGGCTCAGCTTAGAGCTATTGCGTTCGAGCTGAAGCCAGATGTTATATGCATTACAGAGTCGTGGACCCATCCAGTAATTTCTGATGCTTTACTCATAATAGACGAGTATGATTTCTACCGTCAAGACCACCCTAGTAAACGTGGTGGCGGTTGTCTTCTCTATATTAAAGCTATTTTTAAGCATTTCCCCTTCAACCTAGATGCTGAGTCATTCTCGGGCAATTACTGCTTTGCATCCATTATCCTGTCTCCCCGTCAAAAGGCAATTATTGGATGCATTTATTGTCCACCTAACTCATCATCGGAAGATGATGAAAAGCTTTGCGAAATATTTAGGCTGATTTCGGAGTCCGCCTTTGATGCTAAAGTTATCGCAGGGGATTTCAACTTTCCCGAAATTGATTGGTCATTGAACTGTTGTCCATCCAGATTTCAGCCCTTCCTAGATACCATCAATTTTTCAAACTGGTCTCAGTTGGTCTGTTCCCCAACAAGGGATCAGCATATTTTAGATTTAATTTTCACTAATGACATTTTCCCCCTTTTTGTTGACTACAATCAGAACCTCTTCCCAAGTGACCATACTTTGATCCATTGTTGCCTTCCGCTTGCTTCTACGAAAAAGGCTAGCACCACTCGTACCTACCGTGCGTTTGACCTAGCTGATATTAATTTAATTAACCACTTTATGGACTCACTAGACTGGCAGGAGCTTTCCTCCACGAACAGCGTAACAATTCTCGGTGACTTAATGACGGCAATTTCAAATAGCATTTTGGAATTTGTGCCGATCAAAATTGTTAAGCCTTATACTTCGGACCCCACCGTTCCTCATTTTCTTTTGTCTAGACTGAAGAAATTGCAAAGACAGTTGAAAGACCAGTCTACTAGTTCATTATCGGTGCACCTTAGAATCGCAGAGATTTTCGAATTAGCGTCTAAGATTCGTCTTACACGTGACAAACATAGGGAATCTTGCGCACTCAGCGAGTTAAACTCTGCAAAATCGATTGCCCAACTGTTCCGCCGTCGGTCCTCCGCTAAACGAGGTCACGAAATCCCCCCCTTACTGAATGAAAATAAAAACTTTGTGCAAGATGAGTCTG
>JAYGXS010000003.1:32629467-32639931 GCA_036362985.1 Ligula intestinalis
TCACTTATCAAGAGAGTATTCAGCTTCCCCCGATTGCTAAGTTATCTATTCTCAGCTTATCTTCTAAACGGTTTCTTTCCTGACTCATGGAAGACATCTATTATTCTTCCAGTCTTCAAGTCAGGATCTCGTTCGGACGTAAATAACTACCGAGGTGTTCATAAAACCCCGGCCCTAGCCAAACTTCTGGAAAAGATCATTTTTAATCAAATTCTCGATTTTTGTGTAGAAAATAAACTATTAAGTGCCTCACAGCATGGATTTCTACCTGGAAGATCATGCGAAACCTGCCACTTAGCATTCCTTAACCTGGTTACTTCACTTCGTAATGAACAGCAATCAGTCATCGTGATTTTTTTTGACCTTAGTAAAGCTTTTGACAAGGTGCCTCATAGGCGCCTTTTAGTGAAACTGGAAGCCCTAGGCATCAGGCCTCCCCTCCTCGATTTCATTGCCTCCTACCTGTCTAACCGCAGCCAGAAGGTCTTAGTAGGCAATAGCTACTCGATGCCTCAGCCGATAACGAGTGGTGTATTACAAGGCACGGTTTTAGGTCCCCTCCTTTTCATTCTTTACATAAATGAAATTTCAACAGTGCTAAATAATTCGGAAAATTTCATTTATGCTGATGACCTTAAGTGTATTTACTCATTTTCTAAGGACACGGCCAGTAGTTGTGTTGATAAAGTTAACGCAGACTTGCGTACTCTCTCAAGTTGGAGCGCAACATGGCAGATGGAGTTTTCTCCATCAAAATGTAGTTTCTTGAGTTTTGGTCCCGCAAGGCTTCCTGGACCCATTATCTTCCAAAATAGTCCACTGTTAGAAAGATCTACGATAAAGGATTTGGGTCTTACTTACACGAATAAGCTTGCATTATCACCTCATGCAGATCGAATTTCTGCCAAGGCCGCACAGATATGTGGGTTTAAATCGCATAACTTTTACCTTCCAGAAATGAAGTTAAAACTATACCGCATGTTTGTTCTTCCTATACTAGAATACTGCTGCCCGCTTTTTGGCCTCATGACCCAGCATGACCGTAGTAAGATTGAAAAGGTTCAGCGAGTTTTCACTCGTAAAATATTTTCTGTTTCTGGGTCTGGTATGTGTTATACAGATAGATGTCAATTAGCAAACATGAAATTTCTTTGGATAAGAAGACTCGAAGCTGGTCTATGCTTTCTGTTTCGCGTTAACAATAGTCCTAATCTCCCACAAATTAACGCTCTCCTTCCAGTTGACCGACCTTACGCCACTCGTAACTCTTCCATGATAATTTTACCACCCCGTAGCTCCAAATCTAACCGTTCTCGCTTTTTTACCTCCAAATATGCTTTTATTTGGAACAACCTTCCTCTCGATATTAGACTGTCTTCTACAGTGTCGATTTTTAAAAGCAAATTATATAAGCATTTAAATTTAGAGGAAATAAAGTCGTTACTGTCTGTTTCCTTTCCAAACATGCAAGTTGTAGATTTTGAAAAGGGTCCTCCTGGCATTTGAAGCTCTTCCCAGGATACTAAAATGGTTTCTAAATATGTTAGCATTTCCCTCTGCAGAGTCAAGCATCACTTCCAAGGGCTGCGAATTCTTCTCCGTTTTTGCAACCTTCGTTGTGGTCTTCGCGATTGGCTTTGGAATCTGGTGGGTCGCAACTCGATGACGTTGCCTTGACTTCTACTGCCTTCTCCTGCCTTCCGGATGACCCCTTCCTAACTCAACGATATATTATTTTTTCCCATGACCATAAACGTCCCGAACCCTCAACATCAGGTCCCAATCTAACCACATCAAACCCTTTTACCTATTAAGGCAGTTTTTTCTCCTAAACTTTTTTTGAACTCGGTGGCCCGCTGAACTCATCCACCGATCTAGGAGTTTTTTTTACTGCCGATGACAATTATTTATAAGAGTTCACTGCTTATCATTATTTTTTTTATTTTCACGATAGCACTAAGTTTGTAACGACAGGGCCCCTTGGGCCTTAAATATACAAATTATTATTATTATAAATCTTAAAGGCGACGACTGTAATCCTTTAACTTTTTGAAGCAGATATATAATAAGAAAACTCAAGACTAACGGCAACTCCATATGCAGTTTCTCGTGCTTATGTGAGTGCAATATAATTTTGTTTTTACACGCTGTACTATGTGAAGATAGTGTTCTGTATAGTGCAAATGTTGTATGCGTTTTCGTTTGACCGTAATTTATGTTATTATTTTAATTGTCGTACTGTATAACGATCAAAAACAAGGAGTGCGTGTTTATTTTTCTACTTCAAATTCTGTAGCTTCCAGTATTTTTTGCAGTTTAGGTACGAACACTTTGAAGCTGAATTTGTTTGTATGCATGCACGTTTTTGGTTAAGTGAATAAACACTTTTTCGGCAGCTTTTCTCACGTACAAGCGTGATGAAGCGACTTAATCGCGTGTCTACTGACTGCTCTCCGAGTGTGCTGGAGGTTAACAGGCGCAAAACGTGACTTTTCATTTTAAGCACTCTCTTGTCAGACGAATTTGTCAATCATCGTGTTGCTGGATGACCAAATTTTGCTAGCAAATTAAGCCAAATACTTCTAATTCGCAAGTGAATCTCCGGCTACTGCAAAATAATGTCATCGGGAATTTTTCTGAGTTTGGATCACACTTTCCCATATTATCGTTTTTACCTTTTTTATTCACTTTTTTCTATCGCCTTAGTTTGTTGTCGTTTATTTGTTACTCTATACGTGTTTCTTTACATCGTTTTAACGGTTTATTCCTTTTGTAGGCATTAATGGTAATTAGCCATTTAAAAGTTGTGAACCCGATGTGATCAAAGCGCAACATCCTGCTGTGTGTGAATGCAAAGTCAAACACATTGCATTCTATCTTTACTACCTATCTAGCCTGTCACTCCACCCATCCACCGATAGGAAAACGCAAGTGTACATATTTTGGGACGAAGGAAGGCGATATAATCAACCTGAAAATTAAATAATTCCAACAACGGAGCTTTTCTTCTCTCTCCGACGCCTGCTTTCAAAATCACTGAAATTCTAACTGGTGAAATTTCTCCCAGATGTGCAACCCCTAGTGTGCCTGTGCGTTCCGTTGTAAATTTTACTGTTTAAACTTTTGAATGGTCAAATCTTTAATCCTCTCAGTACAATAAGGCAGCTCGAGCACTCTCGACGCGCCAGTCATCGAGACGTATTTTTATTTCTTCCTTTGGCACGCACAGTTAAGTACTGGCAATCCTTTCCAGTAAACGCCATATCAATCTGGAATTAGCTGCCCAAAAGTATTAAAACCCAGCAAAGCTACCCTATGTTAAAGAGAGCCCTAACTAGTTTTCTACATAAAGGACAAATTTCACGAATTTTGGGTGCTGACTCGGTGAAATCTCTATTTCACTCTGATGGCGTTCGTGGACTTTGAACCCCACCAGGCTTCATGCTGAAGATAATGCTGCTGAAGCAGCAGCCCGCAGTCTGCTAACCCTTCAGCCCATAGCGCGAAACTTTTGCCGAAAACCGTTGAAGGAAGACTGATAACACTGTGTTCTTGTGCCAACCCTCTCCGTCTCGAACTAATGTCCTTAAACGATATGCAACTTTTCTCCTGCTGATGTGTCAACTCAGCTTACAACTGTACATATATTTCGTTTGTATCATACCTTTGAAGTCAAGTTTTTTTTCCACTTGAAATAAACTCCCTATCTCGCCCAGTATTGACAAAACACAAAACCTGAAACAAAACCATTACTGGCTGCAACATAAGGAGTTTGTTTTAGGTTTTTTACGGTCTTCGAGGTTTTGGAAGGCGCCCAAGAGGTGCATTACCAACTCTCTACAATTGCCTGTAAACTGGCATAATAAGCATAGTATATTATATAAATCGTCTTCAGAAGGGTCGCGAGTAAGCAAGCTGCTACCGCTCTCACTCAAGATTACAGTCATCGAAACCACTGTGTTGGTATTAAAGTATGTATGGCCCGAAGGCAGTATCTGCATTCAGCTTTGCAACTAAGAAAATTCGCTACAATCAGGAAACCTCCACGCTAGGCAGTAAAGGCGACGGCTGCTGCTGGCCAGTCGCGACCAAGTCGCCTGTTTTACCTCAACAACTGGTCAACGGAATTCCGCTTTCTAACCTATACTGGTACCGAAGTAAGTGTCATCTCCTGTCCTAGGCGTTGCCGCCTCCAGCCTTCGCAGTTTTCATTCCAGGCCGCCAATAGCACCACCATCAGCATGTACGGTCAACGGTCGGAGACTACAGACTTGAGACATTACCATCACTTCCAAGGGATATTTATCCAGGCTGACGCCCCGTCCCCTAACATTGGAGCTGACTTCTTGTCGCACTTTACATTTGCTGTTGACCTCAGACACCATATGCTGGTCAATTTGGCAACCAAGCTGTTTATTGTCGGTAATGCCTCAAGCAAACCTTTAGCTGGTACACACTTGACTGTTCCAAGCTCGCCATTCCCTGACATCTTGAAGGACTTCCGGTCCCTCGCTTAACCACTTCATTTCACTCAACAGATTCAGCAAACTCTCCGACATCGTAATGTTACAACTGGACGATCTGTCTTTCCCCACCCGCAGCGGCTTCAGCTTCAGAAGCTTCGGACCGCGAGGAATGAGTTGGAACGCATGCCAAACTTGGGTTTAATTGAACCTTCGTCTAGTCCATGGGCGTCCCCACTGCACATGGTACCCAAAAAATCATCTGATGATTGGGGATAATGCGGTAAACACAGCGTTCTGAACAAGGCAGCAGTCCCAGACAGGTACCCCATACCCCATATTCACGACTTTTCGTACATGCTGTCGGAAAGGAACATTTTATCCAAAATCGACCTCGTCAGAAAATCCCACAGAATATCGGTCATGGAGGAGGACATCCTTAAGACTGCTGTCGTGACACTATTTGGCATTTTCGAATTTGTTCACATGCCTTTCGGTTTGCGTTATGCAGCCCACCCTAACTATAATCCAGCTGATGTCACAAGCCACACATCACTCTGCTGTGGAGAATATGGCTGACTTCGTCAAAATCGACGGTCATGTTGTTGGAGAGGAGAAACGTGATTGTGTGGCCGTACTGCAGTTGGCCCGACAACCGAAGTTCCGCCTATACCAATACGTCCTTGATAATGGTAACCATTAACAATCGTTCTTATACTTTTCGTTGTCTAAAAGCTGCCTTTTCAGTCTTTTCGTCCTTTCTGCAATCTTTTCGCCTAGCTTGTCAGTTTAGTAAAACAAGTTCCAGCGGTTTTTATTTCCTGTTTATTTTTCATTTTTTATGCACCTATGCTGGTTTCAAGTTTTCGCCTTGTTTCCTTGTTTTCTCTTTAATTCCCCTTCAACCACGAATTTCGGAAGAAACTTGGTCAGATGAACTTTCGCCATTAGTCGGCCTCAAATCAAAGCCTTGCTGGTGTGGCGATATGAATATTCTTAAAAATAGCCGTTTGGTTAAACACCTAAGCGACTGATGAAAAGAAAGAAGATCTTCGGAAAATTGAGTTGTACCCGTGAATTTTCGAACAAGTATCACGTGTTCGTCGTCAGACCAAACGAAAAGTGAGGGCTGGGAATGTCGCACTAGATATTTTGGGGCAGAGCTTACCACGAAACAGGGGGGGGGGGGTGGGGGGGAACGTTATGGTGACGTGACTCCCGCTGCGATCGATGACTATTCCTGTCTGTTTTAATAGTGAATAAAATTGCGATCATGTTCACTTTTCTGCTCAATATAAGGTTACAATCCCTTAGGGTAGCGAATGGATTCGTGTGTGCCTATTCCTGATGGAATAAACGCCCCTATCTGCAGAGACGCAGTGGTGGTGAGGCAAAGTGAATTTCGTTTTGATGGAGTGCTCGTGACTCCTCATTTAAATCAATCTGTGGACCATCTGCGCCGTACACGTACCCATGTCTGCGTTTTCAGCCCTTACTGATAATTCGGCTTACGACTGGCTGAGCTAAGGCAGAATAAGCCAACAGCGCCTCGGGCGAAAATGTTAAAAGCCAACCTCGTACAACATGTCCAACCTGTCATCGGACATTAAGCACATGGATCGCACTTTTCGGTTATCCTTAGAACACAATTCACCAACATTTTCTCCTTCTGCGTCCGCAAATGCCTTCGGTGTCCACCACCAAGGATCACTATGTTGATGCTCAATTCCCATAATGGATTAAAACTAAGGCGTCCATTATCCCTGCGCCAACCCCTACGACTATGTCTATTACGACATGCAAATCCATCATGCGGAGCCTGATGAAACAGTGCAAGGAGCGCCAACACAAATCCACCACACCCATTTAAACTGCCCGCACTATCCACATACGTGAACTTGCGGCATGGCCCTACTTGGTCACATACGCCTCTACTAAAACCTGGAGCGAGACAATTTGAACCCCACTACACCATTGTCGAAAAAGTTATGGGTGACTACAGACCGATTAGGTCGAACAGTATACAGTAAAAAAGAAGTTAACAAAAGGCTCCACAGAAAAGAGCTGTTCACAGAACCAGGGGAAGTTGCTTTGCGTGTGCCTGCGTGGGCAGGATTAGAGGCAACCACGTGACTGGTTCTTTGTTGTCTCCACCAATCAGAAGAAGGTACACACTGAGAAGTTTGGATTCATAAATTCAAAATTAAAAGTATTTCTCTCTCTCTGAAGGCGCGAGGCATCGACCTAACCGACAAATAGGCAATGTGGAGGTGACCAACAGGTCGCACAAGGTTTCGCAGGCGACGGCACAATGAGTCACGCGCGGCTCAGCAGCGAGATGGCAATGAACGCGCGTGGCAGCACAAGACTTGATAGCGAAGAAGAGGTGTCGACAAAATGGGGCTAAGTCCAAGACCGCCACACCATCACATTTCTCCTCACCAACCATTGCGACCATCGATTTTTCTGAAGTCCAGCTCATGCTTCACAGCAGAGTGATGCCGGGACGGTGACTTGCGCTGGATTATGGAGAGACAATACTTGCGCTGCGTTTACCTCCGTCAGAGTTTTCTTCTCCCATTTGAACCAGGTTCTCAGGCAAACTCAAGAACACCGGAAGTGGTAAAGGGCGCAGGCCCACGCCCTATGGGACACCACAACCACGGAGAATTTGGGGTGGTTCAGTCCCAACTGACTCCGATATTTTGACCGATGTTTTCGATGATGTTGACCGCATGATTCAGCAAGCTGAAAACAAACGCAGGAAATTGCACGTGGTTAGTTTTAAAGGATAGTAGATTTATGTGGTATCTGCTGCACGCCCTCCTCCCTCACGCAGTCTCACACGGACTCCACACATAGTCAAGAAAACCGGAGGTGGGATCAGGCGCACGTGTCAGGCACGGCCAAAACCGCCCCTGTGTGTGCAACCACGAACCCCATGTTCGGGAGTTGTTATGGGAACGCAATCCGAATAACGCTTTCTGTACCATGATCCTGCCCCCGTGTTGATCCTGCGTATCTACGTCGCGGCCTTATTCTCATTATCATCAAGTTTCGCAAGAATCAGCCGTGGATATACACACTTGTGCAAGCGGAGCAACCTCGTACGTGCCTTACCCTTGCATCGCAGTGTTCACTCACAAGCTCCAACTCCTACAGGCAGAGAGAAAAGCAAACTCACCTGGCAGGCAGCCTACAGATCACACATACCAGCGCAATAATTTCGGACTGTCATAACCAAACAGATTTGGTGCATACCACCACGCGCATACTTCCGCATCCCGGGGCCATCGATCCTCCCTTCACCCAACTATCATCCTGCGAGCCAGTCAGTTGGCTGATCTGGAGTGGGCGCAGGGGCTGACAGGGCCGGTGAACCCATTTGTGTTGACTCAAACACGATCTGGGCTTTGACACACACAAGGATTAATACAATCAGGGATTAGGAGTCATCATCGTCTGACTCCCAATCCACCCATCAGCCACTAAACCCACAACACACACAGAGTTGATGGCGTGGTGGAAAGTGTGTCAGTTGCAGCCTTCTCAGCCACAATAAATCGAGAGACTCAGGCTCGCACCATAAAATAGGATCTATATGCGTAAAGGACTGAAAAGATAACTTATATACATAAGATTGCATATCTGATGTAAGGTTGGGGATAGGAGGATTTAACGCACACTTGAGGTTGTTGATTGAGTTCATTGGGTTGAATTGGATCGCAAAAGGTCGCTAACTAGAATTTAATTACGTTCAGATCAGAATACTGGGAGAAAATAGAGGCGAAAATGGGCGAAATCCAGCGTTTGTTGATATCCGAGGAATTTCCTACGCTATTAAACGATGCTTAAAAATACTTCTTGTGTTTGCATGTTGCACTATAAAGGAACATTTATGAAGAGCAGAAATTTTTTAATAAGTTCTGTTCACAAAATGGAAAATTTGTTTTGCATCCATGAAATTGAGTTTAGCGTAAATAGGAGATAGAGCATTTCTTTTGGGTATAGAAGAGCGAAATAAGCTTGAAAATTTATATTTTGCATATCTACCAAGTTTCGTGCCACAAAATTGAATAATAAACTTTTGAAGTTGTTTTTTTGCATTACTTCATATACAATTTATATTTTATTTGTTTAAAAGCTGTTTATTTATGTAAAAGCTTTTAAGGTATATCTTATTTTGAAGGTTTTGATAAGCACATTGAATATACTCATTATTTATGGTCAATTGAATAACGCCAGTAAAAAATGTAAAGTCTTTATTAAAATTTCATGGAAGATCTGAACCTCCTCGTAATAGAAATAGCGAAATAATTCCAAAAATATATGGCGTAAGGCAATAACTCTCAGTGTACAAAAATGGTACGTTTACAATTGTTCCCGACAATTCTATTTAAGCTTTTTTAATCACTGACCGGCATGTCAGCAAGTGATCTTGAGCAATATATTACTCCCCTGATCTCCCAATGGGGCAGATCAAGCGAAAACGTGGTTGCCTTAGTCCAACATAAGTCAAGCGATGCATAAACGGAAGAAGCAACTAGAAGTTCTCTTGAAAACGTGTTAGAATACATACTCGAAATTTAGGCTCTTCGGTAACACCCATACACTATATAGCACGTAATATGGAAGCATATTTATTCGAAAACTTGACAAAACGATTATTTTCCAAAGTAATTTTCCTTTCGCTGCTTTATTTACTCAGTGGTTTTGGATAAACGGCCTTCCTCTACATGTAAAACTTAAGTTTACCTAGTACGCCCGATTTCCACTTTTTTGGAATTTTCCACTTCGTTAAAAAGCTGGTGTTTCTATAAATATTTATCAGTCAGTCAGTCAGTATATTTGAGGGAAAAATAGGCTTGCGCCTTTGAACTCCCTATTTGTCACATCAAAATCTCAAGAATTATAAACAATGTTAACAAGTTTTCAGTCAGGAAAATATAGACAGTCACATGGCGCAGTGGTGTTTCAAGGTTAATTTGTCACATAGTTCACGTTGTGTTGTAGCATGTGTATATCAAGTCGGTGTTTGAATATCTCCACAGATTGGGACATAACAATGGCCTCGGGAAGGTTATTCCACGGGTCCACGACACGATTAGAGAAAAAATTCTTCCGTACATCCAATCGTCCTTGGGGCACATAGAGTTTGAAGGGATGTCCCCAGAGATTAGTTGTAGTGGCGAGTTGGAAGAAGTCGTCACACATGAGAGCGCAGTCAAAGCCACGCACGATACGGAAGGTTTGTATCAAATCTCCGCGTAACTGCCTATAACTCAAAGGATAGAGATTAAGGTTATTTAGGCGGATCTCATATGGTAGTGAACCTTGGCCTCTTACTAATTTTGTTGCTCGCCGCTGCACCCTCTCAAGTACGTTATAATCCTGCCGCATCCACGGTCTCCAGGCTTGAATCGCGTATTCAAGATGTGGCCTTATGAAGGTACCGAAGATTTTCGAGAAACAGTCTTCATCAAAAACCGTGAATGCCCGCTTGATGGCGTACAACATTGAAGTTGCAGTTTTAGCCGCCTTACAACATTGTGTAGAAGGTTTGAGATTGTCTGTCATCAAGATGCCGAGATCCTTCTGTATTTCTGTTTCTTGCAGAGGGATTCCGTTCAGATGGTAGGGTCGCGCATAAGGCACCGCATTTCGATTTCCCAGGCGCAGCAGAGTGCATTTGTTAGAATTGAAGGACAGCAGCCATCTATGCGACCACTCGTTTAATCGACAAAGATTTTCCTGGAAGTTATCTTCATCGGCAGCACACCTGATGACCCTCCATATTTTTACATCATCTGCAAACATGGCGCACTCGCAGTCCAATTCCTGTACACAATCATTAACGAACAAGAGAAAGAGGGTGGGTCCGAGTACTGAACCTTGAGGGACTCCACTCTCGATGACTGTCGGCCTTGATTGTTGTCGTCCTACACACACCGTTTGGGAACGACCAGATAGGAAATTCTCAATCCACGTAAGAAGTCTGCCT
>JAYGXS010000003.1:32644931-32705356 GCA_036362985.1 Ligula intestinalis
ATCGCAAGAAATAAAGAGCGATATTTCAGACCTGCATAACTTTGCATTCACCGTTGCCTTTTTTAACCACTCCGGACATTAATCTACAAAAGTGGGCTGCGTCCTGCGGAAGAAATCTTTTTTACGTTCAACCCGACAGTCAGCAGTCAGCAGTATGACATGCTGAATGACATGTTTAAAAGTTATGAAGTCAACAGCAGAAGGTTCCGCAAGTCAGAAGTCAGGAAAGACTAATAAGGCTGGACAGCGTTAACTCTGAGAAAGAGCGTAAAAAGGGCTCTACAGAATGAGGTTGCTCGCAGTCCCTCCACGCCAATTGTTGAGTGCGTGCCTGTCTGCGCGCGCGGAATTGCAGGAACACCGTGCTCTGTCCCTTGTGGGCTGCAGCCAATCAGGAAATGGTGCAGGTTGATAGGTTTTGGGCATTGTGAAGTTAAGGTCAAGATACGCGGCTGCGAGCCGGCTTTCCGACGGACAGGAGAGCAATGCAGGTGGCTCCTGCAGGGTAGTAGCCAGGAGCTTGTGACGAACAGGAGCACGTGGGGGGAGATTGTCACGCCCGAGTATGCGAATATGCCACAGACCCATCTCAGAATTCGCTTTTATTTCGTGCTTGTGCTACAGGTGTGATGGATCATTCAGTATGGTCAGTGTTCCCTCCGATGCGTCGTATTCCGTTGACAAGAGGCCGTTACAAATAGGCCTAACATTATCTGTTTCAAAGTATTTTCTAAGGATGCCCATGCGCTTGCCGCAAGGTGCTTATGTTCCTTCTGCTTGCTCATAGTTTGCATTGCCAAAGTCACAGGTATCTTCCTATTCCGAAGTATTTGGTCGCTACGTGACGCCAATGTGTTCTTTTCTCTGTTCCTCTGAGTTCTTCTATTTGTTTTTCTAGTCATGTATCGACAGTTCGATCGTGGGCTTCAACGATGTATAGTGTATGGTCCATAACAGGGTGGTGCAGTGACGGTGACCAGAACGTGAATTAGTTTTAATAGACTTGCACCGCATCTACCGCACTCTTTCGCCCTTCCCTCATCCACCTGTGCCTAGTTTCAAGAAAGAGTTAAGAAGACCGGAGGTAGGATCGGACGCAGGCGGCTGGCGTGGCCGAAGCCGCTCCTATGCGTGTCGCTCAGACACCCCCCTCCCTCAATGTTTGGTATTTGTTATTGACGCGCAACCCGAAAAACGCCTGCCATAACTTGATATAGCCCCTGTGTTAGCCCAGCGCGTCTATCACGCGGTCCGTTTAGGGGACACAGCCGTGTACCAAACCATCGACGTAGTCAGCGCTGAATGATTTGAAACGACGATGATGAAGGGCGTACAAAATTTTACTTCAAGTTAGATTTCCCTGGGCACCAGAATTCGGCGCTAGATGGAGGTCCAGAGTCCGATGGTGCAAATTTTGCTTGCAATATTGGAAGAAGGATGGTCAGTGTATCATTTTGTCAGCCCCAGACCAAAAGCTTCCAAGCACGCCCACAAGAGATGTGAATGTAAACAGTAGCGCAGTTGTCGTGGCAACAGTTGGGTAGTTGGCGAAAACGAAAACAGTCTTAACTGCGGCATCGTGAGCTTTTAGCACCGTTGTCCATAGCAAGTGTACGTGGGAGGTCTGCCTTTTTTAGTTCTGATCTATCTGCAATGTCACGCTGTGGTTTAGATTAGCGAGTAATGCTGGTAGAATATTTGTCCATTAATAACAGACGAGACCACCTAGTTTCCAGGCCGAATTTCGAGACATGCAACCATAGTTTTTCTTGACATTAATGTATCTACTGTCAGCAAAACCTTCGTAATCGAGAATATCAGTCCAGATTCGTCGATACCGGCTACATTATAGGTGACTTTCCTGCAAACAAAAGGCTCCAGTCATTCCACTACATCATTGCAATTAAAAGATACTCCATTAAAGAACTATCTACAATTTACTTTCTTGATTTATTTGCTGGTTTTTTGTATGGAACCACTTTCTGTTAACTCAGGTACAGCTATTTTGTCCATTTTCGGAAATGTCTTCTCTTCTTTAATTGTGGTATGTCTAAACAACTTAATATTCATTTATAAAACGCGCGATTTCTTCATTTAAAAAACAGTTTTTCTTCAATGTTGTAAGTCTTTTACGACACAATGTGGGCTAATTTTGCCAAAAAGGGATTTCTCTGTGAACTTTATGAAATTTCAGGCATAAGAGAATCTACTGAACTCATCATTTTTACATGATAGAGAGGGATATGAATTAAATCATACCCTTTCTCATGCAGACCAAGGATGTAATTTCCGGCTTGTTTTCCGTTAGCAGGTCAATTGATTCCAGAATTGGCTTGTGCATAATACAAGATTAGAAACGGTGGATTTGGGTGTTTATTCCAGAATGCCTCAAAGTACCAATGTCGTCAGTGCATGAGGAAGCTGCTATTTTATAAGCATTTATCCTATGAATATTGTATAAGTAAGGAAGAAGACGACTGACCGAGTATCGGAATAATTGGCTCCATTGGATAAGCTACCGAACTCGTGCTGTAGTCTACCGCCAGAGATAAAAGCAGCAACGAAACATGCAAGAACTGTAGGGCGTTTCCACCAACCAAAGATCAGTGCTGACACTTAATCGCTACATCAGCTGATTGAGCTTAATCCGAGGCTCAAGCGTCGATCAATTCTTGACCTGTCCTGTCACCAGTGTGAACGAAAGTAATAGACAGGGGGAGGGTGCCAGCCAATCAGCAATCAGTGATGCAGGTCTGAAGGTGGCTTGGCGAAGTTATTTATGTCGGCGCGATCCGATGGCGCCTGTGCGAACATAAGCTGTTTATGCGACGGGATGCCGAATTTTTACAAAGGACTAGCCACGCTTTCGAAATTAGTTACGAATGTAACTTTTCAGCTACTAAGCTAAACATCTCCAACTAAAAAAATCTAGCTGAACGGCAATTAAAGCCTGAGCCTCGGGTAAGAAATAAAGGAGCCGATTTATCGATCTGACACTATCATGGAGAGCTTCGCACAGCCCACTCTTGGGCAAATAACCTTTATAACTGTCGTCCATCTTTTGGAATTTTTTGTAAAGTTTAAAATCACAGGCAAAAGGAAACATCTGGCTTCCGTATTCGATCAGTCCTTGCCTTCATTTCTCTCACATATAGGCGTGGACCTCAAATATTTGCTTCCATTCCTACATAGTTCGACTCGCATGTGTTCCACTATCTTTATCTTCTACTGCCGGCACTCCCACTCCGTGGGATCCGACTCAAGCCTGGTGGTACGCTTAGGGGTGTCTACGACCACGTCAACCACCCGCGTCCCTCCCCCCGTCTCCGTTCTTCTTGACTTGGTGATGGCACCAGGTCCAGGTGAGAAGAAGGAAAGTGTGCAGTCGACGCAGTGCAAGTTTATTCTCACGATAATTAAGTTCAAGCACATATCGCCCTTCCTGGCCCACCTTGCAATGCTGTCCATGATGGACTTCGTAGGATATGACGGTGGAACTTTCACATCTTCTACGGCCCCTGAGAGTTGGTTCAGCAGTGGATCTAAAACCCTGGGCACATTGATTCTCGTTCCTCCAAGTGGGTCAGGTTTTGAAGCGCCTTCATAACTTTTCTGCGTGTAGATACGTGGCTCAGCAGGTAACTGAATTGATATCCGCTGTCCTTGGAGCCGCCTTTCAGTTCCATACAACACTTTCACCTTCACCCACCAACCTGCAAAATTTAAGTGTCATAGAAAAATACCAGGCACACATCAGGAGCTTATCGTTTTGTGGTAATCACAGTATGGCGAGTGCTGCAAGCAAAATGCCGCGCTTTGCGAAAGGCTGCTGATCACTCGCAAACGAACAATACTGATTATCATGCAGACTAATCTCAAGTATTTTCAGTCACATCAGGATGCCCGCTTTTCAATGAGCTTCCTTCTGACGGTCTACAAAATGTAGAGTGTAAAATAAATGCCTACTTAAGTAGTTTATATTATTATCCTTGATTTTGACTGCCTGCATAAGTTCAGGTACATTTTATAGAAAAGATGCAAGAAAGTATTCGTTTTTGTACCTGCTTGATAGGAAATTACGTCTTCTTTAAATTGTAAACCTGAAAAAGGGCATCTTTCATTTTAATTTTTTTTTCTAAGTTTTTCTAAATTTTGAAATTAACTGACTGCTAAACCTAAATTCAAGTTTGCCAAACAGCATGCTCTGTACATTCTCTTTAAAGCAAAAAAGCTTTTGCCTGCAGTTTTAAGGAAAAGGTCGCATAGTTCTCATAAAAGTTTGCAATAGATGTGGATCATCTTCCATACATTACAGACAGCATTAGTAAATTGACGGATACGATGTATTATGAATAAATATCTAGCAGTCGTAGAGTCTCATAACTATAAATTTCCCTAAAACAGAAGAATACCCTTTCTTTGAGCATATAATTTAGAGAAGGCGTAATTTCCTACCAAATGAGTTCAAGAAAAAGCATTTTAGTGCATGTTTTTCATAAAATATATTTGAATTTATGAAGGAAGTCAAAATCCATGATGAAAATGCATACTATATAAGTAGCCATTTTTAAATAAAATCATTTTTTAAGCAATCAGAACGAACCTCATTAACGAGCCGATATCCCGGCGTGAATGAAGAGACTTGAAATTAGACTGCATGATAAACAGTATTGGAACCTTACTTAATGATATTTTGGGAGTGATTAACAGTCTTTCTTAAATTGCGACATTTTACTTGCAGTTCTCGCCATACTGTAGTCATCACATGTTCCCTTAGCCTCGCTTCCCTTATGCATCTCGCAAATTTGGCAAACTGATTGACACGGGGGCGGCGGGGGTAACGGCTAATCCTTCGAGCAGGCTCTTCTGAAGTTCACCGAGGAAATTGGTGGACTGTCACGTTAGCTGTAAAACCATAGCTAATGTCCACTCAAACGCGATGCTTTTCGAAAATACAAAAAGCCCCGTCCAATCAGGCAGTTTAACGCACACATCGAGAAATGCAAACAATTATCAGTCAACTACACACTCTACGGGATCATGAATTCGACGGATTTTTTGAATGGGATGAAGCTACCTTGGCGCACAACCTGGATGGGAATGGTATGAGTGTTTGTCAGCGAAAATGACTGGTGTTTCTTCCTTTCCACCCTACCACTGACAGCTACTTCCACCCTTACCCTAACCAGCGCTCGGGTCCTCCACCGCCAACACACTTCACGTCCCTAACCCGTAGTTGTTGATACCGCTGAAGCCCCGCTAGTATCTAAGGGGCAGGACCTGAACACATCCTACTTCAAATTGGTCGTTGGTATGGTACTTACTTAGTTCCTTATATTTGTTATATACCACTTTTGGCATTCTACCATTTATTTACCGGGCAGGACTTTCTTTAGAGATTCTAGTTGTCTTTGACTTATAACAGTAAACTACCTTTATATTTTCAGTAGTTCGGCACTCTCTTTTTTGTTAAATTTCACCAATATAAGACCGAATTTCCATCAATAGGTATCAGTTGCCTGAGCAGCAGGGGTGTATGGCGGTAAAGCTGATTATATTTAGCTCGTTAAAACAATTATAAGTTGATATTCTGTGACCACCTTCAACACAATTACATAGTCATTTACACTCGTTAACCAAGAATTAAAGTTTTAACCACCAATTCCGCAAGACAGTTGGGCGGGGGAATATATCTTTAGGTGGCCTTACAAGACAGTTTTGCCATTTATCGTATAATAGATTTCATACACTCGAAACCCATTTTCTTGCTATCTTCATACATGCATGCTTGATAAGTCTATGTGTTTAACGGTCCTGTACATCGTTGAATTAACAGGAAAGCATTTAAGGTGCTCAATTCACACATATGTGCTACCCTCGATGTCCTCAGCTCTGACATCATTGCATATTGCTCCAAAAATAAGCAGGCCGACGTTTTGAAGGTTGGCGCATGGAATCCAGGAAAAGGCGCCGGACCTTACATGATGAAGCGAATTTTAATCCATTCCAACCTTTATTAACTGCCAAACCCTCTAGGTGCAGCACATCCGGAACAAAGAGAAAAAATATGCAAGGACAGTTAACATGGTAGGCGTTTGTTTTTGACAACAGCGTTTCAACGATGGACGTCTGACGTAATTTAACAGCGTATATTTTCTTATTCGTAATTCTTCCACCGCGAAAATCAGTTCTGTCTCCAACAGGACACAGTAGTTGCTTGCGCACGAGGCACCAGCTTCAGTTTTACGCGTCCATCGTCTTCCGGTGGCAAGACAAGGTCAAGAAGACTTGAGATGGAGCGAATGCCATGGCCTGCGTCATATTCTTGGAAACTGACCGCATAGGCAACGACAGAACTGAGGACAATCACGCATATTGAGGAATCAAACGTTGACACATTTCGGGCCCCAATCTCGATTGACTACAGCAGAGGGCAACTATGCCAACCGAAATACTCTTTGGTTGTGGGACTAATCCCGTTAGACACGTTGAACACAAACACACTAAGTGTGACCGCCCCACATCGTCCTAGACCTTCCCACACTTTACAATTGCTACAAGAAGTTGACAAGTATAACAGCAGCGACAAACGCATATTTGGGCCCACTCCAGTAATTACTTCTGTGAAATACTTAATTACGTCAGTTGAACAGGTTAACTTTAAGCTCCCTGCTTTTTCGGTCATTGCGCATCACGCCTCCCTCAGGGTGTGATCACTTAAGTTAGCGCTCGGCATAGGGCTGACAGTTTCGGGGTTGGCGATTAAGATTGCCAAATTCAAGCATATTTTCAATGACGGCCATCACGAAAGTCCGATTAAATCATATACCCTGGGATCAGTTCTCCTGGAAAGCCTAACCAATACCTTTGGTATGTATTTTATTCTGCTTATTTACAGCTTACAATTTCGTCCTGGTGTTCTTACGTCTGATTGGTGTATGAGACAAGCTAATAGCGTCTACTTAATTTTTCCAACTTTTTATTCCCGTAAACAGTTATCAGTCAGTTCTATATACCCCTCCACACGACTGCCATTCCCAAATCGCAGAAGGCCTTACCTCCTGCTTTCTTAGTGGGACCGCATCTTCGATCGTTATTGTAACTTCGCAATTACAAAATGAATATAGATGTGATTTTTGCTGAAAAAAGAGAAAAAAACTTGCTTCACTGAGTACGTAGCCGACTCTTCAATTTTATCCTACAGTCGCGATAAAAAAAGGCATGCGAATGCAAGAACAAATTCGTCGTTGGAAGTAGCAGACAGGCAGGGGGGGGGGACGGAGGAATAGGCGTAAAAAATATGAACCATTTAGTAAACAAAGGTCAACGCGGTGCCACTTGCAATGAGAACGAGTGAGGGAGTTTTCAAAGAATTATAGGAGGACAAGGAGCAGAATGACAGACATAAGCAGAGAAGTGAGGTGTCGCATCAAATAAATCAGGAGAGAGAGAGATTCAGTCAGGACAGTTCAACTGCGCACCCAGCGGCGGCAGTGTTGGGTCAACGGAGGTGGGAGTGACGGCATCAGGAATGAAGCTGAGTGGAGGGCTGGGGTACAGGGAGGGATCAAAGGCGCTAAATGCGGCCTGCAGGGTTTCCTCGTCAGCATTGTGCTGAAGGATCAGGCGAACGGGCTGCGATTTGACAGCAGTTCCACAAAAAGGACATCGTGGGCGCATTTCGGGCGATTTGGGATTCGGCAACTTCAAAGAGCACCAGTACCTAGGAAAGAAGGAAAGTAAGGGAGGTTAAACAAGGTACATGATGACCACAGACACAAAGGATATCTGCTATTGGTAAAGCCTGAAGAGAAAAAAAGAGTCTCACAATGCCGATGGAGCTGGTGGGATCAGATTTTGCCTATTGAATGGAATGCAGGGGGTTTGGAAGAAATGGACAGCCGGACTTCGCATGTCTGTAACCTTCACAAATTTTCCATTGATCAACCAGTTTTTGTCTCCTTAGGCCAGTTATATCCGGCATAATGAAAGAAACTACTCAAATATTCGGCAACTGACCCTAATTAAAAATTCGTAGATTTCCAGAAAAAATGCACACAAATTAACACGCCTAAGTGTCAAAATTATCGAAAGTGCTAATAAATTGGCCTCGGGAAACCCTCTCAAGTTAACTCAATTTTTACGTAAAGATAGACTTCACCTAAACGCTTTTTATCGAGAGGAAGAAGGAGACGACAATCACTATAATCAATGTGGTCTTGATTGCTGAAGAGAAAAGATAAATTATTTTTATCAGGTGATTTGCGACACAACTGCTACGAGGCACCGCTTTTCAAATTGACCGCTGCTTCGCAAACCAAGCTTGTGGACTTAAACACAATACTCTATGCGTATGATTTTCCTTATTTTTTGCGTCTACATTCTTCTACGTGTTACCATTTTCCCCACAATTAAAATCCTTCTATTCATCAGCCCTCTCGTATTAAACTAACCACTGGCATGGGTTTTGTCGGTGATGACGCGTTTTTGGATCGGTGTCTCTCATTTATATTGCGCGGAGAGTTAAAAGGCCAAGTGTACAAAGCAGAAAAGCGGGTTGTTAAGTGTAGAAGAAAAAGTGTACTAAGTTTAAGTTCGCGCATATTAAGTTTCAAACATAATTCGGCAAAGGTAAGTATATACGAAAGGCAGGAATAACTGACATTCGTGTACGCTAACTTTCTGCTTTCATCATGACGTCTAGAAAGATTTCATTAATGCATTTAGTGAGAAAAAAAGCAGCGATAAAATCAAAGGAAAAATACATTTCGAGAGAAGAATCGAAGCCTCGGATTAATTGTGTACGTCTAAAGCAAGATAATCCGGATACGAATCCTATCAGGATTTTGCCTTTTTTAAAGCGAGGACAGCAGGCTGTCGAAACATGAATTGTGTCATCTCTTTAGGCAGCGACCTAAGGGGAACAGACAGCAAAACTACAACATTCGTAAACCGCAGTAAATTAGTCCAGCACCAAGGGCGTAGAGCAATATCTGAACTTGATATTCAGTTGCAACAAAACGTAGCGCACGCACATTAGGCAGCGAAATTGCTAGTTGGCATTGCTATCTCTTCTTGTCAGCTTAAAGTATGGCGTCCCTTGAACCACGACCCCTGGGGCCTTCTAACTGTGAGTTTTTGTAACGAGCACCACGGCAGCAGTACTTTAAATGGTTTGGAGAAGAAGACGTAAATTCATAGGCAATGAGGGGCTCTACCATCAAAAGTACCCTCTGCCATAAACAGTGGTTATCATGGCACCTTTCTACTTTAATGGTAGCGCACACCCCGGAGTCCCTGTTCCCCAACTGCCACTCAATTTCCCTTGCGAGGCACCGCATACAGATTAAAACGAATACCAATGTATTCGCACGGCAAGTGCCTGAAATTAAAACTGATAGGACTGAACCAAACCAAATTCAACCACCAACAATGCAGCGTTGAATCACAAAAGGGGGCTGTAGTTACTTGAATGGATTTAGTTTGTGCCCTGGTGTTCACCCACAGAACCTAACTGCCAATCGAAAGTTCACTGTCCGCGGAGCCTAATGACTGTTATTGTGAACAAGCAGTGCTGGTTTTTGCTCCACCTGATGGCTTAACAGTTATCACCATTTCTTGTCCTTATTTGCGCTAGTCATTTTGCACCTGCATTCACCTTTCGAAGGTTTTACCTTTCTACTGAGAAATAACACGACGTCTTATAGGTGACAGATCGGTTGATGTAACGGCGTAGGACTAAGGAGACTGAGTGGTTGAAAAAAAAAACAATTTTTATTTACTAGAATAAAATTATTGTCCCGGAAACCGAGGCTACTTTCTCTTTGTCTACTTAATTGAGCCCGTTCATTAGTCTGTGTTACCAAGGCACCTGGTGGTCCCCTCGACTTGTTCTCCTAAATAGGCCGCGCGGTAGAAGCTCTGAACGAACACGCGGCCAGATCGGGGCACAGCAGACGTTATTCGAGATGCGCTCCCCTAAAAAATGCCATACTTTGGGGGAGTTTGTAGTGGCACGCGACGGGGGCAGACGCATACCTCACCAGCTACCCGCAACTAATTCACCCTCTGATCTTCTTGACTCTGTCTCGCCACCGGTCCCAAGCAGATGACGGGCAGACAGAGCGTGGTACATGGAGCGAAAGTTCACTACCACGTAAAACCAATTCGAGTGCAAGCCACCTAAGACTTTGGAACACACGATCGACTTCGTCGGATCGGATGGTCGAACTGTCGGTTTCCACGGCTTATCACAAGGCTTCCGGGAAGTCCAGTCTGTGCTGACGATGGGCAAATCACTAGTCGCTGTTTGAACGCTCTCGGCTCTAACGGCCTACAGGTATGCGCAACATACTAGCTATATCCCTGAAATCGACCAGCTACAAAACTGATGACTACCTCTAGTTAAACAACAGCTTTCCTGATCCAGAGTGATGCTTGCGGCCTGGAAAATACACCAAAGTCGTATGCGTGTAGTAATAAGAGAATGTTTCGTAAGTGCCTGTCCCCATTCAGACGCATCTGAGTTACTTATGACTTTGACGTTCAGCTAAACCATTTTGTTAATGGTTCCTGAACTCAAATTTCGCAAGTAAATGCGAACTAAACTACTTCAGTCCCCCGATAATATCAACAAAACCAATTCACAAGACCGCCAGTGAAGAAATGCCTCCTACCCGCCCTCACTGCAACACCACCGCCGCCGCCCGTCTCGGTTGGCTCTAGTTGGACACCGTCCTCGTAGATACCCAAATCAGAACAAAAATCCGACAGCGCAGATCCGGTACCAATGTTTGCTGTTTTGGTCACATAGTCTAAGTACCCGCCACAAATCTATCAGAGTCTGACTGGAGAACCAGTGCATGGAGCCACGCATGCCCTTCTGGCCCACAATGTGCCCGCACATTGCGCCTACATGCAGTCGATAAGTAAATTATCAACATCCTTCAGGATCATACAGTCATCCTAAAGTGAGACACCGCATATACTTTTCCAGTCACATGCGTGCACACTAGAGCCCCCTATCACACATGCATCACCCGTGCTGTTAAGGTTGACAACGTCGGCGATGACTGAGGAAATAATACTGTGCGCGTGTGCGAGCGTGCGAGAATTCAGTCCAGCTCGGCTCTAACACCCTGTTTCCTTACTGTAAACGGAAGAAAATCCAGGCAACTATGCTGGCATGCCAAATGAGCTATCAAGGCCACACCTGACCTGCTCAACTAATTCAGCCATCGCGGACACAATCTCGTTCAGTCGCCTCGACCTACTATTTTAATTGAAAGGCGGTCGGTGGGGAGAAAAGGGGAAGGCAGAGATAAAGCGCAAGCCTGCTCCACCACGAACAAATTCACACTAGCAAGTCAGAACTGTAAGCACCCAATGGGCAGTTACGGACTTTCCAAAAAAGGCGGCCAAATTAGTATTGCAACAACAAGAAAACCAAAAACGTTTATGTAGGACGAGGCCAAAATTCTCGCAAGAGGGAACAACCACGTGAGCCGCCAGCTGCTCGAGTCATGATTCTCAGGCCCCCAGTCCATCAACAAGCGCAACGATTTGGCGTTCCCATACGGTGTACTGAGAAATTTCCTGAGCAAGTGAATCAGTCACGTGGGAAGGACTGGGTGCAACAATAACTCCGACGACAGCGGGCATAATTGTCGCACAATTACCAAACCCGCATCCGACACGGACAAGAACGCTGTGGCAATTAATCAGCAATCACCGCACCAATTAAGACCTCAAGCGGTGGCTACAAGAACTGACAATTATAGTACGCATGCGGGTGGCCGCTGTGAACTATAAATACCATGCAATCTGTGCATGTCTCAGACCTGTTTACGATTACCTATGACTAAGGATTCCCGACGGAATCTGAAACGTCAGGCAAATAAAACTCTTGTTCCAGTGATCGCATCTTTGTCTTCTATGTAGGATAAATCAAACATTTTAAAATCCAGTTCTTCTAAAAAAGTTATTTTTCGTTTTTTGCAAATAAAATTCCAGATGGGAAAATTGCAAAAAGCGCAAAGCAGGAGGATATTACCGGACGGTCGCCTCGGACGCGATATGTCCGCAAGGATTGAAGCAGTGTGTTGGTGGGCCGTGATCCACGTAGAAGGCGACTTCCTCACCAAAGGTCAGCTGAACAAAGCGTGAGGTCTGCCGGCAGAGTGGACAAGTTCTCTCTGCGCTTCGGTCATTGCTAGTGAGAGAGAGAAAAAAACCAAAAAAGGGAAAGCGTAAAATGCTAGGAAGAAAGTGCGGAACAGTTGGAAATGTTTTAGGGTCAGAATTAAGGCATGGAAAGCATAGGATTCATGTGGTCATCACAATCCTCGCAGAAGCAGTATTTACCTCCAGAATGGCACAGACAGCAGAAATTCAGTTTAGCTAGCCAAGAGTACGACAAAAATAGGAGTTTGCACGCGGACCCACGTCAGTTACCGCATGCCTAAACGTATCAACTATTCCCAATTACAATGACGACAACAGACAACATCTGTCGAATGATAGACAGAGGACTACACGATCACGGTTATGACCACGGAACAGATGGAAAACCCTAAACACTGTCATTAACAAAACTAAAAAGGTTAAAAGGCAGTAGTATGCAAAAAGTAGAAACTAACATAAACCAAGATGGAAGCAGCATAATCCGCCTGATTAATGATACATGCCTCATTACAATCACAAGTATGAGATGGGGTGAGGTATTACAGTTTCGCCACTTTCTGGCAGCCAGCCAGCCGTCCCAAAAGTCGGTTATAAGTGGGTGTGCATCAAAGGCAATAACCTGGCACGGGGGCGTTTTCTTTTTCTTCTAGAAAACGAGGGAGATAGCATCAAAAGGTTCACCCCTTTTTTTCTGCCACTCAGCTTAGCAGAATTACCGTCTGAAAGTCTGTTGTAGGTGGGTGTTCACCAAAGGCAATGAGCCGGCACGGGGGCATTTTTTCTCGAGAACGAGAAAGATAGCATAAAATAAAATAGAGGCAAGAAACTCGGCGTTTATTGGGGTTCACCACACAAGGGTTCATGTAGTCAGCTTCAAGTTCAATACGCAGCCCGCACATGACGGTCCAAACTCCTAGTAAACCAGCACTGACCAAGGACGAAACACACTGACGTCGAGCTTCCCACACAAAACAACGAGATAGATTTAAAAACAGCCTTTTATCAGGTGCTTACCACCACCATTAAGGTATGCCATAAACGAGATGGATTTAAAACCCACATGCCCAAAGAATTCACTCAATCGCTTCCGAAATTGTTCGCTCACAAGGCTGCGACTACATCCCGTAACTTGGCTTCGGGAACCAAATCATGCCGAAAGCAAAAATTATGCACACTCTAGCACCAACTGAATAGAGGCAGAGGTATCACTCACTGTCATCCTTAGTCTACCATTGGTGAGGACTTTGACCGGTGTGTGTTAAGTCGTCTTATAATCTTCTGGGCGGAGGATACTACTCAAACTACTTTAATTGAAATGCATAAAGCAACATTTCATGAAGGTGCAGCACGCCTTAATGTTTAACAGATGCTTACGCAGACTCCTTCCATGCAGACTCACTATTAGGGAGTCAACCAACACGAAGTAGACTCGATATTGTCAGGCCAAGAAGTCACAACGACAGTTGCAAAAACAGGTACAAAAAACTGCAGTACATACATTGGTAAATAATTCTTGGTCGAAACTGCCAGGCGCTAAAACACGGCCATCTGCGTGCGTCTACACACGAAGCGAAGGGTTGTGGAAGAAAGTCAGTGAAAAGTAGATACAGAAAAAAAAGAGCGTGCCTGGAACTCACGGATCGTTGCGGTGACGCCAAGGATGCCAACCATGGACGTGGCCACAGTTTAGGTAGACAAAGGGTTGACGGTTACCAAAGGTTGCGCAGGTAAGAGTGGAGTTGCCGGATACGTTAGGGGAGTAGGGAGGTGATGCGGTGCTGGGATCTAGAAAATGTTCATCAAATCGCAGCGTCCTATAGAGGACGGGGCACTGCATATGGGTCTGATTGAGGATACTGACCTAGCGAGGGGAAAGGAGGGAGAAGTCAGATACGTACTTACTATGTCAGAAAACTCAGAGGAAGAAGAAAACGTTTAGTTGCCTGTAGTTTCGGATTCTTATAGGAAGTCAGCATCTGAGACAGTGGCAGTATAGAGCACCACAGCACTTAATGGGCTGTTTAAGCGAAGTGAAGCACTTTCACGCAGATCTACGACGCACAGCGCGTAATCACGTGTCCGTAAAGAAATCCACTGCCCCTTCACCCTCTCTACTTCCGACTCCCCTCTCGCAATACGCCTCTTTTCCCTCTACATGGGTATCTTTTTCCACAGCTGCGTGTGCACAGCGCTGCATTCACCACTAGTTATTTAGCAGGCATGTCAGAGTCAACCCCTCCCCACAATCCAGGCACTTTATCCCCCTGCTGTAAATCTAATATTCTCTTGCTTCATTTACTGTTTCTCGAGCTGCACCATCTCTGTGTGTGCGTGCGCAAGTTCGCGTTTCCAGCCAGGGCTGGTGCTGGTCAGAATTATGCTGCCTGGCCGAATGAAGACACAGAAGCTCGAAACAGTCCTGTATCAAGTTATCCTCAAACGCTACCACCTCTCTTTAATATGCCAGCTTGGCCGACTGCGGTCTGGCAGGCGAGCGCCTGCGTGTGCCCCCTACCGCCCACACACGAAACTTGTTTACTTTGCAAAGCTAATGGGATCCTTTCCCCTTTCCCCTATCTCACTGTCCACAGTATTTCCCTTACTTACTTTCCTAAGTAGACTAATGAACCCAATTTACTAATTGACCCACCTGACCTGTTTCTATGACCTCTTCTGTATGTATTCAATTATTGTATTCCTTCCTTCGTTACTCACTTTACGCACACGAGAGGACGCAGCTGATGGGCACTCGCGAAATTTTATGGTTTCATTAAATTCTGCTGTATATTCTATCGTCAAATTTGCACCTGAGAAAAGATGCTTCAAAAAAAAACAATCGGATCAGTGTGCGCCCAGTCCTGAGTGCATGCATTTTTTTCTACACATTCAACTGTTTGTTTTTTTTTTCATTGACTGTTTAGATGGCAGTGATGACACATGACAAAAATCTCCTTCTTTTAGCTCGTTATAAGCCAACAGTTATTCCCAGTGCTTTACGTCATCTCGTGTGTGTGTGTGTCCCCACTGCGGGTGCCCGAAAAGCTAGGCGGTCACTATGCGGTGGGGGAGAGAGTGAGGTCGACCTCGGCGCGATTCTTCCCTCACTTTAATAAATCTGAATGCGTCTGAATCTATCACGGTGCGCTAAAAGCCGTGGCTTGGAGGGTCTGCCAACTGACGGGAAAACTCGGCCCCCCACGTAGCTGCTCCTTCTGCACGCGTGTGTCTGTGTGTGCGTACGGGAGGAGAGGGAGGACTGAGAGTCAGGCTGTAATGGCTCCCTCTTAATGTGGCCTTTATGGCGCTCCCGCGCAGTCGGGAGCATACCTAGCGAGATGGCTGATGCAAGTATGCGCGTGCTGAGTGTTTACCGCGCCAGCCATCTACACCCTCCCTCATCCCCGGTCTTATTGACTTTGTCTTTACACCGGATACGGAGGTGGGAGTGGCGAGCGAGTGGGTAGATTCTGCGCAAGTCTGCCTAAACTCCTGTTTTCCCTCGCGCCAGTTCTCTGCGTTGCTCCTGCTGGCTGTCGCTTGCGTATTGCTTGCTCAGCTCACCTCTGTGTCAGTTGCGGCTTGCTTCAGCGCTTGCTGCGGCTTGTTGGAGCGCGTGGTGCCCATCGTCGAAATCGACGGGGGAACTGTCGTGTGTGTGTGTGTGTGTTTTCTGGCCCAGTCAGGTAACCAGCGTACTGACATCCCGCCTCCATATTATGTGCTGCGATTTTGTATAGACAAAGTACTTAGCTAAGCGGGTGGGCGAGGAGGACATTATCAACCAGTCACACTAATGACTGGCAGCCGAACGGCTGACTCAGCATTACGTCAAAATGTAATGGTGGTGATGAAATCACGGTCATTAATGACTCAGGTGTTGACTAACAAGCCACCAGCCATGAATTCGAGTGCCATGCCTGGTACAGTCTGCCCAGCTGACCAATGTTGCACATTTATGTAAACAGTTCCTGCTACCGTAAATGGAAGCGAATATACGAGCCTCAGGTTCTTATTGCGGAGAACACGAAGGTGTGACCCGGGACCCGGCCATATTTTCAAGTTTGACAAGGCTGAAATCCTCGCAAGAGGTGACAACCGCGTGAGCCGAAAGCTGCTCGATTCATGGTTCTCAGGCCCCCGGTCCATCAAAAAGCACAACGATTTGGCGTTCCCATACAGTTTACTGAGACCTTTCCTGAGCAACAGAATCAGCCACGTGGGAAGGACTGGGCGTAGCAACAACTCTGACGACAGCGGGCACAATTGTTTTGCAATTACCAAGCCCGCATCCGATGCTGACAAGCGAACTGTGGCAATTAGTGAGTCGAACGCGAAGTGTCAAGCCAGTACCGTATCAATTAAGACCCAAGCGGTGGCTACAGAAGTGAACAATTATCACGCGCACACACACACACACAGACACACACAGACACACACGCGGATGACCACTATGAATTATAAATACCGTACAGCCTGTGCATCTACGCATGAACATGACTATGTTATCATCAGCTATGATTAAGGAATCCCGAGGAAACCCGAAATGTCAGGAAAATAAAGCCCTTGTTCCAGTGATCGCATCTTCTTCTTCTGAAGGTGTGACCGTTGGAGCAGCACTCGTATTTGTCTGGTTTCGTACAAGAGGACACCTTCAGAGACAATGGGAGCGCAGCGAGCATAGACGAGGTGCTCTGTATGACAACTGCTGTTTGAAGAATTGGCGTTAGTGGTCCATGCGTTTCGACGCACACCGCAAATAAGGAAGTCACAAGCAAACGGAGTTAAGGAAGACAGCTGGGTTTTTGCAGATCGACCTTAGCTACCAACCAGATCTCATATTAGGGCTAGCAGTGGCAGCGTTAGCGCTGGATGAAAGGAATTTCCTCACCCCTAGCAGTCAGTTAGTAGACTGTTGTGCTAGTTTCTTTTTTACATATATGCCTCAGCGAGGGTACAAGAAAATAGCAAGCACAAATTGCGACCAAAACTTCACAGGGTTTTGCAGCTAGTACACATCAACAGCAGCGTGTGGCTGTCAAGCAAGACTACCCACTTGAAGATCTTTCATGAGAGCGGGCTTCATACAGTTACAGCAAAGCAACAGCTGAAAGTTAAACTATAGAGACAGGGGGGGGGGGGTACAGATTACGGCTTTCAGGGCAGCGAACATGAACCTATAGCTATTTTGCGTTATCTAATTACGAAAGAGTAATCGGCGTGGTTCTCGATGGCAAGAGAAAATATATAGACGACATGAAGCTAATTTCATTTTACACCAAAGAAGACTACAAGAGCTGTATATTCCGTACATGATAGTAGATTGGGTTATTTTTGGAAACCAGATGAAACCCAGTATCAAGGACTCCTGTGTCACCGTCGTCAACACTTTATATATGATGTCATCCTTATTCCTCCTAGTTATGACAGTATTCTGAAGATGGGGCATGAACTTTACGAAGATTATTAAGCTTGCCAGATGAAACCCTCTGGGGTGCAAAAATCGGTAGTTAAAGGAGACGAGGGAAGGAATGCATAACATGATGCACTCGTTTGCTAAGCTGTTGATAAAAGGGTTTACAGCAGAAAAACAAAATAAAACAGGTAACTACAAATAACTGACCATGTAGGCGAGTTTTTCAAGGGTCAGGTTCTTGCTGAGCGAATCTCCAGACCGCCAGAGGAGGATAGCACCAGAAAGGTCGATGAGGGTGCCATCCTCAAGGACATTATCTTCAGGCAACTACAAGAGACAACAATGAACTGATTTTGGTGGAGATTCCGATGCATAGTATTCCGACAACGCAATATAGCACCATTATAAACATCATTTTAAGGTGGATTATAAGAGATAAAATGGCGAGACTGCAAAGGCGATTAGTGCGCCTGTCTTTTGTGAAACAGAAATGATCGACAGTCCAACCATCGGTTTCGACAATATCCACCATGAGCTCTACAACAGAGTGACGCAGAGATAATGAATTGCGCATTAGTGAGAGGGTAGACTTACGTTGCTTCTACTTCACTCTCTTCTTCCCCCACCTGAGTCAGGTGTCAAGACTGTATCAGAAAGACTGGAGCTGGGAAGGGGCGCAGGTGCCTTGCATGATCGGAATCCCCCCTAAGCGTGCCACTACATCTGGCTCGGACCCCAAGGAGTGGGAGACCCAGAGAGGTTGTATTAAGAAGCTATTACAGCCTGACTCTCAGTCCGCCATTCGATCAGGAATTGTCAGAGAGCCTATCATATTACATTTGTCTACTAGTGCTTTAGGCTAGAATCCTGTTCTAACTGGCCTCCGTGTGTCTAAAAAGAAGTGTGCGGTGTCGCAGGCACGAACAGGTCAATCTCAACCTGTCCATGCGATGCACTGACAGTAGCATCACAACAGGCTGACGAATGTCATGCCTAAAAAGGTAACATAGACTGGACAGGCAGACCGAATACGGTCGTAGCAATTACACGAAAGACATACACCGCGACGACCTCAATGAGCCACATCAGTGAGACTCCTGCATACTTCTATATTGCCCACTCTGGATAAATGTACCTGACCGGTGGTATAAATCAGGTGATAGTATCTGGTATATCTCAACAGTTGACAGTCCCTGAACTAATCTCTGTCCTCTCTCTCTCTCTTCCAAACCTTCCAGCTAAAAAGTATCATAGAGGGCGGTATGTAATCTGGCAAGTAGTCTATGCCAGTACGGGTAGTCTGCCTACTGCAAAAAAATTGTGAACGACAGTGAATTTCGGCAGCCGTCTGGATCGCCCTAGTTAGGGAAGCATGGCCTACTGCCTTGTGGCAAAGGGGACTGGAAAAAGGGCCCTCAAATGCTGTCGGCTATGCCCTTTGCGCACAAAAAATGCTGTACACAATCTCCAACAAAAACAACCACCTTTTTCCTCCCTGCACCCTAACAGTCCAGCAAAAAGATAATGACTAGCCAGACTACCGACGGTGTTCCTTTCATTTTAACCAACGGACTGAAACAAACAACTGTAATCGGTCAAAAAGTGGTCTAGTGCAAAGGGGACAGTGCGGCTCTGAAGATGGGTGAATGCAGGAGATAGGTGCTGTATAGAGCGGACATTCAAAGACTGAGCGATGGAACTCTGGAGTCGTTCATTCTACCAAGAGCAACGGGGGGAGGCGGCTGCATTGCTGCAATAAAAGATCGCAGCATGAGCATGAGGCCGCCACATTGCATGGCTAAGTTCATTACCAACATTAATTCCTACGCTCCCCGAACAAGTCTCGACGAGGTGATGGACACATTCTACGAGGGTCTACAGGCTCATCTCATTACGATGCGAGATGACTGCTCATCAGCCACGTGGACACATATTTCGTTACTAAAGGGAGAGCTGAGAAGCAGAAACGCGATTGCTGCGATAGTGCATTTTATTAATCTGAGGTTTTGGGTTAACAGTAGACCCAACGTCAGAATTGGCATCAGAATGGTGCTAGGAGTCTTGAACCACTACGGGATCAACTGCTCTAAAAGCAGTGACCCAAGCCTCTGCCCAACACTTCCGCTCAGATGTTGGTTGGGCCGTTGGGATACGCCAGTAACAAAAGGCAACACAGAGGGCAGACGGCTAGATGGAGCACCACCTTGTAGTCTTTAAGAGCAGGCTTCAGCTGCGACTCTGCATGCGACCACAAGATAAGCAAACACCAAGTCATTTAGATATTGAATTCGGCGATAGAGCTAATCACAGCTTAAATTCCAACTATAGCATAAAATACCACTGGAAACGAATGTAAATTCTGAAGGCGAACGACACCGCTGAGACGGAAATGGCGAACCCATGAGAGGAGTACTCGCTTGCGAAGCAGTCTACGAAGTCCAGAGCATAGAGGGAAATACATAGAGGGTGACACGCAAATCTCGGGCATCTGAGGTCAATGCAGAAAGCAGGCAATACCGGCCGTCGTGCCCAAATTGCCAACTGCCACTCAAGGGGGCGCGCATTGCAGTTTGATATCTCCGGATTTAGTGCAATTTCAGCACGACCAGCCGGCCGCCCATCCTACAAATAATCCTCCTATGACCGTCAACATCACATGTGAGGACAGTCCTGTCGTCCTCTTAACCACTACCCCAACTAACGTTGCAACCGGCGTCCATGACAATCGCGCCTACGAATCAAGTACAGCTCTGGTCGATAATTTGCTAAGTCATCGCACTGTGAGCTGAAAACCAGTTCCAGGAGCCGCAGGAGAGACTGCGTTGGAGATCGCAAGGTAGACGCAATGCAAGCAACGGCATGGGTAAATCAATACTAATATGCGCGGAGCGTGGAGCGATGGTGAAAATTGGCGCTGGTAACTAAATAGGGGCATTTACAAAACCTTTAGTTCGAAAGTGCAACCGACAAAAATCACAGGTTCGTAGTGCCATGGCAGAGCTTTGTACTCAATAATTAAAGATCGCTGGTTCGAAGCTCAGGAGTCGCCACCCCTGGGATTTGGCATGATTGGCTGATGAAGGCTAATAAGAGAGAAGTGACCATTCCTGTCTCCCTTCATCATATACTACAATTCGTTATGCGACTGCCTGCGAGGGCTCTAGATTGAGCTCCAAGGCACAACGGAACGAGCATGTTCCCTAACCAGGTCAGTGAGCGTCCTACTATCACTTTAGTGTCTCGTATTTAAGTTCAGTTCTCATGCACGGTCGTAAAGTATTATTTATATGACATCAAACAGGATATGAGAAAAGGAACCACCCCGCAATACAGATCTCTTTAAGCCAAATTCCATGTAAAAATGGGGTTATATCTAACGGTAGCGCTAAGGTGACTTAGGCGGGTCGCTTCTATTCCTGTGTCCTGTTAAGGGGGCCACGTAGATAATCCTTACCGAAGATTCGTTTGTCAGAATATGAATGATGTCATGGGATGTAAATACACCAAAAAACATCATAAGGAGAAGATTGTGCCCGTCCGAAGTTTCGCGGTTATATTTGGGAGCATGGGCGGGGATAGAAGACAAGGGCAGTGCTTCCATAAACCTTCCAACTGCACTTTACTTGATTAAGTGCTGTTTCTGATGTGCAAACTGTTTAGGTACATCAATTGTACCAAAAATGCCGTCTTTGATGCACCCAACACACAGACAATCACGTGACTGCCGACTTCGCAGACATGGAGCAAGCACGTAAGAGCCTGCGGAGTGCCGAACGCTGACGCTTCCAATTTCCGCGACCATCAGACTGAATGACCATGTTGGCCGGTTCTGAGGTGGACCAGCATGGTCGATTATCCGCGGCCACATCACCTTTCTCAGACACGCGTGAGCAGGCATAAGGCTGGACGCGTGTGACAGGTTTCTTTACAAAATGGACACCTCCTAGGTGTTGTTATTCCGTCTCCCAAAAATTTGACTGCGTCATGAGAGCATAGCGGTTAGGGTAGTTATTCTACATCGGACGTTGAGACTTAATACTGAATCGAAGCCTGAGGTTGACTCGAAGATTTATTGAAGTGAGGACAAGATCCTTCACTACAATCGATTACACCCTTTCAACGGTCAGAGGCAGCATCGTTGTAGATTTTAGGGGAACTTCTCGAGCTAAGAGAATAGATAAAGCGGCACTCTGAATACCACCATAGCTGGTTAAAAATTAAGAGAAGACAGTATGGGACCTACCAGAATTTACGAAAGACGGGTTACCTTTCGAAAACCGACATAACCACAGGTACAAAAATGTTGATATAGTAATGAACAATCTTAAGCGAATTTTAAATATAAAGAGTACTAATTGCTTGTTTAGAAAGATAAAATTTCCGAAGGAATACTCAAGTCCCGTAGACGTTAAAGCTAGCTATAAATTAGACCAATAAATTTAGGTATAGTCGTCAGTGAAATCACGTTAATTTCAGGAAAAATCTGTCTTTGTCGACTAACACTCTGTTTTGTAAGTCTGTGTAATTCAATGCCTTAACCTCCAGGCGCATATAAATACTACGAGAACAGCCATGAAAAGACCTACCAGAAAAAAGCCATTGAAATTTCTGAGCAAAGGGTATAATGATTTTTGTGCTGTCTAGTTGCTGCTAATAGGTTACTTAGAAAGGGAACGAGTACATTGTTGCAGGTTTGCGTAATACTGCATAAGGTCAATCTGTAGTGCACTCACAATCATAGAACAAAGCCTCAAAGTAGGCAAAGTAGATGAGACAAGTCTCAAAAATAGACAGAAAAAGTGGCGAGTTTCCCCCTACATAAAAACAAAAGTAAGAGCAACCATTAGGGAAGCGTACAAGCAGACGAGATTTTCTAGTGCTTGCCTGAGTTTACTTTGAGAAAGAATGAGGGATACGGACGGGCATTAGCGAAATACCACAACAAGACATATTTTTTTCCAAGAGTGTTTTGAATTTGATTCGGAATCTATTAAAGACGCGTCTCCGTTAGTAGGTGATAATCGGATTCCAAAAAGTTTTTTGATGCAAGGTTTTAGTAGTAATACTCGTACAGCACGATCCCAAGACATTTCATTTATGGCAGGATACCGGCTTTTAAGCTTATCTTCCAGACCGTTTGCAAAAACTGCACTGGAAAACGGATTACTTAAGCGGTATGATTTTTACATTAATTTTTAATGTGCTTATAAATACAAGCTTAGCATAATTCACAAACCTACCTGCAGTCACACTTGCATCCAGGGTTTCCAAACTAAACGCTAAATAAACTGCGTCCAGGAATGATCACAAATTACTCTAGGCTACCAGGCATACGGCTCATAGTACTCAGAAAGTTGTGATGGTTGTGGACCATGCTGCGTACGTTATAGGCAGCATTAATGACTGAAAAGAGACGACGCTTTATGGGTAGGCATACGACGGTCCCAAAATGTTTTATAATTATAAACCTGTTAAACCGATCTTTAGTATTATAATCCTCCTTAAGTAATGCTGCAGAACGAAAATCACATTTGCGGAATGTTGCTTAACATTTTTTGTGAAAGCACAGCGACTGTAATTATTTTATAGAATAAGCGTTTTTTACTGAAATAAAAGGTATTCGTCGGTTTTAAGACCGTGACTTGCCCATTCAGAAAGTCTCGTATGCTGTCTATATAGTATACAAAATGGTTTGATATCCATCGCAAAACTGTATGAGCACTATACATCTGCCTAGTAGCCTAGATCTGTGTGTGATTCTCCTGTTCTGTGTACACTTTCGAAACCCCGAATGCAGGGGTAACCGAAGATAAAGTACATAAGTATTTGTTAATTTAAAAAAATTAAGAAACAGAAGGCGTAAAATTTTATCAACGCGTAGTTTGCTATAAAATGAGTACAAGAAAGAACACTTTTGTGCAGCTTCCCATAAAATATCTTTGAGTTTACAAGAAAGTGTAAAATCAATGGAGAAAACGTAATCAGTTTTTCGATGTAATTTTTCTGAGCGCCCGGAAGAGTCTCGTTTGAAAGCCGGTATCTCGATATGATTGAACTATCGCGAGATGCTGTACGATTATTTATATCACGACCTTGCTTAAAAACGCATTTCAGGATTCCGCTTGACAATTCATGAGGTAGTAAACATAAGAAAAAATTACGCGGTACATAGAATACGTTATAAATCCAATTGGGTCTTTTAGTTATAGTTCTCTATTAAACAATTACCAGTTTGTTGATATGTGACCTTAAGAAAACGTTTTGTTCTGCAACATTCGCAACCGCAAATTCATGCGAAAACCTATTTGCTGAAGTCAACTTTATATTAAACAATGCGAAACATCGAATTCTGCCGACAGCATTTTTAAACAGATTGTCAGATAGAAGACAACTGATTAGTTCCCCTATGGCATAGTACATAGTGCTGGAAGTTTGTTACCCGGAAAACTATAAAGGCAGTGTTTATGCAATTATCAGTTGTTTGCATAGATAGGCTTTAGGTACGTTTAGAAATAAATTGAATAAGTATGCATTTTGGGGGCTTTCAGTATTTTATAAAAAAAATCATGTAAATATTTCCAGGCTTAAGTTGAGAAGTCAAGTTGGCAAACATTAATTTTCAGCAAATATTCGACAGGCCAAAACATTTGCAGGGATAATGAAAACTGTACAGTTGGGCAGGGTTTATAAGAGTAGTCTGATTACAATTAACCGTTAACACGTCGCCCGCATGGCGAGTTCGGCGTGTAGGGGTTCATGTATTGGGGAAGGGGGGGGGGCAATTGGGTTAGGCGTTGATCACAGGAGTGATAATTGCTGCTATTTGCACGAAGCGAGCGACTGTCACTGGAGGGTGGGGGTGAAATGCGATCGCCATCTGTCGTCGGGGTCAGCCACGGAATGCTATTATTTACCCTAATGGCAGCAGGAGTACTAGCTAAAAGCCCAGACGCGTGTCTCGCTGGTATTCTTCCGCCGCGACAGAATACCGGCGAAGCATATGTCTGCACTTTTAACTAGAATCCACGTTGCAAGTATGGTAAACAACAACAAAAATTTATGCTCAAGTCTGCCTGATGGCAGTTTTTGTGCACTGCGCAGTTATCCCGCAGTGGCTGATGAACTTCGGCCCAAGTTTCAGTCTATGCATACAGATCATAACAACGCTAATCTATCCTGGGTTCAAAAATAAATTTCCAAGTTCATCGCCATCCTGCTTTTTAATCCGAAAATGGTGGAAGAAGTTCGGTGCCTAGGACCGACTGCACACTTTTTAGAGACGCGTGCTGCGTCCACAGTGACTGACGGATTTTACGCAGACGATGGACGTCAGTGAGCCGACCTGATTGAGGGGCAAAGTACACCGAACTGACCCCGCAGTTGGACTCTCCGCATCTGCAGATTTTTTACTGGTTTCTGGACTTCCTCTTTTATGAACCAACAAAACACTCACTGACACAGCGATAGTCGCCACATTATGTTTTCAGCCAAACCACTGCATAAAGTAGTGAATTGGGAGGTCACGGGAGTCGTGAAAAAGTTGGTAAACCTACATATGAGACGACCAAGCATTGTCGGGGGTAAACAGTGACCGGCTTTTCAGTAGCAGGAACAAAGGCTGGTCTTGACTGAAAACCAAAAAAGCGGCAAAGTGGACCTCTCATAAACGCTGTGACCCGAATTCCACCATGGAGCCAAACGTGCTGGTTAAAACGGAATGACGATTGGCTCGACAGAAAACAAGGTGCATACGCGTCTTGTTTGATTTCCAAGAACGTTAAAATGCAAACTTAGAGTAAATCCTTCGAATCAGACCTTTTCAGGCTCATTTCGAAAGTTGATATGAACAACGGAACTGACATTTATCAACTACTTCGGTGTAACCACGCGATGTTCACAAATCGTCAACAAGCAGTCAGCAATTAGCTAAGTATTATCTACCATACTGATTTGGATGAATCCCAGTTTTCGTCCTGTCCTGCTTGATTTATGAGGAAATTAACGCGCAAACTTGGAGTAAATCGTTTGTAAAAGACACTTTCAGGTCTAGCTAGTGCAGCACAGGTACTAACTCAGTCTACAAAGGTCTGTTCCGATGGATTTACTCCAAGTTCGCGAGTTAAGTTCCACGGACATTAAAGAAGACAGGAGGAAAATTCAAATTTATATACCAAAAGGCACACAGGGACCGATAGAGGACCCAATGGCAAACTTAACCCCTAGCAGCTGAGTCAGGCAGCGGCATAAGATCGCTAAAAATGCGCGGGTCTCGGCTTTTGGCTAGTACCCATTTGCCATCTAGACGAGCGCTAGAACAACACGGAGGCCAGATGAGGATAGGACAGGCGTTATTCGGGTTGCGCGCCGAGAGCAAATGCCGAAAAGGGGTGGGAGGGGGCGTGGTGGCACGCACCAGGTACCCGCGCCCGATCCCGCCTACTCATTTCTTGACGCTGGGCCCAGACAGGCGAGGAAAGAGAGAGTGCGGTAGATGCTGTGAAAGTCTACTAATTCATGCGCAAGCTACCGTCCCTGCACCACCCTGTTATGGAGCAGGCGTTGGACATCGTCGAAATCGATGGTCGAACTGTACTGTCAATTCATACGCCCAAACGGTTTCATTTAAATACACAGAGACAGTAGCACCCAAAATGCTTTTCGATGCAAAGTGGATGTTCGCGAACTACTGCATTTTTTTCAAACAAATATCGTGTTAGGAAACTCGCAAAACGGTGATCAATATTTTGATGCACACAGTTTTAAACAAAGCTTTACTTAATAAAAGCCATACTAGTAGTACGCACTGAACACATTTTACCTTGGGTAGATAAGTTTCCGGTCGAATATCTAGCTAGCAAAAGAATAGTTACTGAATACAATGAAAGTTTCTTCGGGTTTCCTACAAAGGGTTAATGGCTGTAATCCGAGCCAAATGTATAGACTGTTCAGACATCCCTCAACATAAGCAGGAACCCTTTGTAGAAGTCACAAGGTGTATCCCGTAAGGGCATAATGCAAATTTTAGTTGTGTTCCTTATGAATGCTTGCAATACTAAAATATAAGAAGATAAATTCCAAGGCTCTCCTTATTGAAAAAAAAGAAGAAAAGAGGTGAAGATTTCAATATTCATAAGAAGGAACAACGTGTGAAAAAAAAATACAGCAATGAATCCTCACAGAGTTGAATTTGCACCAGAAAAAATGCTACAGTGAAGGCCAACGTGCCACGGTATATGCATTAACTGGAGCTCAAATCTCGCAATCATGATAACTAGATTACAACTTGGGGAAATGTCTGAAATATGAACGAAAGTCCAAGGAGAACCGGCAATGATTCGTCACCCTCCGCGCATATTAAACGTGTGGAAGACTGCAGCATAGGTAAGACAAAAAGGAAACCACTGCAGACATCGGTGAGAAAAATTCGTTAGAGAAATGCCGGAAGCGCGGGCACAAAACACGTAAGCGGGATGAAGGGGACTAGCGCTGACAGAGTCACTCCCAAGTTTGTGTGACGCGCTGTCTGAAGTACGAGAAAGTGCATATGCCTCATGAATTTAACGCATGAACAACGTGGTTGCAGAACAACCGACCGAAAAGGCTCGCAGAGAGATAGCAAAAGGAGGAGGAGGGACCACTAACATATAACGCAAACAGCGATGCCGACGAGAGCAGTACTTTTGAGATGGTAAGAGCATGTACCTGGAAATCTTTAACTAAAATTACAACTGTACTGCACTGAAATGAGGCTTTGTAAACACGCAGGTTGTGGAGTCAATAACGAACAGAGGTAGTAGAACCGAATATAAAAATAGTGAACAACCTAGGCATCCAATGGCTCAATAATAAGGTGACTCCAAAAGATGGAGTTACAATTCTGCTCTGAAATGTTCGAGAAGCTGGCAATTTGGTGAATTAATAGGGAGGGGGAGGGGTTCACGGATTTTAATAATTCGTTGGACTCAATTGTGAAACCTCAGTGGCCTCGGTGAGATTCGAACCCACGGCAGCGGGATGGACACTAGAGTATAGGCGAAGCTATAGCCAAATAAGCTATAAGACCCCCATCGGGATCCGTGGGTTCAACCGCAATCGGGTAAAGATATCCGCTTAGCCTACTGCGACTTATGGAATCCGCCAATTCCAATACAGCAAGATGACTGTTCAAGCAGGATTTTCTAAGCAGTAATTCAAAAATCCACCAGGTAAATACCAAGCACAATTAATTAATAGAGGGTTTGGGCAGAGTTGAATGATGCATTTGAACAGGTAATAAAAAACTCGGCCGCACCGATGGGATTCGGGCTCATGGTTCCCGGTAGAGCCTCGTAGATCAGACGACTAGAGCCTTGACGGTTCAAAGCATTCCCCTTTGAATGCCACCGAGGCCGTCGAGTTTTGCAAGACTGGATCAAATGAATTTGGTGAATGCATGATAGCCGTTACAATATATTTTAATCACGAACAGAAAAAACGACTCGAAAAGGGCTTTAATGGCCGGCTGAACTCTTAGTCTGTGCTGACTGAAGGTCAAAAGCAGGCCCAGTTGATGAAGACGTCAACCTGATGGCAAACTTGTCAGAAAAGCTTATTCTTCAAAGTTTAAAATCATGGATCCCTTACCTGCACCTAATTTTGTTTACTATGTGCGTCAACGTGTCTCTGCATTGACATTCATGCAAAGGCGAAAAGAAGGAGCAGCAGATTAAACATGCGGCACGTGGCATAAAAAAGGTCAGATAAGGGCTCCACCTGCATTACGAAATGCATGCAAACTCCTAGACTAATCAAATAAGTTTTAAAAAAATGTCAATTTTTAAACGGTTTTTTAGACTTAACCTGGACGAGAACAGGTTGAACAAGTTGCAGTAGCTGCGTTTACAAAATAACATTTTAAAATTAAGGGATTCCAGTTCATGAGACTTCTTTTCTCATCGTCTACTGAGTACAAGGAAAACCAACATAATTCTAAAGGAATATTATCGGCCATTTAATTAAAGAAGGTGACAATGAGAAGGAGGAATAAGACTCGCGCAGCCCTATTGTCGCCTCCAATGCCACAGGAGCTATAGTGAATGCAAGCAACTGGAAACAGGCTTGCACGTAGAGGTGACAGTTCGAACGTCGGGTTCGAAGAGGTGCAGCATGTACCCCACAACAAAGTGGCGAAGGGACAGCGACTTGAGCTGCGATGATCGCACTCTCTCGCTCGCCCTCACCTGAGCCCGGTGTCATGACCAAGGTTACAAGATCGGAGGCGGGAGAGTGCGCAGGTGGCTAATGCGGCTGGAACCGCCTCTAAGCGTGCCGCCACACTTGGCTTGGATCCCAGGGAAAGGGGGTTCCATGGAGGCCATAGGAACCATTGTAGCCTGACTGTCAGTCCTCCAGTCGTCCAATACGCACGCACAAACACTAGATACGCAGTGATAGTGAACCAGGAAAAGCAGACACCAGGCTAAGTGTGGCACATGCAGACAGGCTAGTAAGCTCTGCCAGCAACTGCCTTCAAACTCCCTCCGAACTGTTAACCAGGCCCGGGCAGTGCCGGTGAAAGGAATGAGATTGAGACACCAAAGAATGCATCTTCAGGACACACACACACACTGGCGCACTCTGTTAAAGCAAATCAGAGGACACGATGGTGTGCAAGGCCTGAAAATGACGGAATAACTCGTTCCCTATCCGGATTAAGTGCCAGGCCACAACACCTCCGCCATATTGTATTCTTTATTGTAATTCTTTCGGACGACTTGGTCCTGTAAGCTTTTCACGTCCGCGCCAAATTCCTGTCGTCGGAACAAGGTTGACAAGCAAACGGGGGGAGGGAAAGATTGTGTGATGCCTGCTGTGATATTCTGCCTTACTATAAACTGATTCAAGCAAAAGTCCATGGGGCTGGGTTCGCTTTGTGAGGCAGTGATCGTCTAACTGTTAGAGAACCGGAGCTGCAAAACCCCGAGTATAGACGTTTACACAATGGGTCTGAATCCCTCTCACCGGGTAAAACCGACTTCACAAATAACTTTAGCGAGGGCAAGGTGATTAACGACCAAATTTTGTCTGATTTAGATCATAAAGAAAGCAGTTTCGAGGGGGTGTGATTCTTTCGCAGAGAACAGAATATAATGGCCGTCAACTTATCTTGGCCCAAAGAGGAAAAAATTATAATGAGAAGGACCGTAATGCGGCCGCCAATTTGCAAAACTAACTACCTCTATACGTTACAAATGTAACGTTAATTATCCCTGGAGTCTACTTATTGCAAGTTGAAGGCGACGGTCACTAAAGGTTATAAAAACAAGATACGTATTGAAGGAGGGAATTGAAGTGATTAATTATATGAACCATAGGCATGGGTTTGTAAGTAGCACATGAAGTACTACCAACAGGTTGCAACAGACGATCCACGGTATGACTTAGGATGACGCTGTCGGGGAACGTGTTTTCACTAGGAAGAACCTATGGTCGGTAGTCATGCGTAGGACAACAAAGAACCAGCCGTTTCAATTAAAAGGTGCCAGGCAGAAGATTAACATCCTTCATAGAGACGATGATCCACTCAAGTTGGCAAATCAAAGTTCTCATTCTAAGTACTACTAATTACTAGGTTACATCTCTTTCTAAACAAGAAGTAGCCTTAGTGGTTTCAAAAACTAGGAGATTCAGAAAAACTACAAGACCAATTGGTGATTTAGGAGAAAACCTGAAGTAATAATTTCAAAACAATTTGAAATTGCGTTGTCTCCACGGGGGCACGAACTGACAATTCACGACTGCCTCTTTGGGGATGTCTGGAGGAGCGTGTGTGCACAAACAAACCAATAAACATTCAAGAAAAATCCATAAAGGACATATGCATTGAAACTGCAACAGTAAAAGGATGTTTCGCGATGTGAAGGGAGAAGAATCAAAAACTAGTGAGAAGTTAAAAGAACAATGACTAAGGGATACAACCCTCCCTGCTTAATTCCAAAAATATATCTTATACCTTATAAACCGTACTTTTTAAAAAACTTCGAATACCTTAACCATGAAGGTTTGCCGGGAGTAAATACGCAGATGACTGATAGCTGGGAATTTAATGACATGTTTAGGTAATAACCGATGAAACAAAAATAATGAACACGCAATTTACCTCATCGCATTCTTTTGGGACAAAGAGATTTGAGTAGAGCTTGTAGATGCGACCGCAAACGCTCACTTCCCGCCAGGGTGATTCTGCGGTGGTTGAGTTCTGGCCTGACCGGTTTCTAGGGGCAGAACAGAGGCTGGTTGTCGAACAGTGATCAGTTTCTCACTTATCTCTACTAATTGTGTCAGCAGTGTTCAGCACCAAAACCCCGTTAAAATTGGAGATGAGCAACGACCAACTACAGCCAAGACTACTGTGTGCATCTTAAGAAGATTTGATCCAAAAACGCTAAGATAGTAAAGTGCGTGGTACAACGGCAACAGTGGTGAAGTGAGGGTAGTTCAAAGAAAATTCGGAAACATTTACGCGGGGTCTACGATAGCAAAACCAACTGATCTTAGCTCTTTTTGCATTTGTGTAGGTTCGAGCTGGATGAGGGACGCAAAACTAAGTTTGCGCGCCTTAACCAGGAAGGCGACAGTGGGGCAAGCGGTACCACCAACCAATATAGTAAAATCGGTCTCGACGGTAAACCGGTACCCAACATTTAACTTAACACATCTTACTGATACCTCGACTTATTCTTAGGGTACGGCGGAGTAAAGGGTCGCTAGACAGCGATGAATTCTCGGCTCTAGAACCGTCGCAAGAGGCAGACGAAAGATGAGCAACCAATAGTCGATGTGTTTGTGTTTGTCCCATGGTCAAACAGGAAGATCCTAGGTTTGATAATGGTCACTGAAGACTGCTCCATCAATTGGTCCACGGGTTCAAGACCTGTCAGCCGCGAACGAGAATGCGCAGTCACGTGCGGAAGGTCCATATTGCATAGTGATCGGCACAGGTTATAGAACACCGTCCTCAAGCAACTGTGGCATAGTCGGGAGCGTACAAGGGAGGAATGAAGGATCTTTTATTGGAGGACACCACATACTCAGTAATATAGAGTTCACAATTATTCGGAATGCCACTTTGAGAATAGCAGGGTGAAGGCGGTTCAAAACAGCAAAATTAAGAAAGCAACGGCCAATATTAAAATTCTGGGATGTTCAAATGCCTTCAATAAGGTAAGAGCACGGAACACCGATCGGTACGGAACTTACCCAGGATTACCTGAAATGAAAAGAGAATTGATTACATGACGAGTAAGATACACGTTGCTGAAAGAGGCCAATGGAGAAAGTAAGTAGTGATTTGGTAATGTTCACTTTCTCAGATGACGTAAGATAAAATGATGAGAATTCACAAAAGGCGCTGAACTCATGAAAAAAATGACTGAAGTTTTTTTCAAATGGCAAAAAAATATGTCGGCTTTTCATAGACATTTCTTTGGGTAGTTGCATGACTCAGGCAACTACAAAGGATATCGAGCACACTGTCTTTTTTCTATGAAGTTCCTGAGTAGGTGCAGATTTAAGCATATTCTCCAGCAAAACGCGCAATAAACTCATCTCTTATAGGCATCATAGGATTTCGGGGGCAAATGCCCATATTTTCCCTCAAATAAACTGAAATAAGGCCTTTTTTAAATGCTGTGCTTTAAGAGAGGATAGATTTTAGTTTTAAAAGAGTTGCCATCACTAATTAAACCCGACTGATTAAGAATAACTTCTATCTAAGTAGGTACGCCAATGCTTGTTACAGTGCAGTTATATCAAGGGAACATGACATCAAGGGAACATGACAAACTACATGAATTTGCTCTTTACATCGTGTAATTTGTAAACCATGAGGAAGACTCGACTTCTTTTCAAAACACACGATAATCAGCCTTTTGAAAACGGAATTCGTTTGTCCTCAGGAAAAAATGTTTGAGGTTGCGCACACGCAGGAAATGACCATTGGGAAGACAAACTGTTTGAGCACTGATTGTTTGAGTGCGATTAGCGCAGGTGGCCGAAAAATATAGCCATCCAAACGTTGGCATGATACTGTGCATGTATGAATTAACTTGAGCGCCTGTTTCGTGTTTATCAACAGTGCTACCACTAGCAAGTAATGCATTCTACTTTAAGGTATGCGTCCTGGCACCAATCCCCCCCTTTCAACCTGTAGAATTCCTCTGCAGCAGACAGACGGCATCGGATAAATATGCGCGGAATAAAAGCTAATTCTGCAATAAAACACATTCGGGGTAGACAACGTGAGTTGAAATCATGACGGATGTTGCCTTAGTCCTTAGTATCCTGTCACCATCAACGAGGAAGATGAATCGTTGCTGAGGCTACGACGAGAGTAAGCAAGTGCAACAGTGTTTGACGTCAATTTGAGAAGTGGAGCTGCATTATTAGTAGGATAATGGCCGGAACACAGCCACATAAAACAAAAAAACAGGAAGTGGTACGTGTTGCCTCTAGAGTCTGGTCCCGAACAGGGGCGTGCCAGACGTTAGACAAAGTCCTTCTAGCCATGGTAGCCATGGCGCCACTTTTCATTAGCAAGCGACAGAAGCATCCATAAACGTCACTGACGCATACGGGAGGCCAGAAAGGATGAGGTTGATAACGAGATGCTTCAGATAGCAATTCGATGCATTCTTGTCGAATATATGCCTGAAACAGGGCGAGCTACCAAGGAAAACGGTAAGGCCACCTAAACAGGACAAGGTAATAGGAACGTCCCGTCTACCTAACATAGGTAGCCTTCGGGTAAACTTCAGGATAGGGTAAATAGTCGCGAGCCTTAACCTGAATATAAAAACAAACTTTTATCTCAATCTTAACCCTAGCTCTGCCCTAAACCTAAACCCGGCAGTTAACGCGAGCTCAAACATTAATCCCCAACACAATCCTGACACTTAAGCTAACCCTAAATTTAACCCGAACCCTAACTTTAATTCCAAACCTAATTTCCCTGGAAATTGGCACAGAGCCACGTGAACTGCGGGTGGTTCCTGTCCTCATGCCCTGGATAGGTGGCCATACAGGCCATGCTCAGCCGGAAAGAAAAACAGTCATGGCGTGAAAGGGAGATATATTGGTTCTACTCAGGGCTTAAGGTCGGACTAAAACGACTCCTAATTAGAGTAGAGGTTTGGAGGGTTACCAACTGACGGGATAACTCGGCCACCGCAGTCAGCCCAGTGTGTCTTGTTGCATGAAGCGGCTTGCTGCGGACTGAGAGTCAGACTATAATGGTTCCCTCTTAATGTGGCCTTTATGTCGCTCCCACGCGGGAGCCTACCTAGCAAGATGGTACTGCTGTGGAGCGTGTTTCGCGCGCACACCGCCTGCGCCCTCCTCCATCTCCAGTGTTCTCGACTTTTTTCTTGACATCGGGTTGAGGTATGGGTGTGGTCAGAAGTGGGGTAGATCCGGCAAGCCTGCTTTCACTACAATCCAACTATAGTCTCACCGCGTCTGCCTTCAGCTTGCTGAAGCCCGTAATGGACATCGTGGTCGAACGGTCGCTGTCCACGCTCAACTTCAGTCATGTTGACGTTGACTTGCAGGAGAAAATAGAAGACCAGAGGAGTGAGAGACAGAGGCGGGAGCGAGATAAATTATCCACAAGGCTGTTGAACTAAAAGCAAATTCATGCACGAGCCACCGCTTCACCTTGGGGACACTGGCGGTAGGTCTCGCACCCCACGACCGTTGGAGCGCTCTGAGGGCGGTAGGAAAGTGCGGACAGGGTCTGTTGCTGAGATTGCGGTTGTGCATTGGTGGGTATTACCACGATTATCGGTTTGCAGTCCTATCAAACGCATTGTCGAGCTTTTTGGATGCTTTTACATTACCCCATCGGCACCCAGATCTAGTCTGTCGCTCAATTGTCTGAGCTGAGAGGGACCCGATACGAAGACGGACAACGGCAAAAAGCAGCGAGCAAACCAAAGAAGGAAAGGGAGACAGTCAAGTCAGCTAAAACAAACAGTAAGGTTCGGCTATGGTAAAGGGCCTGTTAGACGTGCTTTTCATCCACAGTTGCACAAGCGAGGAGTTTTTTTAGTCAGGCACACAAAGGTAACGCGCGGGGTTTTAGTCAAGTCACTTGTGGTTGTCTTCTAAATTTAGGCTGCAAAAAAGCCGTGCGAAAATAAAATACACGAAAGAAACTGTGTCTGACAGGAGGGCACGTTTGCCTAATGTGCACCAGGACGGGAAAGGGGGAGGGAAGAGACAACGTACTTTCTTCCGTCTGAGGCCGGAGGATTCGTACGCCGTTGGTAGTAAAACCGTCCATCATCTGTCCATGACGCCATTTTATCGCTCGCTCCTTCGGTGGGGAAATAGGAACAACTTGAGAGTAGTGGAGTAGCAATTTAACTTAACAAATCAAGAAAAAGTATCGGAGGAAAAGTGACCTTTTCCGGGATTTTCACCGAAGTGTACAGAAAGCCGACATGATAGACTGGATGACTAACCTCAAAGGCGTGAAAGTCAGGATATAACATAGGAAGTAAGCGAAATATGAAAGAAAAAAACAGAAAGAACCAGAAAAAATGACGGGGCTAAAAATCTCTTAGGGATAAAATGAGGATGGAACGCAGCCTCAAATACATTTAAATTAAACTTGCATTCAAACCGTGCAACGTGCGTCGCTGCCAATGTCAATACAAGCGAATTTTTACTCGTATTTACCTCGCAGACTCTTGAGTGTTCTTCTACTCTCTGCAGCTCTGAGCTGTTCCGTATGCAATTCTGCATATTTGACCCTTGGGAATAAACATTTGTGAGCTTGGCAACCGGTTACTTAACGCAACGGTAACGGTCACCTTCCGGATGAGGTGAAGATTCCTGACGCAGTATGTTGGATTGCCGATAGTTCCCTGGAAATGTTTTTTGCGGTCTTGTTTAGCCGGAAAATGAACTAAAAGGAGTTCGACTCGGTGTCGGCTTTTCTCATCACTCAGGTAGTGAACCAGGCAAGTGTTCAGGTGCTTAGACGCATAGCAGAAATAGAATTGGTGTTGTTAGTTAACTTACTAACCACCCAGACACGAGTTTAGCCGGTATTCTGCGGCAGCTTGAAACAGCTGCGAGGGGTCCGGCTCATCAGTGGCTCACACAAGTAGAATTATTGTGTGTGAAATAGGTTAGCCTGCCTTTAGAACAGGGACTTTATCGGTTGCTGGTAAACAACGGGGGTTACGCATGGCTGCGTTTTGGACTCATTAAATTTACGCCGTCCTGCTCGAAAAGTGCGAAAGCCTACTTGCCGCATTCAGCCTTATGCGTAAGTTCATCTGTTGCAGGTAACTGCCCTCGGCCGCTGAGTAAAAAGAGTCGGGGGCCTGGAGGCACACAAGAGAACAAGATAGGTAACCCATGAGGAATAAAGCAGTTCACGCGAAATGCGTGTCGGAAGCCACACAAGGCTGAGTGGGCTTCAACCGCAGTGACTCAAAATGGAGTCAGCAAGGGGCGATGCCCAAGATCTTTCTCGGCATAGGACCTAGTAAGAAACAGCAGGGAGCGCAAATATTTTTCGAACATGCACGAACATTGACTGGAGACAGTGAGTTCAGTCAGTTAGTAATAGCCCTGATGGGCAATGCATGCCAACCCAATCGACCGTTCCATCGAGACCGTTCCACTAAGGCTGCCAAAATGACACAAAGGCTGAACTTCAGTTACAAAGATGGCTGGTAGGAGTTTTTCTGCACCAACGGTGACTTATCAGGTGGCATTCACTATTGTATTACTATATGTTTTAATTGAAAACAGAAAGTGGACAAGAGGATGCAGCATATTATCTAGAAAGGTGAAACAATGCATACATACACGCCTCTAAGGACAAAAAATACTAACACCCTCCGTGTTCTGATACATTTAAATGACACAATTAATAGCCTTGATGGTGGCTAGTCAGGGCCTTGTAGGGTGGATGCAACAAGACGTTTCATTTAAAGAATGTGCCTGGAATGAATAGTCATGGCAGAAAGCTACCAAACATGACTTTATAATGCAAATTACATGCAGCACCCTTGCCCAAACACGAACATGGGACATTACGAATTTGAGCGTCAGGAAAAACTGCAAGTTGCAAATGTACATGGATGAATATACATTTTTGAAGATTTTTCAAATTTTAAAATATCTTTTTTATAAAACTCCTGGTGACCAAATACGGTCACAAGCGACGTAAGCCAAGAAGAAAAATTCAAAGAGTAAGTATTCAGGTGTCAACTGCAATCTTTTGACTCTGTAAATTTAAAAAAAACACATTAATACTACGAAACAGGAATAACAATGATAACAAGTGATGTTAACGGCAAACTGTAAGCTCTGTCGGCAAAGCGTGTGACTCGAACTCAACTCTGGAGTATCTGATCTTTCGACAACACCACAGACCAAAATTATAGGCTTGGTATATGGATAAGACGATCGTCGTCCTCGGACGGGTCAGAAGCTGGAATGCAAAATTTTCAAAGTGTCTCCCCGGGCTCACAATTCACATGGTGGAGGAATAAAACAACCAACTAGCCTCTCTTGACGTCCTCATCTGCCATAAAGAATGCAGTGGTCTAAAACTAGCGTTCGGGAAAATGACCAACGCGACACAGGTACTGAGCTTCAACAGCAACCAATCTATCAGCAACGAATGCAGTTGCGTAACGAAACTGTATCAGCGTGTCAAGACGCATTGCAGTGAACCGGAACGCAAAGTTGCTTAACTACAATAAATCCGACAAATCCGTAGAGTGAATGGTTACCCGGGCAACCTGTTCAGCCGTTGCATGAATTAGTGTTTGGGGGCACACACAGATAGGCAGGTAGACGTGCTCGTTGTGATAGGTACAGCAGACAGGATGAGGTGTTGCGAGTTTCGATTGCGACCCCTCCTGTCGCTAAGGTTCAAGGTGGACGTCAGTCAGTGCGCTGTGATCGTACACTTTCGAAATCAGCGTCTAGGTCAACGTAGCGGTTGATGTTGTCCGCACTGAATAATAACACCTCAAGAAATGTTCGTGCTTGGCAAGTGTTGGCTACCGTGAATATCATGTCAGTACTGTCTTAACTGAAAGGATTTTCACACGAAAAAACGTACGCAAACACGACAAGGCGAACCGATGCAGAAGCTCCACTACCCCAAACTCCTCCCCCTATTCGTCCGTTTGTGCCCCAAAAACACCTTTGCAACAATTTCCTTGTAAATTCATTTCACCTGACGAAGCGTTGGCAGAAAATGAACGAGTACAACCAGCTTTCCCCTTTCAACGGTAATTATTCCAGATGGATTAACGGCCTGGTAAGCGCGTTATTCTCCGCAAACGCCATGACCGTAGCTTTTGACTAATCCATGTTGGGCCAAACATAAACTTTGCAGTCCGAACCTTATCTTAGAAGTAATTTCTGAACTAAAGAACAGTCACAAGCACACGCCTAAGACGACGAGGATGAAGAGAATCAGAAGAGCAAATAATACTTGGCTGGTGAAACATAATTCGAGTTAGCATGAGCAAAAGGAAAACCTTATCTTAAATACATCACAAATACACTGGCGAGTGAACCACGCTAAAGCATAAAACGCTTACTCCAAGGAAAATGTTGCGCTGCATATCAAAACCGGCCGCGTAAATGCGAGCCTCGTAAGGAGGATTTCGGTCGACATTGATGCGACAGGCAAACCGCGAGACTGTATAACTGGGCGGCTCGCGCGACGCCTTCGGGGCTCGTGAGCGGAAGTTGAGGAACCGTCCATTGCTATTATCAGTAGTACGAGGAGTGACTGCTTGGTCTGGCTGATCGTCAAAGTTGGGATTAGAGTCAGCTAATACAAAATCGATCACTGGGGCGGCACAGCGACCAAGCTAAAGGAGAAAAGGGTGGTGGTAAATCGGATGTCTGAGCAAGCTGCAGCAGTGCACGGCAATTGGTTCTTTTAAGGCATAGAAACGCTGAAATAATTCAAACAAGAGACATTGTATGCGGCCCCAAAAATTACACTGTATGGTGTATTCTCTTTTTAGGAGGAAAAACAAAAATGAGCCATTTCGGAACAACAATGAATCGCAAAGACTGCATGTACATGCATTTAGCGGACATTAGTCGATGTCTGCGTTCTCGGTCTCGATCATAGCCTTAATCCTGGGCCGCAATTTGAAGCACGTGACTTTAGTGTAGGCCAGCGACATGTTGTGTAGAGAGAAACTCACGATTCAGGTATTGAGACCTCCAAATCAAACTCAGTGGTCCAGGGGCATGGATCCGCAGATCCAGGAGATTGCTTCGCCTACAATCAGAACTGCAGATTATCTGACTACTATTACAACCCAATCGTGACTGGATAGCGACAACCTTTGACAGATCCAGGATAGTCTGCTAAGTTAGGGAGAGGATAGTATACTGCGTGATCTTATCCGGGTACTGTTTATTCGTACCCTGAACCCTCTTAGTTGGAAAGACAGGCGGCAAGCTAAGGCCAGGAGGCTGAATATAATCATCTGCACTAAGTAGCTAGGGTTGTCGGAGTCATCCTCTACTGTTACCTACCGGTCCTAGTGATGCAGACTTGTTGGTCTGTATATTTTTCATCTGCCCTGTAAAGATTTATTTTTTGCTTTCCTTCCAGAAGATACCATCTAGCAAGTCTAAGCATTTCAGTAAGACATATCAGAGGTAGACCAATAAATATGGCAGAATGTGAGTAGCAGAACCATGATTTTACGATGTTTTTACTAATGACCATGCTCGTAGATCCTATGCATTACGTGCATGCAAATGGGATTTGCGTTAGAATGTCACAATCCGCGGTCGTCCCAGTCTCCCAGCTATTCGCTAACCTCCCAATTAAATAAGAAAAAAAGCCAAGGAGGCTCCATCGCATTGATTAGCGCGTATGCTAACTGTGCACGATGGGAGAGGTTAATCAGATTCCGAAACAATGAACTGTACCTTTAAGTCTGACGAGGTCGACAAAGGTTCGCAACCGCGTGAACCGTGAAATGCTCGAGTCTTGATTCTCTGGCCCGCAGTCGACTAAAACGCGCAGTAATGGAGTACGAAGCAAAAGCTCGTGAATTCTGAAATTCGCTGGCAAATACAGTATGTGACCTATCTCAGGCAGCGTAATGACGGGGACTGAGACGGATACTTTTGGGCAGTTGCATGCTGCACATTTTAGTTATTTGCCTTATCTGTTCGGGAACATGTCCTTTTGCGTGCAGAATACGTTCATGACGAACATTATATCAGCCAAAATGTTTGCAAATTAAGATATAAATCTATGTTACCTTGTATTCCAACGGTCACTCATGCCAATAGCTATCTTAGACCAGGTTTGCGCCTCCACTTGCATTTTTCTACATAAAGAGAGGTATCTAAACTCGAGAGTGTTATCAAATGGAACTTTTCGCAGTTTTCTTCACAGAAATCAGCTGAAGCGAGATGCAAGCAGGCAGGTTTTTTAAAATTCAGACGCGCGAATCTGTGCAATTTCATGCCCTAAAAGGCAGTAATAACGTCTACTAGTAGTAATTCTTTGTTTAACGATCCCGAACTGTTTGGGCCCTTTGCGAATACTGTAATATTTTACGGCAAATCGGCCCTCCAAAAAGATTTGTTACAGTGGACGCATGTGATAAGATACCTTTTGTATTAGCTAGTTTTTGCTAACGCTAACGGTTGGGTCAAGGACTCGTATGCCATCAGCTGAGATTGGATATGTCGCGATTGGTCGAGGCCAGAAAATGTTCCCGAATAGCGGTGAGTGGGCTAACAATACTCATCCAAATGTTGATTGTTAAAACTTTTAAACAAGTAGGCTGAGCACAAGCATGAGATCGCGTCCAAAGAAGTTAAAAGTTTCACCTTGAGATTACGCAGTCAGCAAAAATCGATATCACTACGCTTGCAAATAAGAACATACTTTTCCGTGATTTATTGTGCACTAACGTTTGTACTACACATGGCAAAGTAATAAGTGCTGTGCAACGCAGGAAGCAGAGCAGCCGAGGTCGGTAATTTACTTGACATAGACTGGAAGGTCAGAAGGGGCAGTCAAGACTAAACACTAAACATTGACGGTTCACATAAGAACCATTAAGACACTCTTCACTTTAGGCCACATAGAGAGAGGGTTAAGGTGACGAATTAGTTGCTGACGTGGAAGAATCAATTTCGGTGTGTTAAAATTCAAACCTTAAAGCTTCTTTTTCCTGGTGAAAATTTGAAGATTGTATAACCAGCAAAATTTAATTGATCCATCAATTTCGAGAGTGCTCTTCAGATGCTACCTCTCATTGCATAACATGAAGAGCACTCTCGAAATTGATGGATCCATTAAATTCTGCTGTTTATACAATCTTCGAAAATTCGAACCCCCAGTATGCCTAGTGCAGACTCCGCCAACACTTAAGTTGCCCGAGGTAATTAAATATCCCTAGCTCCAGGATTATGTCTTACGGGAGTGATGTTAATGTAAGTTTTAAGGTTAGGTCTTACCACAGGAAAAGCGAATAAAAGCAGAAAATAATAGGGAATACTTATTTAAATAAGCAAATATTTGCGCGCGATAGTTAAAATGACGAATATAACTCCACAGGAAACAAGAAATGCGCAAAAGTACTTGCAAATAAGTCAAAATGTAGAGATTAAAATGGAACCATGAAATATTGGCTTTTCCCTCATTTTCTAAAAACTCATTTCAAAACTGAAACTAATAAAATCAATAATAAACTGAGACTAATAAAACCAAAAGCAACAACAGGGGTGCAGCAGTAAAAAGAACTACACCTACTAAGTTACATATAGTAGGAATATAATTATACATATTGCTGTACCACGGGCAACTTTATTGTAACCCAGACTCCTGATCCTAGTGTGCACAAAAAAGGCTGTATTCACCTGAAATTGGTCTATGTTCGGATTTTGCAGATATTCCACCACCACTGTACTCGATCGACCCACAGTGTAGGATATACAGTGACGCGAAGTGCTGCGAACAGCCTGTAAAGGGAACAATGTGCCAGTGTTTAGCAGTCGGGATTTTTTTCCAAAATGAAAGGCGAAAATTCCGAGAAATAAATAAAAACCCACAGTTGACAATTCCTGTCAACCGCTTTCGCTGTGACTTGCGTGTGAAGTAAATTTTATTGAAAGTGGACTTGTGCTGCATCTACCACACTTCCGCCCCCTCTCTCGCCTGGGCCCGGTGTCATGCCCATGTCAATAAGAGCGGAGGCGGAAGATGGCGGATTATGGCGCAAGTTGTTCGCACTGCCAACGCCTCTCCTAGACGAGCAGCCACGCCTGGCTCGGATCCCACGGAGCGGGAGCCACCGAAGCCTGACTCTCAGTCCGCCCGTCGACAGTTCCCCCGTCGATTTCGACCACGCGCTCCAACAAGCCGCAGCAAACGCTGAAGCAAGCCGCAACATACAGTCTGCCCGTCAGCCACTCCACACAAGCGCACACTCGGCTGACTGTGTAGTCCGAGTTATCGCATCAGTTGGAAATTGCCTAATCCACGGCTTTTAACGCATTTCGCTGGCATGAATCGCGTCAACGCGTTTATAGCGGGGGAAATGCGCTGAGCCATTGACCTCAATCTATATTCCTATTCCCAGGCTGCAGCCACTGTTCGAGCTGGTCAGCTGATTGGTAGGGGGATGAGCGCAGCTGCTGACATACCCATTGACCTCGACTGCACGTTTTATCTACACGACCTGGCCCTCCAAACACAGGCACCAGGATTTCACAGGAAATTTCTATGCAATTACCCGTGCATCACTTTTTCCTACCATTCGGTTATGTACTTCTGCCCGGCGACTTCTGGCGGGGCTCAAGATTGAGCCCAAAGGTACAGTGGACCGAGTGTGTCCCGCATCACGATAAATGAGCATACCGCTATCACTGTTAATAAACCCCATTGCAAGTCACACAACAACGATTGGGACGTTGAGCGTCTAAACAACAGGTCGCGGGTTCGAGCCTTAGGTGCTGTAACATTTTGGATGGAACACGGCTGGCTGATGACGATTAATAAGCCAGAAATGGTCATTCCAGTCTCTCTGATCTTCTTCGGTTGTATTGCTGTCTAGTATATATTAGCCGCTGAGCGGCTGATGTTGGGGCCCGAAATTGAGTCACAAGGCACAACTGGAAGACTGTGTCTCGTAGCCCGATCGATGTGTTCAATTGCGGTCAGACTGGCATGCCAAACTACACAGCGCTTCTATGACTGGCACATTTGATATTTCCAAGCAAGCAGTACAGCAGTTATCTTTGGCACGAACCTGAATATATACTAAAAGATAGAAAGGTTTGCAAAGTTAGGCGACGCGTTGCAAAGTTCGGTTGCGAAAACATTTAAGGCTGTAGTTACCGAATAGTCCATCAGGGAAAACATCGTCTGTTCTTCTCCTGTACCGAAAGCACCAACAATATTTATACTGCCAGTACAGCCATATTTTTAATATAGCTTGGATAAAATTGGGAAACGTTTTTGTTCGATCAATTCGTTGTGATCTTTAAGAAAGAAAACCCCGAAAATGTAGCATGCTTCTGACTGTAATTTTTCTTATCCACTTCGGCCTTAAGCGTTTAGACAAGTGAATTTTTTGACATTAACACATCAACAAACGGACAAGCAGGCAGGCCGGCAGGCTTTTCAAAAATCAAAGATTGTGCATAGCTCTAAGGGCAAAATTTATCCGCAAGGCGGCGATTGCGCACATACTACATCTGCACAGTGACTGTGTATCAACCGGTGCAAACTGTCGCTGTCAGTGGCACCAATTTTACATTTAAGGTTCTGATTTCCAATTCTTAATTTTTGGTCAACGAACTGAGAAGTAGACCCGAGTCTAAAACTAACTCGGCCTTCTGGATGGGATAGTAGTGACGTATGTGGCCATATCAGCCTAGAGATGTCGAAAGCCATGGCAATTACTACATTCCGTTACTATGTAGAGACTTCAGCAGTTGAAAATGGTGCACACCTGTAAATTATGTTCGTGGGGTATGAAGGCTGGCTCTCGCAGACAAAGAGAGCAAAGGACTACCAGCTATAAAGGCACCCGGACATTTTCCAATTGCCTCGAAATGGAACGGAACTCTTTGGAAGCTGTTGTTTACAGCACAAAGCATAGTGATATGTCGTGCAAATTCGAGCTGAACCCAAAAAATGCAAACGGATGCGGAAAACTAAGGAGAAATAACAAGATTGAAAGCCAGGGATACGAGGGAATGATCCTACCTTCTTGGGTGCCTTCGAATCTGCTGTAACAATGAAAGGCACCTTAAGTGCAGGACTACAGACTAACAACAGCGCATACCCAACGCTGAAGAAAACAAGCAAGGTTGATCACCTCCCCGTTTTGCGTAAGTGGATCGTAAGTACCCTAAAGCCTAACCTAAACGGAGCAACCGCTTGCGCTGCTTAACGCATCGAACGTTACATTTGGATCTATTCTTGGCGGAGCAGTTACAACTAAATAAATATATCTGGAGCAGTAATATATATGACTGGTTAAGAAGAGACTCTTCGACCCTCTCTGAACACACACACTAAGCATCGAAAAATTGCACTCGTTACCAGAACATAATCTAATAAAGATGACCATCATTCATTAAAACGAACGTACATCATGCAAATTTGTGATAGTACTTTTGTCGAGAAAAGCGCTGAATGTGACTTCCAAGAAAAAATTTGATAATAAGCGCTCAATTAGTAACTAGCTGCTGTTCTATGCACAAAAGGTTTGACGTGCTTTCCTAATGCGCGTCATCGCCGAGTTTGACGAAACTAAGATCGAGTGTTTTAAGTTAGCTGGTACACTCAGGTCCATGAAAAACATATACTTAATCCAGAGAACAACGTACTGCTGACGATTTGGAATTAGGAACGATTGTAACCGGGCCCGGGTCAACCCCATTAGCAATTTTTCTTTGGTAGAGTGTGAGCTTAGAAAGGGCCCGGGGGTTGCAGCACCTTGGTCGGACATCTCCGTTTGTCCTTAGAAGAAGAAAAAGAAAATAAACCCTTACAACCCAAAAAAAATAGAAACGCGGAATACAACACCAGGACCTTGTAACCTGAATGCAAACAATGTTTTCAACTCAAAAGGAAGGGCAATGGGAAAAATAAACACTAAAAATGTCTCCGTATAGCTGTACAAGGGAGAGAAAAATAATGGAAGAGAAACGATGGCTCTGGTTACAAAGCGGAGGAAGTTTTACGCATCTGAAAATGTGTGATCAAGGCCATGTTAGGAATGATGAGGGCTGATAAGGTAATCTACACTGACAGAGACAAACTTCAAGAATGCCAGACAGTCAAGAACTGGCGGAGCATCCCCGTGGATGTGGACGCTTGAAAAAAGCGTATTGGTCTGACGTTTCGTACCACCACTTTGACCAATCATCAGAGACAGCTGCAAATAATTCATTATTCAATTGACCTAATTGTGAAAAATTCGTGCCAAATACCCTAATAATTAATTCTATATATAGTTATACTGTTATTGATTAAGTTTGGTGATTGAACCTTACAAAATTATTACGGTACTCAGAATAGTATCAATATATATGGGCCCCATTCTTGTATGCAGAGTATCGCTATTTATGGGCAGCCTACACACTACAGTGTTACAAAATATGCTTTGCAAAAGCCTACAGGAGGGCATTGCAAATATCAGGCTTACTTCATGAATGGCTATCCGTAAGCAACTTCCAATTTTCTAGCAGGCTAGCAATCACACTGCGTTAATTTGATACATAAGCATACAGATTTTTAATCCTATCACAGCAGCCATATGAGGTATATTTCGAAGTGTTCCTTTTCTACACGAAACTTTCCAGCCATTGGTAACTGCACCGAAGGTTATAGTAGGTTGCAAAGACCAAATGGGTCAGTATAACCCTTCGATTGCGCCGGGAAGGTATCCGGCCACTTGGCAAACGGAACAACGTAAGGTTTCGTCAACTCAGAAGTAGCAAAGATTTCGAACGGTAAGCACTGGAAAGTTGCCTGCCAAATGAGTTCATAAATATGTATTTCCCACTGCATTCACCAATATTTATGTCATTCGTTGATGTGATAACACAACATTAGGTGTGCTATTAGAGGAACTTAGCGATTTGACTGTACACTTCACCACCTGTAAAGTCGCCCTAACTTTGCTAAAATTCTTGCTGATATATTTAAAAAAAATCAGTTACTCCTATGCTTAACTTTTAAAGGGCGTTTTTATGTTATTGATTTCATGTGCACATTTTTGGACATCTGCGCAACCCGTGCAAGTGTAATTCAAACATCTTCCAAGGTAGTTATATGTTAGCTTTTATCGTTTAATATTTCGCATCAACACGAACCATTTTGCCTCCGTGCACTTTTCTACATTCTAGATATAATTGGTCGGTATAAGTAAACAACCGTTTTCAATTAACCACTGTCCGGCCCTTGCAGTATGGTAATCACGTAGAAAATAAACGAACCCAGAGTTGGATTGGATCATCATTCGAAATTACAACGCCCGCATTCGAGGCCACCCCTTTCGCCTAGTCCAGCAACGTTCAGACCATCTACCTCAGAATTACCAGTTTTTCCGTCGGGTCATCAAAGACTGGAACTCCCTGAGCGAGGATATTGTCCAAGCAATGTCGGTTCCCAGTTTTGAAAGCCGCCTTGATGCCTTTTTTCTTATGGCCGTGGATGACAACATCTACTCAACCAGTCAGCGGTTCCCACTTCCTTTCGAGGATCGCCGTCCTGTTTGAGTTTATTTTTCTGTCTTGAACTATCTTTGAAGAGACTCCTCCGGGCCTTGGGCCTCTTGTCTTAAATATATTGAAATTGAAATTGAAATTGAAGGTACCCGACACTGTCGGGTTTAACATGCATGGCATATTAGCATGTTCTCTGCAAGAAACTGACTGTAAACCTTTCCACTATTTTAAAAATTTACTAACGCGTAGGTCCATTGTTAAGTGAATTTAAAAAGCTTCTCAAATTCACTAGCTTCTCAAATTTACTTAAAACAAATATAAATAGCTACAGGAATTCTTCACAAGGGTCATAATTCAATGGTAAGCTAACTATTTCCAATAAATTAAATTCAAGTGAAAAACATAAATCCAAGCTCAACCTGTACCCGGTCAACGATTAACCGATCGTCGATAATTATCGATTACCGGGGTAGAAGACACAAAGATTCGCAAAATATATGCAATCGAGCATGCCATAGTTGTCATAAAAAATAAAAAATGTAACGAAAATAGATGGGAAGTAAAAAAATTAGCGTACCCCAAAAGGATTATCTGACCGTATACGACCCGACCGTCGTGAGGCATTTTATTGAATGTGGCTGCATGGGCTCACACAACTATCGAAAACATATCGTAACGGCGCCAAAGTTGTTTTTTGCGGCAAACTAACCATATAGGTTTTGGAATGGTCGGCGTAATTGATGTCGTTACTTCATATGCCTTACAGGTGAGAACTTACAGAATAACGTTAACAAGTGAATATCCTTCATCCTAAGCCTCAACGTGGAATTATGCTGTAGCGTTCTTCTACTTTCTACCCTTGTTCGCACAGTCTACTTTTTTTCAGCCGAATTACGAGACTAGGGAATTGCTGAAAATGAGGGAGCTTCGGAATATAATTAGCAGAAAGGAAATGATCTAAAGATAAAGGCAGTCAAATAATCCAAATTAAGGCGACTTTAATTTGGCCAAAGCCTGTCACGATGACTTTGTCAGCCAAATCCCCGGATCCACCCATCGAAATTCCAGGGAGGTATGGGGTGATCCGGGGTGACGACGGGTATTAAATGGGGTAGGGGACAAGGTTTTTAACCCGCATATCTCCGGCCATGACCTCCGTTGTCACTCCCGGATCTCCTGGTCGAAATCCCGGGCAGAGTATGCATATTATCAAAGTATCCGTAAAAATAATATCAAATGTAAGCTGAAAAAGCACGATAAGTTTAAAAATAATCAAACATGAGTTTTATTGCCTTTTAGGTCCATCTACCGCATTCTGGAAATTTTGGGTTATGAAAGAATACGACAGTTCCCCGTCGATTTCGACGATGGGCACCACGCTCTCTAACACGCCACAGCAAACGCTGAAGCAAGCCGCAGCCTACACGGAAGCAAGCTTGGCAAGCAGCACGAAAGCGACAACAAGCGGGAGCAATACAGAGAACTGGCACGAGGGAAAACAGGAGTTTAGGCAGACTTGCGCAGAATCTACCCACTCGCTCGCCTCTCACACGTCCGCATCCGGTGTAAAGACAAAGTCAATAAGACCGGGGATGAGGAAGGGTGAAGATGGCTGGCGCGATAAACACTCAGCACGCGCACACTTGACACAGCCATCTCGCTAGGTATGCTCCCGACTGCGCGGGAGCGCCATAAAGGCTACATTAAGAGGGAGCCATTGCAGCTTTATTCTCAGTCCTCCCTCTCCTCCCACACGCACACACAAACACATGCGTACAGTAGGAACAGCAACGTAGGGAGCCCGAGTTTTCCCGTTAGTTGGCAGACCCTCCAAGCCATGGCTTTTAGCGCACCGTGATAGATTCAGACGCATGCAGATTTATTATAGTGAGGGAAGAAACGCGCCGAGGTCGACCGCACTCTCTCTCCCAACGCATAGTGACCGCCTTGATTTTCGGGCACCCACAGTGGGGCCTGAAACCCAGTGGGAGCGCGAGCGCAGTCACCAAAAGGGAATCAAAAGTTAGGGAAAGTGCCAGCGCCTTCCAGGCCGCAGGGTCCTTGGTTGGCTGAAGACTGGCATTGCATGTGCATACAGACCATTGGATCTCAGAGGGGTGAGAGCAGCCCTCTATGAAGCCTGGGTCAACACCCTTCTGAGAGGGGTAACCAGTCAGTCAACGACTGAAAGGCACAACCCATGCTCCGTTGCCGGTTGACGTCCGTGGGCGAGGCTGAAATGAGAGCAAGAGGGGGGGAACGCAGACAGGCCAAGATAGAGTGGAGGAAATCAAGTACTGAAAAGAACAATGAGAACAAAATCTCAAGTTACCTTGCAGCAGAGAATCTTCAGGAACTACTGAGGCTGACTTTTATGCTAAAGACTGAACTGTAGGCGCCGCTATTATGAGTGTCAGTGCAGTAATGGAGCGAGTAATATAACTACAGTATGTTAGAAGTGCCGCAAAGAGAAGCAATCGAATAGAGTCAGTAAGCCTAGTGTTAATTGGACTGATGCGGCCGACGTTGAGAAGTTTGAAGTTGCTAATCTTTTCAGTGCGCATGCACTCTAAGAGCGCTTCAGTACAATTTAGTCCAGGAAGCGTTACCCCCTGAACGAGGGTACCATGAGTTACTATGTTAAGCCGCCCTCCCCCCCCTATCTCATAAACCCATGGCGCGAGTTACCGATGCAACTGCATTAAATCGATTATCTGATTTCCCATGCCGCGTATGAGCCGTCTGGGACGTCCGACAGAGTGCTTATTCGCCTGAGATTTGATAGCAAGTGGCTGCACACAACGCGAGTATGCCAGTGCTTAGTTGACGGCGCAGTTGAGTACGGAAAGAAGGAGAGTACTTCAGGTTATTGCCAAGAGTCCGACACTAAGTTGGGTGACGACATACACGTCCTGAGAGAAGCAATACTGCCACTAAACAAGGCTTATTTTATTCCAGACCGGAGCTATTATGGCGTAGTAAAAGGCAAGACAGTATTAGACAAATTTAGCAAGAACGGCCTCCACTTACCTGGGGGATTTGGCCCTCACCTGGGTTCCAGACAAACTTGAGGACGCAATAGTGAAGCGAGGCGACAAGTGAGTGGGGCTGAGGCTGGTAGTGGGGAGGTGTGAGGTGCTGGGTGTGCCGACATCATGGTCAGTGCCACTGTCGTGAATGCGCATGTGACCTAGTAGGTCCATGCGATCAGCGAATGATCGGGGCAGTATAAGCGGTGGTCTCGTCTGTGTGTTGGTGCTCCAGGCACTAGTTCACCAGTCTCTGTGCGAGGGATTCGAAAGTGACCGACAAGGCTGATGGCATATCAGGCTCTCAGAGCTGGTGGGGGGTTCAGGTGTGCGAGTTGTGGTGGGCGGTGATTAGTCGGAAAGGGTGGAGGAAGCTGCGATTGGGTTGAATTTGGTGGATGAGAGCAACGAGGCATCTCTCCGTCGGTGATTGGCGTCGAGGTGGAGGGTGGAGTAGAAGCTGGTGGAGTGTTTGGTGCAGTAGACGTGGATGCTGTCGGAGGAGGGTTGCATGGCTTCCGGAGGCGACCGACCAAGCCAATGCGTGCACGAAAGTTGCGTTGACAGCTGGACACGTTATGAGGAGTTGGGTGGTGGCAGCGTGCGTCCGTGTGTTGTGAGACTTGCGTGCCGTCCGTTTTGCCTTGGTAGCGGCGATCCGACCGGCTTCGTAGATTGCGGCGCCCGTTTTGACCACTCTGCACCACGCGGTTCGATCCAGGGCAAGCTCCTCCCAATTCAACTGGTTGATTTGGAGACGCTTCAAGGAGTTCTTCAGAGTGTCCTTGTAGCGTCTCTTCTGTCCTCCTTTGCGACGAGGGCCGACGGTGACATCGCCATAGAACAGTCGCTTGGATAGCCGTTAATCGTTCATACGTACCACGTGACCGCTCCAATGCAGTTGCATCTGCCTAAGCATGGCCTGGATGCTGATAACTTTCGCTCTCTCCAGGATTTCTGTGTCCGGAATCCTCTCCTGCCACTTCACCTTCAATATGCGACGTAGGCAACTGATATGAAAGTGGCTCAGTTTCCGGGCTTGGCTAGCATAAACGGTTCAAGTCTCCGCTCCGTACAAGAGTGTTGACAGCACAACAGCCTTGTACATCTTCAATTTCGTTGACAGTTGAAGACCATGACGATTCCATACGGAGGCTTGGAGCCTACCGAAGGCTTGGCTAGCTTTGGATATTCTGCGGGCAACCTTGTCATCTATTTTAGTGTTGCAAGTAAGCGTACTGCCGAGGTAAGGGAAGTTGTCCACGTTCTGCAGATCGGCGGGGTTGAGGTCAGCACCTGGCGGCGGTTGATGCATAACCACCGTCTTGTCCGCGTTGATGGTGAGGCCAAAGTTGGTGCAACTTGCTGCTAAGAGGTCCATGCTCCTTTGCATGTCCGGTTCGGTGGTGGTGTTGAGAGCGCAGTCGTCCGCAAACAGCCGATCATGAACTGTGGTTGTGAAGACGCGCGTGGGGGCCTGCATCCGACGAATGTTGAGAAGGTTTCCGTCCGTTCTGTAGTTGATGGGGATTCCGGGACGCTCGTCACGGTAGGCGTCCATCAGCATGGCAGAGGACATGAGACTGAAGAGGGTGGGCGAGAGGACACAGCCTCGCTTCACTCCATTGGTAACTTCAAAGGCCTCAGACAGCGTTCCGTAGTCCGTGACGCGCACCATCATCCCATCATGGAGTTGTTGAACCATGTGGGTGAAGTGATCCGGACAGCCAAACGTCTGCATAACCTTCCAAAGTCCGGGCCGGTTCACCGTGTCAAAGGCTTTTGTCAGATCTACGAACGTAGTGAAGAGGTGGGTCCGCATCTCTTGGCATTTCTCCTGCAGCTGACGCGCGGCAAATATCAGGTCAGTGGTGCCACGGTGACGTCGAAAACCACATTGACTTTCAGGCAGAAGCCCCTGTTCCAAATGTCTGTTCAGACGATTGAGGAGAATGCGTTAGAAGATTTTACCGGCAATATTCAGCAGTGAGATGCCACGGTGGTTGTCACAGAATTGACGATTCCCTTTACGCTTGTAGAGGTGAAATCCTGAGGAACTTGTCCCTGTCACCACATCTCTTGGAACGTGGTGGTGAGGTGAGTTATGAATTGGTGACAGCCATATTTATAAAACTCCACCGGGATTCCGTCGGACACGGGTGCCTTCCCGTTGGAAAGTTGCTGCACAGCATTGAAGATCTTTTCAGGGGTGGGTGGGAGGTCAAGGTCAGCATTAATTTCGACTTTCGGAAACCGCTCAGTGGCAGCCTCAGAGGTGGAAGAGGGCCGGTTGAGTACACTTAGTAAGTGCTCGACCCAGTGGCTCAGAAGTTGGGTCTTCTCAGTGATGAGGGTGGCACCGTCCGCACTGAAAAGCGGGGCTGTGCCTCTCACTACGGGGCCATCGACTGCTTTCAGCGCAGCGAAGAAGTTCTTCCATTCATTGCGATCCGCATAGCTTCGGATTTACTCACCCTTAGAGCCATCCAAGGTTCTTGCAATTCCCGCAGCCGCTGCTGGACAAGACGGTGACTTTGGTAGTAGGCTGCTTCCGTGGGGTCGGTAGGGCGATCGACACATTCGTTGCGGAGGCGATTCTTCTCAGAGATGAGAGTACTGATGGCTGCATTGTTTTTGTTGAACCAGTCTTGGTTTGGGCGGGGCGCGTGCCCAAGGATGCGTTTGGCAGTGAATTGAACAGCGTCCCGTAGTTGACACCATCGCGTCTTCACGAGGTGTTCTCGTCTGCGATTGGGAGGTTATCAAGCTGGTGGGTCAACTCGTTGCTGAAACGCAAATGGTTGGCAGGCAAGTATAACAGATCTGTATTCAACTTACCTGGGGGTCACTTACCTTGAGGTCTTCTGCGTGGTTGGAGATGGATCCGCATCTTGGAGATGATGAGACGATGATCGGTATCACCATCGGCACCCGGCATTGCCTTTGTCGCCAACACGTCCTGCTGGTTGCGTCGCTGCACGAGGACATAATCTAGAAGATGCCACTGACGAGACCTGGGGTGCATCCAGGTCGACTTGTGCTGCAGCGGTTGACTGAAGTAGGTGTTGGTCACTATGAGACGGTGCACCGCGCAGGTGCGAAGGAGGAGTAGGCCATTGTCGTTGAGTCCTCGGAGGCCGTGGGGTCCGTGCACTCTTCTCCAGGTGGCGTGGTCTGTGCCGACGCGGGCATTGAAGTCATCAAGGACTATCAATTTGTCCGCCTTCGGCACACAGGCCAGGAGGGCGTGCAGATCCTCGTAGAACTTGTTCTTTGTCTCGTCAGAGCTGGTCATCATAGGAGCGTAGACACTAACGAGGGTGGCGAATTTGCCACCCCAGAGAGGCAAGCGGACCCTCATCAGTCGTTCGTTGATGCCCTGCGGCGTACAGAGTAGTCGTCCCACGATGTCCTTCCGGATGGCAAAGGCGACACCAGCTTCGCGTTGCTCTGCCGTTGGATGGCCCACATAGAAGAAGGTGTAGCCGGCACCCACCTCTTCTATGGAAGCTTCACCAGAGAAGCAGGTTTCACTGAGTGCAGCGATGTCCACCTTGAAGCGCGCCAGCTCCCGGGCGATGAGTGCTGTTCTCCGTTTCGGTCGAATGCTCCTCGTGTTATCTAAAAGGGAACGAACATTCCAAGCGCCGATTGTGATATGACTTACCTGGGCTCCCTAAGCTGTCATCCTGTGAGCTCTGGGAGCTGTCCTGTGGGAAGGAAACGGTTTGGAGGGAGGGTGGGGAAGAGAGAAGTTTTGATTTGCGTTTGTAGTTTTTCGACCGCGTGTTTGCAATCTGTCAGCCACGGTCAACTGGCAGATGTCGCGACCCAGCGTGTTTGGTAACCACTTTTTATAGGCCCATCAACCCTCTCGCGAGGGGCAGCAGCGCTGTTCCACAAACGGACTGCCGGTCACTCACAACTGCCGCCGAACTGCACCATGGGCCACGAGTGTTTCGGGGCCAAACGACCACTTGGCTGTGAGCCTGCCTACAGCTTTGCTATCGCGCAGCTGAGGACTTTTTGGGGGGGGAGTATTTGAGAAGAAGGGCGTGGGAGCAGCAGTAATTATCCTATTAGCAGTAGCGGTGAAAGGGACTGGGTCCTACGTAAAGTTGATACGCGTTCTAGTACTACGGCATCTGACTGTGGGTGGAATTGTTGCTACGAGTTAGGTGTTATTTATGCTACTGAGGAGACAAACTCTGCGAGGACTAAGAGTGCTAGTCATGGCAGTGGGACGACTCTTTGAGTAGGCATCGCTACGATGGAAGAAGGTCACTGTAACAGTATGGTAATGGAATGGTAAAGGTATGGTAGTAGAGACAACATCAGAAATATCAGGCAGAGTAGCAGATAACAAATATCAAACGGATAAATAGTAAGATTAACTAGACGTGGAAACAGGCATACATACGCATAAAAACATAGGATGCAATATTAAGACTAGCAGATATCGAGTAGATTACGCAGATAAGGTAACGTTACGGAAGTGCTGAAATGCTTAAGCTAGTGGTAGTAATGATAAAACAACTAGAGGTAGCAAGTGGGGCAAATTGATGATAAAGAGTAGAGGAAAACTAAACGGTTGAACACAAACAAACAATGGTAAAGTACACAGTTGGTAGCTTTCTTCTGCCAACTACGTCTACTACGGTGCTTACCGCTGCAGCCCGGGGGCATACCGGGCGTGAGGACACACACCGGAGACTAGCGGATATTGGGTAGATTACGCAGATTAGGCAACGTTACGGGAGTACTGAAATGCTGAAGCTAGTGAGGTAAGCAATGATCGCAGCAGTGGTAATAATGGTGAAAGCAACTGGAGATAGCAAGTGTAGCAAGAGTGTAAACAAGTGAGGAAAGTAAACAGTAAAGTACAAACAGACAATGGTACCGTATACAGTAAGTAGCGTCCTTTCACCAACTACGTCTTCTAGGATGCTAACCATTGCAACCCAGGGACATACCGGATGTCAGGACACACACCGGAGACCCTCACTTGGTTTGGCCCGCTGATCGAGGCGGGGAACCGGGGGGTGGCCGCCAGGCAGAGCCTAGCTACGGGGAACCACAAGTGAGAGCTGGATGCCAGCCAAGGACTCTAGGCTTAGCCCTCATCTAATAATTTGTATATTTAATAATAATTTGTATATTTAAGGCCCAAGGGGCCCTGTCGTTACAAACTTAGTGCTATCGTGAAAATAAAAATAATAATGATAAGCAGTGAACTCTTATAAATAATTGTCATCGGCAGTAAAAAAAACTCCTAGATCGGTGGAAGATGATGCGATCTGCCACGACCTTCACGTTCAACCCCTAGATGAACACCCCATCTTAACCATCAACTTTGGATACACCCGGATGCCTCATTGTCACCCCCACACAGTTTCGGCGTGTGCTGGCAGGGAGTACGGGGATATCCGGGTTGAAAATCCCGTCCTTATCCCTGGATACCCTGTGAAAATTCCGGGAGTGTATGCATATTCTTAAATTATCCGTAAAAATAATATCAAATGTCACCTACGAACGCACTATATGGTCAAAAATACTCAGAAATGCGTGAGATTGCCTTTAAGGTCTGTTTACAGTATTTTCAAAATTTCGAATTGCGGAGTAGGATATGTGCCTTGAACATCAACCTTGGATACGCCCGCATCTCCTGTCCAGTTTTGGGCGTGTGTTGGCAGTGGAGGGCTGGGCCTCACCGAGGAGACGACCACTGAAAATCTTCTCCACAAAAGCACGAAAATTATTCAGCATGCGGGCGACTTTAAGCACGTGGTTAATGGCTTTGTATCGTTCACTGAAACCTGCATTTAGGCGTATATCGCCGATTCTGTAACATCATTTAGAGGACATAAAATCATTAAATTTTTTTTAATATTTTAAGCCCGAAGGTCTTCGACATTTCAAGCTTAGTGCTGTTGTAAAAATAAACAAAAAGTGGATAATTGCGGTCCTTTATAAGCAGCAACATAAGCAGCGGAAGTGTTTATTATGGTGTGCAGATAGTTTCATATCCGATTGTGGAGTAAGGAGGAAGCAGCGAGAAAAATAACTACCATGAAAGCGGGGGCAGACTTTAGCGGACCCACGCTTCAAAAAATAAAATGTAGGAGAAAAAACTGCTCCTATAAAATTTAAGCAGTTGTTTTGGAATCTAGCATTTCTATTTTCAGCGACAGGAAGGTACTATCTATGCAAACGTAGTTTCGTAATAAAAGTATGACAATGTGTGCCTATGAAATATACAAATTTGTAATAAAGTCAGCAGAACTTGTCCTTTTGGAGTAATATTTGGCGATATTTTTCAATTAATCGTGAACTAGAAGCCAGCCAGCTAAAAAAATAGAGGCAGAATTTGACGTGCCTCCATTATTAAAAAATATTGAAGGAGAATAATGCTTAGGAAAATAGGATAGATGTGTAGAGTAGGCTAATACCATGTTATGGGGACGCGGGTGGCGATGTTTTCAGAGCCTACAGCTGAAAACGCATTTCAGTTGAGCCATGCTAGCAGACCAGCCGCGCGCGCCGTGAGCACACGTGAAATCCATTTCCGTGTGCAGACCAGAGGTTCTATAAACTTCTCGCAACGTGGGAAACCACGAATCAGCATGCACACAAAAACTCCCTCGCAAACGATCAGTCAGGATTAGTCTAGAAGGACCAACACCTCATGATAGACTGTAGTGGACACACTCATTTATTCCGCTGTTGCTGTATTGTCCTGAATGAAGGCTTGCTATCAGAACCGACCCCTGCCTTCCTCTGCCTATGAGTCGGGGATATAACAGGTGGCGACGCAGATGAGATCCAGTTGTGTAATACGAGATCTAACAATTGGCTGCACAGATGCACACACAACATAGTCAGCCAAGAACAAATGCTGAAGCTATTGGAAGCATGGCAAGCCAGTTTCATGGGTCCCCTTGCAGAGATACACAGGTGCAAGTGGAAGCTGACGAGCGTTTGCGACATATCTCAGTGGCTGCATGACAAGCTATAGGACAGTTTCACACAAGCAATAACAGCAGCAATAAAAGCAGAGGAAGCAGCTGCAATAACAGTCACAGAAGCAGAACAATAAGCAATAAAATCAAAAGCCATAAATGCAGCAGCAACCTAGGCGGAAGAGGCAGTAGCGGAGGCAACAGAAGCAGAAGAGGCAACGGCAACAGAAGCGGGAGCAGCTGCAACGGAAGCAGAACAAGCACCCACAAAGGCAGCAGCAGCAGGAAGTACAGCACAATAATCAGCAACAGAAGCAGTAGAGGTAGCTGTGGCAAAAGCAGGCGGAACAGCAGCCAAGACAACAGAAACAGAGGCAGCAGAGGCAGCTACAACAGAAGCAGAAGAAGCAGCTTCAAAGGCAAAAGCAGCAGCAAGAACAGAAGCGGCAGCTACCGCTGAGAACACGGAAAATAAAGGCGAAGAACTTATCTTCTGATGCAGCAACTTTACAGACAAACAAATGGCACTCGAAGTGCTAATTGACACTTTTGAAGCCCGGACGCCCAAGGCAGATACGAAGTCATCACCACCAGTTCATCCAAAATCGAACGATCAAACAGAACGTTTTATTAATTACGTCAAGAGGTATGTGAGGGAGATGTGGGACTCAGGCGTCCGAAAGAGGCATTAAAAAATATAGGGGCCTAAACACCTCAACGTGGATTGAAGCAGGAAGAAATATGAAGTTCGTCTTTCAAAAGCGAGAGGTGTTATGAGGACGCGAGTTGCGACGCACTTGTGCTGTACTTACAGCCATTCTTAGTCAATACTATCAGTACCATAGATTTCAACATATAAGTAATTCGTAAGCACATTATCTGTCTAAAAAACTCGCACTCCTCGGGAACTGACGGTATTCAAAGCTCACTTATCAAGATATTGTTGAGCCTCCCCGATCGCTGAGTCATCTATTCTCTGCTTATCTTCTTAACGGTTTCGTTCCTGACTCATGGAAGGCATGTAATATTCTTCCAGTCTACAAGTCAGGATCTCGTTCGGACGTAAATAACTACCTAGGTGTTCATGAAACCCCGGCCCTAGCCAAACTTCTGGTATTGATCATTTTTAATCAAATTCTCGATTTTTGTATAGAAAATAAACTATAAAGCGCCCCATAGCATGGATGTCTACCTGGAAGATCATGCGAAACCTGCCACTTGGCATTTCTTAACCTCGTTACTTCACTTCGTAATGAACAGCAATCCGTCATGGTAATTTTCTTTGAAATTAGTAAAGCTTTTTACAAGGTGCCACACAGGCATCTTTTAGTGAAACTGGAAGCTCTAGGCATCAGGCCTTCTCTCCTCGATTTCGTTGTTTCCTACCTGTCTAACCGCAGCCAGAAGGTCTAAGTAGGCAAAAGCTACTCGATGGCTCAGCCGATCACGAGTGGCGTTTTTCAAGGCACGGTTTAAGGTCTCCTCCTTTTCATTCTTTACATCAATTTAATTTCAACAAAGCTAAATAACTCGGAAAATTTCATTTATGCTGATGACCTTAAGTGTATTTACTCATTTTCTAAGGACACGGCCAGTAGTTGCGTTGATCAAGTTTACGCAGACTTGCCTACCCTCTCAAGTTGGAGCGCCACATGGCAGATGGAGTTTTCTTCATCCAAATGTAGTTTCATGTGTTTCGGTCCCGCAAAGCTTCCTGGACCCATCATTTTCCAAAACAGCCCACTGTTAGAACGATCTACGAGAAAGGATTCGGGTCTTACTTACACGAAGAAGCTTGCATTTTCACCCCATGCAGATCGAATTTCTACCAAGGTCGCGCAGATATGTGGGTTTACATTGCATATTTTTTCCCTTCCAGAAATAGAGTTAAAACTATACCACATGTTTGTTCTCCCTATACTAGAATACTGCTGTCCAATTTTCGGTCTTATGAACACGAGTGACCATAGTAAGAGTGAAAAGGTTGAACGAGTTTTCACTCGTAAAATAGTTCTCTTTCTGGGTCTGGTATGTGTTATACAGATAGATGTCAGTCAGCAAACATTAAACTTCTTTGGATAAGAAGACTCGAAGCTGGCATATGCTTTCTATTTCGCGTTAACAATAGTCCTAATCTCCCAGAAATTAAGGCACTTGCTCCGGTAAACCGACCTTGCGCCACTCGTAACTCTTCCATGATAATTTTACCACCCCATGGCTCCACATCTAACCATTCTCGCTTTTTTACCTCCAAATATGCTTTTAGTTGGAAACATCTTCTACTCGAAATTAGGTTTTTTACTAAATTATCGATTTTAAAAGGCAAATTACGTAAGCATTTAAATTTAGAGGAAATAAAGTCGTTACTCTCTGTTTCTTTTCCAACCGCGCAATTTGTAGATTTTGAAAAGGGTCCTCCTGGCATTTGAAGCTCTTCCCAGGATACGGTGATCTTTGAGGTCGCTATTGATGGTTATTGCTTGGTCGCCAACTTGTCGGTGCACTCTGGAGTCTGGTGGATCGCATCTTGGTGATGTTGCCCTAACTTCTACTGTCTTCTCCTGTTGTTCTGGATGACCCCTGCTTAACTCACCACCATATTATTTTTTCTCATGACAATAAGCGCCCCGAACCCTCAACAGCAGGATCCCGTCTTACTGCATCATGTCATAACAGGCTTCCTATTGAGACAGTTTCTTTCTCCTACATTTTTTTGGAAATCGGTGGCTCGTTGAACTCATCCACAGATGTAGGAGTTTTTTTACTGCCCAGCTTATTATTTTATAAGAGTTCGTTGTTAATCTGATGTATTTTTTATTTTCTTATTTTTATGATAGCAATAAGTTTGTAATGTAGGGGCCCCTTGGGCCTTAAATATAAAATTTATTTATTGATGCAAATCCCTTATGTCGAGCAGCAACGAATTGTTGAAGAGCAGGGTGGCCCCTCATTTTTGGAGCCATAGATCTGCAGTACATAAACGAGACAAAAATGCAGTAATTCTTCTGAGGTAGCTGGGTAACCAAAACCGACAACCTTAGGGCCCGAACACGCTTTGTAGCGTTCTACAAAAACACCTACATCGTATTTGTAAACAGTCGATTTTCCACTATTTAAAATTAAGAATAAAAACTCAGAGAATTTGACATATATTAATGTTTTTCCAGTAGCATCTCAAAATTAATATCAAATTTTATGCTTGCTTAAATAACTTCATCCAAAACTACAGAAATATCTATTGTTTTCCCCTTATGTTTGATCTAATCATATATTTTCAGCACGCATTATTGAACATTGCCCCTAACTTAGATTGGAAAGATGGCGGTGCTTCACAAAGAGCGTCCAGCTGCCTTAAAACACCTCAGACTTCTGCAACATTCAATCCATTTATCACAATCGCTCTGATGGACAGAGATATTTTAAGCTCCATATCGGCCAATGTATGCTCATACGATTCTATAGCATCTGCTTGGATAAACAGGGTGTCCAAAAATGCATATACATTTAAGATAATTTAAAACTTGGTGTCTATTATAATTTAAATATTTCAATAAAGAATACAATGAGTATAAGTGTCATTTTATGGTTTTTTCAATGCATTTTGACTGTCGCAACAGCAGCTGAATTGAGAGAAGCCATTGAGCATGAATGCACCCGAATACCAAGAGGAATTGTTTCAGGGTGTGTGCGATTCCATTGCCTCGCGTTTTCAGCAATGCCATGATCAAAATGAACGCCAGTCTGCGAAAATTCAGGAAAAAAACAATAAAATAATACTGGTAAGCATTTTCAAATTTTTGAAATACTAAAATGATGATAAACACCAGTTTTACAATTATGTAAAATGTGTGTACATTTTTGGGAAACCCTGCATTTGCCCTTTAAACCTACCATGGCCAAATCTACCTCTCTCGAATGAAAAATAAAAAGGCATATATGACAGTTTTTTCTGAACCCAAACTATTCTCATTACGAAACATCAATACCTATAACTTACAGCTATTCTACTTCATAGTTTTCAAGTATTGTACCTTTGGAGTCAGTTTTTTTTACCCTTAAAACAAATTCTTTACTTCGCATACTACTGACTTA
>JAYGXS010000003.1:32727012-32740379 GCA_036362985.1 Ligula intestinalis
GAGGTTAACACGCGGGTAGACAACATCACGGTCAGCGTGGGCATGCCGGAAACCACTCGAGATACCATGGGATGCGAGGGAATCAACACACGGGGGCCTGACACCTGCGTATGCGACATTACCACGCGGCCAGCCGCCGCCGCTGCACCCGCGGCAAACGTGCTTGTTCCGAGCACCAGTCATGGTATCACAAAAGGCCACTGGACGAACACACAAGAGGGCGACACGGTGGCAGGCAGGAGACCAGGTGACGAGAAGACTGACGACACAGCCAGAGGCACACAGAGTGGCTCCAACGTGATTGGTCGAACAGGCACACAAAAGAAAGAATGGCATAAAGACGAGGCCTTGGAACCAGAGTACCCATTCTCTGAAGATGGGTAGAGGAGACCACTACCCGGAACGTCAGGCTGATAATAAACCTCTCCCTGTGTACGCTCCTTTTTCTTCTGAGCTGCCAACCGGGAATCGAATTTTCTGCACTATCGCTTGAGCCATCGCAGTCACTAGGGTCTTTCGCATAAACATTCATGTGCTATGTGTTTGCCAGGCTTAAAGGACTTCTGAAGATTAAGTGTCCAATATACAGCTGTGTTGGTGCAATATAAACATTTTTATAATCACCCCTTACGCAGATTTTACCATAGTCGCAATTTTTGTTGTTTTTTGGGTTCCGAGTTTTTAGTGAAAACCCAAAAAAAGGATTCTCTTGCAAAACCTTCACTCAGATCCCCCTGCCTACTCGCAACGCTTACCGCCTAGCGTTGTGCCACACAGAAGCATGCAGCATCCATGATTAAAGGTTCGACTGACGCTATCTTCTCTTCCTCCAGTCGTTTGCTTACAAGCCGGACCTGATTGACTGACAGAGTGCGTGCTAGAAAGGGCATTTCCAAAACTGGCTGCGTCAATTTCGCCCACACGTGCTTTTCTATGCCACAACACAAGCAGAGTCCGGTTTATCTGTTCGCACAGCGACACAGGGGCGTAAATCGGAAGTGCAACCAGTTCACGCATACATCGCAGCCCGCTGGCTTTCAGATGGTAAAAAGGCCCTACGGACTGGGACCTGACTGTAATACTTCATACCAAACCGACTTTGGCAACAATTTTTTTTGCAAACGCCTAACGAACACAATGGTTAGTTTTATACCCCGACAGGTAGGCGGAAACAGGCAAGAGAGCCGGTTCCTGAGAGCAATGATTTTCTTCAAAACCAACAGAAACAGCCGATTATTTGGCTTGAAAACTGTGGGTTATTTATCGGCTCGTAGCCTTTCTGGAACATTCTAGCCTACGGCGTCTCATTCTTTGATCGGTCGTTTCCAACGCTGCAATGCCCTGGCGGAGGTTCTCGAATATTTGGGCCGTACGCGTGAGCAGAATGCATCATCTGTGCTCGAAGCAACAGCGCACGCTGATTGACCGCGCGTATGACTCAGGTAGCTTGGTCTAGCGCGGCGCTTCTTGTCACGTGACCTTCTCGCCTTAGGCCACGAGTGCATTGCGGTTCCCGTCTCTGTGACAGATCGGTAATTATGCCATAGGGAACGGCGACAATAGGAGTAGGACAGTTTAAGGGATGGAAAAAGGCAGCAACGCATTTGGAATGAAAATAAATTTATGTAGTCCTCCTCATCGTTCATATGAGCTGCTTCTTAGCATCAAATTAGACCTGTAGTCCCCGTAGCCATCCATACATAACTACACACCAACTTAACCCTACTCATGGCCGTAACCCCAATTCCAGCCCTAATCCTAGACCGATCCAGTGTGTTCGTTAGAGTAAGCCTTCGTTGCCGGGATGGGGGAGTCGAAAAACATTACGTGTCTAGAAATCTAGAACTATGTAGAGATCTCAGGTCAGGTCAGGTTTTATTAGATAAATATACGTAAATACCTTTGTGGCGCTACCAGAAATGGAACTGCGTTAGAAGGGCAGACAACAAAAAAACTTCTTAGGAATTGTTCATGAGTCTAGTTTTAAATGCAATTGGTGGGATTTTAAGGAGAAAAACTGTAGCCCGTGGAGGAGAGGAGGTGAAGGGTATATGTAAATCGGATGCCCTGCTGAAAGTGTTTGAAGCATTTCAGGAGGCGGTCAACGTTGGTTTTTCAATATCCTAAGGGTCAAACGAGGAGAAAATCGCGGAGGTGACGAGACCATCACCGAGTGTCAGAGATGCGTCCATCATACGCCCTCGCTGGTTACCGGTTCTGCCGACCAGATGACGAAACATGGGATCCCACGATCATCGGTAGTCATTCTAAACAAGCATATTTCCGAAAAGAAGCGAGCAGTATGTTTTTTATGAATGTAATTACTCTAGCTTCATTTCACAGAACGTATTTGTTATGCTGGTCCAACTTCCACTTAAACGTGTCCACAGATGGGGACATGGCAATGTCTGTGGGCAGAGCATTCAATGCCTTGATTACCCTCGTAGAGACGAAGAATCTCCGCGTGTTCAATCTTGCCCAAGTTACACGTATTTTTAGAGGGTGTCCGCGCGAGCTAGTGGTAGTGGCCAGCTCAAACAAATCATCGGATGCTAGGCAACAATTCTGACCTCACAGCACGCGAAATGCCTGTATTAGGTCACCGCGAAGCAGTCTGTAATCCAGAGGAAATAAGTCAAGATTGGTCAGTCTTGTCTCATGAGGAAGGTACGCTTGGCCTCGCACTAACTTAGTTGCCCGTCAAGGGTTTTTCTGTCTTTGACTGTCCAAGTTTTCTAGGCTTGTACGGCAAACTCCAGTTGGGGTCGACAAACGTCCCAAAGACCTTACCAAAGCATATTTCATCGAACTTTGCAAAGGAGCGCTTAATGAGATACTAGGTGGATATTGCAGATTTGGCCACCTTCAAGCAGTGGAGTGATGGTTTTAGTGAAGGCCTGAACCACACCTCGAGACGGAGGTTGCCCTGGGAACCACAGCAGACGCGTCTACGAACCGCGTTCCCACCCGCCCTCCCGGCGGCCAAGGTCTGCTACACCCATCTCCCTACGTTGGATCAACTCTCCCCTCCGCCCAATCCGTGTTTTTGATGACGGAACAGCCCCTCCCGGCCACGCTGCTCCGACTCCTCCTCCTCGCCGCCGGAATCGAGGCCAACCCTGGACCTCTCTGGTACTGCTCGTTCTGCCGAGTCCGTCTGGGACGCCGCGACTGGTCTGTACGTTGCGGCTCCTGCAATGGCTGGTGCCATCTCCGCTGCAGTGGCCTCGCCACGGCTGCCGATTGGTCGCCCGCCTTCGCGTGTCCCAGCTGTCCCGTGCCCCCACCGATCTCCATGCCTCCAGCCCGTCCAGTCCTGAACCCAAATCCTCTGGTCTCCGACCTTGTCTCACCACCTGGTCTTAAGATCTTACAATCCAACGCCAACGGCCTCCTTGGGAAGCTTGACCAGCTCCTGGCCTTCATGCGCTCGCACAGCATAGCTGTGGCGGCTATCCAAGAGACAAAGTGGTCTAACTCCACTAAGGTCCCTTCCTGTGCCGATTACACGATTGTCCGTCGCGACCGCGGCCGCAACAAAGGCGGAGGTTTGGCCTTCCTGGTGGACAAATCCATTGCCCATCACCAGCTTCCCCTGCTTGGAGCCGATCCCACGGAAGTACTGGCGATTTCCCTTGACATTGGCCCGGCGCCGCTAACCGTCGTGAACGTGTACATCCCTCCAACTTCCAGTTGTTCTCCCGGTTTCACCGCCTCTATCGCTCCCTACTTACCTTCTGGAGACAGTCTGGTGCTAGGTGACTTCAACACTCACCATGACCTCTGGTGCTCTAACTTGGCAGCCGACTCCCGAGGAGAAGCTCTGGCTGATGAAATAGAACACGCCCCCTTTGCCGTTCTCAACGAGAACAGCCAAACGCGGCTCCCGACCAACGGCGCCTCCAGCTCGCCCGATGTTTCCCTCGCCAGTCTCAGTCTGGTAGCCTCCACCATGTGGAAGACGGAAATCAGCCTGGGTAGCGACCACCTCCCCATTGTGCTCGAATTGGCCACCGCCGCCGAGCGTATCAAGGCCCCCAACCGGCACTTCATTAATTTCAAGAAAGCCAATTGGGCAGCGTCCACGTCCGAATGCGAAGCCGAGATCGATGGCCTACCGCCTACCACCTGTGTCCACATGGCGGAGCGAGCCCTTCGTCGACTACTCCTGGCAGCAGCAAGTCACCACATCCCTAACGGCCGCATTCTCTTTCTTCGTCCTAACTATCCGCCCGAAGCCTCCCGCCTGGAACGAGAGAGAGACGAAATACGAGCGCGTGATGCCAGTGACCCGCGCGTTGGCGAACTGAATGGCTTAATCACTAAGACTATCAACGATGGCAAACGCCAACGCTAGCATGAACTAGTTTCAGATTGTAATTTCAGCGGCAACTAAGCTGCCACTTGGAAGCTTATACGCAACCTGACCAAACCCCGGGCTGATACATCAAACCAGTCTATTAGCTTTGGGGACGGCAAGTTCATTTCCAACAACGGTAAGATCGCCGCGAAGATGAACAAGCTGTTCTCGCCCCGCTCGGCGCCCAGTCCCAAAAGCCAGCGCCCCCTTCTTCGCCTGCTCCATAAAGCCCCGCCCCCAGATATTTCCTTTTCGGCTGATGCCATCCTCACCGCCGTCAAGAAAATGAGAGCTTCGAAAGCCTTAGGACCAGATGGTCTGGCGCCTATCCATGTGCGCCACATCGGCCCGAAGGTGGCTGCCTACCTTGCCGCCCTCTTCAACCTTTCACTGGGAACTTCAATCATCCCTGATTGCTGGCGCCAGTCGATCATCATCCCCCTGGTCAAAGCGGGTAAGGACCCCTGCCTAGCGACCTCTTATCGTCCAATTGCCCTCCTCAGTCCATTGGCGAAGATCCTGGAACGGCTCATCCACCCAATTCTGACATCTGTGGTGGAACTACCTTGCCACCAACATGGTTTCCGATCGGGTCGTGGAACTACAACGGCGCTTTTCGAGCTCAGCGACGCTATCCTCGAGGGCTTCAATCAACAGAAGCCCGCTTCGCGGACCGTGGCAGTCTCAATTGACCTGTCACGAGCCTTTGACTGCGTCCGCCACGATCAGCTCCTGCAGGTCTTGGTCTCGTTGAACGTCCCGACTGGCCTGGTCCGATGGTTGGCGGCTTACATCCGTGGCCGTCACGATCGTGTCCTCTTCCGGGGCGCTCTCTCCAAGCCCCGTAAGCAGTCCTGTAGCGTCCCTCAAGGCTCTGTGCTCAGCCCGACACTCTTTAACATCTACATGCGAGAGCTCCCACTCCCCCGGGCACCTGTGCAAGTGGTATCCTATGCGGACGATATTACGTTCTTCTGCCGGCACCATGACATCGATCAGGCTGCACAGCTCCTCACGGAGTTCATGCCTGTTGTCGAAAACTTCCTCACCCAGCGCGGAATGACGATCTCGGCAGCCAAGTCGTCCGTAACTGTTTTTACGCTCGATCCGAAGGAGTTCAATCGTCATCCGGTCATCACCGTCAATGGGGCGTCCTTACCGCTCGTCCGCAAGCCCAAACTCCTTGGTGTGCGTTTTGATCCGCTCTTCACGTTCGCAGACCATGCCAGGGAGACCGCAAGCAAAGTAAGCCGCTGCACCAAGGTCCTCAAGGCTCTAGCAGGCACATCCTGGGGCTGTGCGAAAGAGACTCTGTCGACTGCTTTCAAGGCACTGGCCAAGCCGCACCTCACTTATGCGGCATCAATCTGGTCTCCTACGATGAGCTCTTCCAGCCTCCGCCGCCTCCAGTCAGCCCAAAACGCTGCCCTCCGCACGATCACGGGTTGCTATAAAATGTCGCCTATAGATCATCTTCATGCGGAGGCTTCTGTTCTACCGGTCGCCCATCACAACACTCTCCTTAGCCAGCAGTTCTGGTGGAGTTGTTCGCAACCCGGCCATCCCAATCATCACCGTTGCACCGCTCCCGAGCCCTGCCGCAACGTCCGGCCGTCTATTCGAGCACTCCACAAGGAAGCTGTTGCTTCGTCTCTCGTGGATCTACCTGTTGATAGCTCTGCCACCAAGACAGGCTTCCAGCGTCTCCACCAGAGATTCGTTGTCGAGGAGAAACGAGGTTATCGTCCCCCGGTCCTTTTGGGTGGCTATCCACCTCCGATCGCGGCCTCGGAACGACATCTCCCGAGGGTCACTCGCTGTACTCTGGCGCAGCTACGCAGTGGCTACTGTATGCTCCTTCGCAAGTACCAGCACCGGCTCGACCCATCCATACCCGACTGCTGTCCCGACTGCGGCGTCTCGCCGCATGACTGCCGTCATCTGTTCGCCTGCAGTTCTCGGTCAGGCACCCACCTCACTCCCGCGGACCTGTGGCTCAAGCCGGTCGAGGTTGCGGCTTTTCTCCGTCTCCCAACTACTCCCAGTTTGGATTCCGGTGGGGATTCCTGATCCAACTATGGGCTACGACACACACACACACACGGAGGTTGCCCTGCTTTTTCTGTAGTACTGCCAGCGGAGCTCACTAGGGGGCTGACAAATCAGAACAATTACCTGTTGCTTGGTGCAATGCAGGTGATGCTGCTGGCTAAGGCAAAATTCCTTGCACATGAACACTTGAAGGAACATCGAATGCGAGAACATGGGCAAAGAAATGATAATGTGTGGAGAGCCTCGAGTACTTTCGAAAGTACCAAACGATTTTGTTGTTTAGTCCTGTACAACGAAAAAGTGGGCTGGAGAGATGGTAGTGGCCACACTCCGAATGAATGCTGTAACAAATAACCTCTCGCGCCAACTTGGACGTGCGTATTATAGGGGGGTTGAATTAAAAGGTAAAATCATAGAAACGGTGACATTCAGGCCAAATTTCTTGGGAGAGAATAAAACATGGGAGGCCAGAGTAGTAGGAACAGTTTCTTTACAGAAGTGATGAAGAATAGGTAGGAGAAAATTGACTGTTGGATGAGCGTAGGTCTGCGCCGAAGCCGGATGGGGCCCGAGTATGGGCCTGGTGCCACTTATTTCAGCGGCCACAGAGAACTGTCTTTATGCGAATCAACCTTGAAAGTTGAGTGGCCAAACCAGAATAGACAGACACACCTAGGATTTCCTGTCCCAGGGGCCGACATCAGGGCACGTGCACTTGGTAGTATCGGCAAGCCTTCTATCGTAAGCACATGTGCGGTATGAGACGCTGCATACACACCAGTGACGACCAGTCCTCTTCAAGGCTAACTTTACCATGACGTCACGGGAGGCGCTATGATTACTTTCCGAAATAGCACACTTTGGAGGCCGCTTTTGCGGCTCCGGACGTGCTCCTGGCTGACAGCCAAGTCCTTGCAGCCATAGTAACAATGAAGTTAATGGAAATCTAAACAGGACCGCAAGAACCGTCCGCTGTGCATGTGGCTTTGCGCCAACTTCCGGAAAAATTAGGTTTAGGCTGAAAGTGAAGGTTTTGTTCAAGTTTAAGGTTAGGTTTAAAGCTAGGGTTGGCGTCAGGGTTATGTTGATAGATAAAGTTTGGGTTCGTGTTAAGTGTAAGATGTAATTTTAGGGCAAGGCTATGATAAAAATTAATGTTTCCGTTTAGTTTTACGTTAGGAATAATAGTATGGTTAAGAAACGAGCATATTTACCTTTGAACCTTTATTTTATCGCAAGGCCACCTATTTTAAATGGGTGGAGCGTTTCTATTCTCGCGTCCTGTTTAGGGGGGAGGGCATTCCAGTCATCCTGACCTCAACATATTCTCTAATAATCCAGTACAAAATCCACCATCTTTCTAACTGACATCCCACTACTTCTCTTCTTGTACGGAACAGGGCCAGAAGGTTGAATGGGCTATGGTCATCCCTAAAAACTTAAGCTACCACGGCAGGGTCAGCATAAATTGTTATTATCCCGAAGTAATATATTTGAACCCTAGTCAACTACATAAAATGCGGAAATCGGAAAGGTTTCCACTGACAAATTACAGGTATATATTACTTATAGGGTGAAAGGGTAAAATGGTGTACCCAAAGGTATTATTTTAAGGAAAACTGTGAAAGCGACGATATTAATTAATTACTTAGGTTTATTTTTAAAGCACACCTGGGTGCCTTATGGGTTTTTATAATAAGCAGTAAATAAAACTATAGGTCATATGCAGAACAAACTGTCTATGCTCATATACTTTCCAATATTTAACAGTCAGGCCTGTGGCGCTTACGCCTCCACCTAGCTGACGGTGACTTTCCTCATTACATAGTAATCACGTGGACAGAGGAGGGCAGTTTATTTTGTCCTTTTCTCAAAAATGTGTACGAAACTTTTCACTACACCAAGGTGAACAAAATGCAGGTTGAAAAGTCCATTTGGCAAAATATGCTTTCGGCAATTCATAATCGAACCTGCATATTGGCGAAGGCACTGCAAACTTGCTATTTAAAGTGAAGAAAAAAAGACGTGTTCATAGGACCGTATTTCTTAGGCGATGTAACAAGTAAGCTAATAAGATGACACCTTAAGACTGCGATCACAAGCGCTTTCTCCACGGAGAACTTACGCGTATTCGTCACTAACTCTCCCTTCCTATGCTTGGGAGGAAAATACCGACTACCGTTGAAAGCCACATAGGTGTGCAGTTAGTCTTTTACCTTTTCTATGGAGCAGGATAACATAAATGAACAATGAGGTGCCTAAAGAAGAGGATACGTGAACACATGACGGCCTGGCTAAGTAAAGTGGTATCGAGTCCTATTCTCGCATTTCCCGTCGATAAGAATCGTTATGTATTGAGAACGGAAGGAAGTTTGTAGGTAGGACGAATGTTATGTAGGTAAAACAGAAGGCTGCTTTTAGGCAGAATGTCATGTAGGCAAAACAGAGGACTTTCTGAGGCAGGACGTGTACTGAGGACGAAGGCACAGTTCAAGTCACGCGTCATGTTGACACCGCGGCGTATATGGTGTGGGGTAAATGTAATAGGCCGAATGTTAGCCAATCAGAATAAGGACAGGGGTGAGCCGCTGGCCAGGATCGAAGGCTGGTCAGTCAGAACAAAGAAAGGGGTGACTAAGTGTCCGTGACCTTGAGCAACACTTGACGCGCGCCTCGAGTCATGAAGTCCCGAGACTACGGATGGGCATGCATGGCAAGAATCACTGGGCCTATCCTAAGTAAGCCTTTAAGCAGACGAGGTAGTGGCTATACGGCTATTGAATCAAGTGCTATATTGTCAGGAAACTTTTATAAGCGCACTCTTCCTCCTGTGGCCGTCACACATTCAGTTATATACTAACAGGCATGCTTTAAGACAGATATGAAAATATTAGTGACCTATTCTGCCACATGCACTTCCTGCGCCGCCTACAGTCAGCGCTAAACCTGATGCCTTATCTTCCGGGAATTGGCGTCTCCCCCATCTATTGTCCTCAGTCTATCTCACATTGGAGTACAGAGCTGGCTTAAGTCAGCACTAACATTTACGTCTAGTTTTCCGTGTTTGGCCTCTCTTGCAGTGGCATCCCTCCCCCGTCCTCTGTCTGCCACATTTGACCTATCCTCCTGTTGAGGTTGAGCAGCGACATGCCACATTAGTTATCACAGGACAATTACTGCGTCCTTGATTTTCCCAGAAAACTGTCGTGAGCGCCACTTCTTAGCATTACCGTAAGTTCCGCAATCACTGTGGGCTACAGTGCTTATAGATTTCCGCCGAAATTACATCGTATCCTAGTGCCTGCCCGTTGAAAAGTTGTTGCACGGCCCAGGTAATTTCTAGTAGGGAAGACGAGAGGTCGGGATCATTGTTCGTATCTACTCGCTGGAGCTGGTCGGTGGCAGCATTGAAGATGGTTGATTGGCGGTTGAGAAATTTTCTAGTGTGTTCTTTCCACGACTTCTGAATTTATAATTTGCTAAATCAGTAGTATTATTCTAGTGAAGGTAAGCAATGACGCGTTTCCCTTGATACAGGAGCCATTGATGACCTTGATGGATTTGAAAATTTTCATTTCCTTCTGATCCACATACTGTTGTATATCTTCAACCTTGCGTGTCATTCAAAGGTACTGCATCCATAAATCTGGGTTAAATTCACAAGTAAAAGCATTTGCTGCTGTGCTGTTAAGGCCCAGTCCTTTATGGAAAAAAAGAAACGATACGCTAGATGGCAAGTATAGATTATTTTATACATAAGCAGTGGAGAATGAATGGGAGGTAGTAAACGGTCAGACGAACGTATATCCGGTCCTTAGGGGGACGGAGTTCGAAATGCGTGAGCTCGGCAGCCATCAAATGAGATCCTGTGTCTTAAAAGTGCTCGAATTGACCGGACCGGGGGAGGCTGCCGCTGGAGTGTGCGTACTTGGTATCAACCATGAGAGGTTAAGAGTTAACGCAGATTATAGAACTAAGTTCAGTATATTAAGAGTAGTAGGCAATGCCATTGAAGACCCTTTTGTTAATTGTATACAAATATAGTCAACATAAATATGTTAATATGAAAAAAGTGAGTAGAATATACAGGTCCACATTTTTTAACAGTTAAATCTATGCATAATCTTCTTGACGATCGCAGGTAATAATTACCGAATAACAGGTTTTATTTTAATTTGTATGTGTAAGGAAATCGTTGATAAGTCCTAACGATGCTTTCCTGTGCATTTGAAATGTATCTGTTAAATATACACAAAGATTGCGCTGAAATATGTCTGTCAAGTTCGCCATTCTGAACTCCTCGGGCAGTTCTTTATAGGCACTGGTTACTCGCTGTGAAGATGAATGGCTGTGGACCTCCAGAAAGAATAAGTTACCTCGGAGTTTGAGGGACTTTCCACGAAGGTAAGTCGATGCGACGAATACTAAAGCCCTCCCTTATTGACGCGGATTTAAATACCACTGAAGCCGCGAATTATTCCCAATTGGGTCAATCTACTAGTCATTTTAGAATGATTAAAAAGTTTGCACACTTTTATACGAAAGTACTGTTAAAGTCAGATTTTTTGATATTATTGTAATATTGCTCCCGAATGAATGAGAAAATTCACGTTCCAGATATCTACTTGGATAAGGAAGGAGACGAGTCGAGCACTGGATCATTGAATTTATGTTCCTGAGCTTTTGGCTTCACACGAGAAGCTATTGTCAGAGCAAATGAGAAAACAGCAGGCGTTGGCTACGCGTGAATAGGATTGGTAGGGGGAGGAGGGATGACACTTGTACTTGGTCCATGTGCACGCCGCGTCCATTCTCATGTGGAGCCGAAAACTCAGGGCAATAAATTAATTGATCCAGTACTCGATTCGTCTCCTTCCCTTTCCAAGATATATTGCTCCGTCTGTAGGATAAAAAGGAGCAGTTTTGAGACAATGATTTTGTGCATTATATTTGTTGGGGTTGCGTCACAGCTCCCTCCTTGCTTAGGTAACCCATGAAAAAGTGATGCAATAAATAGTTCACTGTTTGGCCACTTATCATACCTTACTGTTTTTAACTTAACTCAAATAGACGTTTAAGAGTTTTGGTCGAAATTTCCTGAGGTACAAAATGTTTACACTTGAAACTTGATACGATGGCTCAAATGATTCCAACTTTCGTTGAAGAAGACATATGATCGAACACCAGGACGAATTGTATTTATTTCTTCCAATGTTATCGACTGCAGTCTAAACTATCTCGTGCCTTGTAATATGACTGTAGCCGACTTTAGGCTCCCGGCCACATTAACGGTTCTCACGTTCATGTGAAAAAGGAGGAAATCGGGTTGCTATAATTTTCTGACTAATTACATCAATAGCCATCGCTTAACTCGGACTTAAAAGTAGCAAAACCCGTCTCTCTATCTCATAACCATCCTCTCTGCGTCAAAATATTGGCACTAAAAATAACCAATACGCTTCCATGTTTAGGGCCTGTGTATGTGAATGCGATGGCGACTGTCAGGTAGGAACTCAATTACTGTTTCTAATAATAACTGCCTAGACGGAGCAGAGCGAATTTGCTAATTCGACATCCGCTACTGCCTCATAAGATTGATTAATGTGATAATGTAGCGAGTAAGACTAACGTTTTCTGAGGCAGATTTCTCTCTGCATAGAAAATTTAGTCGACAAAATGTGAACGATTATTTTGTTTTACTGAAAAATATTCTGTTTTTTATAACAAAAAAGTAATGCATCGGGGACCTTTCGCCAGAAATGACTTAAGTTAACTGACTGCATACTGTAGACCGGTAAACAATACGACCTCAGTTTGCATATGTATTCCAGTGGATGTTTTGTCCAATAGGACAGCAGATCTTTCAATTTAACTTTCTCAAATCCAATCCAACACGTAATTGTTATGGGCAAAACAAGTCTGAAGGATTTTATGATGATCAATAGCATGCAGCAGTTAATTTCTCTCCACGGCGATCGACAACGGTAAGAAAGTTCGGATGTTATGAAGGGATATTTGCCAGATTTTCTTATATGCAATGACCCAAATATGAAATAACAAGACGTTGGTGGGATTCGAACCCGCATAACAGGGAAGGCCTTTACGCAGCCAGCGCTCTCCGACTTGAGCTATGGCACCACGCCGTGCGCAGTGAATTTAATCACGCTTGAATCGCTTTTACCGTCCAGACTTTACTGCATGTGTTGAATCCACAAATACTGAAGAGAAAGCTGAATGCCCAAGCTGGATTTCATAAGCAATGATATAGAATCCATCATTATGAATACAATGCTGACTAATTATTTAGGGGCTTTTGGCAGATTTGCTTAATTTAATTGGTCTAATTGGTGGATTCCATACGAGCGGTAAAGTTGGGCGAGTAAAGTCGATCCAAGTGTCATTTAAATTGGAAGTACGCGGCGTGGCGTCGTAGCTCAAGTGGGAGAGAGTTTTCTGCCTAAAGGCCCTCCCTGCTATTGGGTTAGTCTCCTGCCAACACCGCGAGTTTTTTCACAATTGGCTTATCTAGTGTTCAGACGGCGTATTTAGTATGATCTTCGAAAATGCAGTAGGAAAGTTAATGCGCGCATATTCAAAGGACCTTACAATAAAATCACGAAGTAATTATTATAAAAAGTTTGTAGGGAAAGTTGCAAAAAACACAATAGGTTTGTGGGAGATAGCTCGACGATTCTTTGTTGATCAGATTTTCGCACAGTTAATGAAGCGGGCTATTACAGATAAAAACGAAAAAGCGATATCCCAAAAGAAAAAATGTCATTCCCAAAACTATAGACACGCTCGTGTTCCTGGTATTTGCATGGATAAGAACCAATCCGGTGCTCGACAATTTTCTTTCCTTATATACTTACTGCGCGTATCTGAGGGCCGAGTAGTTATCACGCACGAATTGAGGCAGTTGTTTGCATCCCAGGTATATGTGTAGATCTCGGTG
>JAYGXS010000003.1:32740385-32769344 GCA_036362985.1 Ligula intestinalis
GTATCATTAAAAAAAGAATCATCATTTTAGTTGTCCGAGCTTTCGAGCTCTTTCTGGAGTCCGTCGTCAGCGATAAAAGGCGTAAATGAAAGACAAGCAACATTTATAGGACGCAGGGGCTAATAAATCGTTATGGAGGGGAGGGTTAAGGGGAGGGGGAGAGAGAGGGGTGAGCAGTCAACCACCAGTGCCATTAGTTCGGATTTTCTACTACCTTTGCTTCTGAATTGTGTGCTGGTCTGTAAATATCTCTGCCACCAAGTGAACTTTTGGCTTTCTCATTGTAGTCTTCACGATTCATTACGACGGTTTACTATCCCTTATCCGCTGGCAGAATGATGATATGATCATCGTTTGTAGTTTTTTAATACCTTTTGACTAACTTTTCGATACGCATTGGGCTGGACAGTGTGTCATCAGCCAGGAGATGAACGGAGTGTTCCTTGTTGTTCGTTGTTTGAGTCCTCACATGCATGGCTTCTAAGGCTACAATTAAATTGACATGGTAAGAATCGACAGTGTTAAAACTACCTTCATGCTGCAGCACTCCTAATTGTTGTTCCGTTAGTTGCTTGGAGGACAGGTCATGTACCAAGTTTGAGCTTCCCGTGTTAGATGATTGCAACTTATCCTGCTTTTGATCCAGGATTTTTCGCTTCTTGACTTGTCTGAGATGCGCCAGCGCAGTGATTGTCTGAGCTAGGTCTTTAGTTATAAGGATCACCGAGAACACGTGCACAATCTCTTGTGCTGCCCAATCATAGCTTCGTATTTATGTAGACGCTGGTGGCAGTAATCGATCAGGGCTCTTTTCGTCCGCTTGGTGAATCTTTTTGCAAGTTCTTTGCCCATAACCATGTAAACGGGAGGCTTATACTTCAGACATCGGAACGTCAGTCCATCCATCATGCATTCGTGCAAAAAATGTAGTTGCTCGTAAGTTGCTGCCTTTCGTGTAGCAAATATCTCCCAACTACGGGCTGGGCGAGGCGCACCACGACGAAAATTCTCACGAATTGAGGCCAATTTTCGAATCCTAAGTATATGTGTAGATAGAGAGATAGAAGGCATTGCGATCACCGAATTCATGCTCAGTGATCGCAATGCCTTCTTACTTTATATCAAGTTATCACGCAGACGGACCATTGTCTGCGACCGTTTGTGATTATGGGTTTCAGTGCGAATTCAAAAGGCCTGGCCAATAAACATGTGCTTCTGATGATAAATAAATTATGGTGATCAATTTGCGGACATTAAAACGTGAGACAAACCCGAGTAAGTAATTACTGCACACCGAATCATGAATAAGGTAGGTTCGTTTCGGCATGGCACCAGCATCTTACAGTTAAAGTAGAATTTCTCTGACTCTTAACCAGTGACCCCCCTCCCCCGAACACGCGGCCCATAGTCCAACCACTAACACCCCCCTCCCCTCACTAGCACAACCTATCGCCGCGGGTGTCACGTCACCATAACCCTTCCACCCAATCCCCCCTTCCCTCCCCCGTCCGTTGTAACCTCTGCCTCCAAAACCTCTAGTGTGACATTCCCAGCCCTAACTTTTAATTGAGTCTGACGACGAACACGTGATACTTGTTCGAAAATTCACGAGTACAACTCGATTTTCCGAAGATCTTCTTTCTTTTCATCATATCCTCTCGGAATGCAACTTACTTAACTTATCCAGTTACTGCTCCCTTGCGTGTCCACTTGGAGTATGTATTTTTAGCGTCAGGAAGGCATCATCTAAACAAACTTAGTTTTGAAATAACGTGATGAAAGTGTGCACTGATAGAATGTAACTATTTGTAGTAATCTTAGCGGAAACAGTCCTTTTACGGCAATAGTTAACGGTGTTTCGCAATTGATGGTAAACTAGAAAATAGCCATTGAAAACAACTCCTCCAGAGGCAGGGATAAAAAAGTCCCCATTTAAAAAAAACTTTTTAGGAGACTAGATTTTTTTAGGAAGGTAAGAAAGAGGTGTAGGGTATGCTAATACTGCTGTAGCCGTTCAGAGTGGGATAATGAAATCTGTGGATAGTTCGCGCGTGGTCGCTAATGCGCACAACAATAAATCTCGCAAGGAAACATCAGGTGACGTTGGGCCTCGACATCGAAGGAGCCAATAAGAATTTTGCTAAATTTTAGTAGCCAAGTCAACGAGACCACTTGAGACTGAGTATGTTCATGTGACTTCCAGCGCTTGAATGACTGGTGATTTATCAAGATATCTTTATTCTTGTCCATCTGTGCTTTTAGATTCGAGTAAGAACCCTGCAACAGTTACATGAGTAACATTTTTTGTTCCAATGACCGAAAGCCGTTAGAAGCTGCTGACAAATGCATGCAAAATATCTTAACACATACGGATAGTTAATGTAGGCATGCAATGGAAATCATAAGGGCACACCAAAAGATGAAAAATATTCTATCTTCTTTCACTTTATTTTAAAGTAACCCGACGAATCGTCCTGGTGATTCATTACAATTCCATGATTTAGGCTAATTTGCAATTTGTTCAGGCTGGGCGAACGCGGTTCTACCGTAGGTCAACACAGATGGTAAATTTCGCGCGGCCGAAAAGTGCACTCCAGTGTGTTAACGCCTTATGTAATAGAACAGGTCAACCTCACCAAAAAGTGCACGAGTAATTTCCGGTCACATTCTAGTCACTGTGCGGGTTGTGACTGCAACTCCCTCCGAACGACAACGGTAGCGTGTCTTTACATACGTAACGCGACTCTAATGTTGCTTTAAACGTAATTTTTGCGTTTGAAAATGTCTGTCCAAGACGTTTACTCATAAAAAGGCCTACTTTAGTTGGCCTTAACTGTGAAACCTTTTCGACCTCGGTGCGAGTTGAACCAATGCAGCAGGGAAGGCTTTTGCGCGACCCACGCTCAACCATTTAGCTGCGAGGCTCACCGTGCGCCATGAACTTAATCACACCTGGACTTATTTTACCCGACCAATTGTAAAAACAAACACTCACGGGCTCAGTAGGAGTCGAACCCACACAGCAAAGAAGAGTTTAAGGCAGCCAGCACTCTACAATTGAGCTGCGAGGCTCACCGTGACCATACATTTAATCACGCGTGGGTCGATTATACCCGTTTAATTAACTGCTCGTCTGTAGTCCACCATCACGGAACAACAAGCTGACTACTCAAGCAAGATTTCCTAAGCTATCATAAAGAACCCATTAGAAATACTACTAGGCTTACTTCATTTTAAGGGGGGGGGGGTAGTAAAGCCTTGCCTGCTATGTGGGTTCGACTCCCACAAAGGCCTCGAATGTTTTTACAATTGGGTCAACTGAAATAAGCAATTCTGCCAAAATTCACTACCAAACCTATTTTAGTTCATTCAGATACTGTCATAACTGACCTTCTTAATATTTAAAAGAGGTACACCTTCCAGACCCAAATACGTCATTTAGTTTTTGGAGTTTAGAATGTTGTTCTATGTTTGCAGTGATATTCACTTGTGGTAAAGCAAATTCTTTTTTGCACACTAAGCTTAAAGCATCCTCACGAACTAATTTGGTTTTAAGAACGTTATAACTTAAAAAATAATGCTAGGGTTTATATATCAGTATCTTTGGAAAGACGCAGCAACACAGGCATCGTACCTGAAATATTTTGAAAAATTAAAACTCAGTCACAATTCTCGCATAAGCTACAGTTCTAAAAAATAAGTATTGTCCCATCTTTGTTGCTAACGTGCAGATAACTGAAAGATTTCCTTGTTTAAAGAAGATGATAAAAGGTAACTTTAATGAGTGAACTATCGAGTTTAGTGCCCCAGCTCGTCTTCGAACTAACAGCAAAAGTGCAATAAACAACTAAAGTGTCGAAACTTCCAAAAAGTCAATCGATATATGGGGTGAGGCGTGATTAGTAGGTGTGACCTCAGTCCGTCTCTGCCGTGTGGCCCTCGTCTTCTTTATCTTCCTTTGAGTGCTTTTAAATACGATCCAACTCTACGTGCCGGTTGGTGCATGAATCGTCGGAATGCGTCGCTTCGAGGAATTTTCGGCCTTTTTGTAGAGGCAAACTCCGGCAATGCGTCCAAAGGGTTTCCTGTGTCGAGGTAAGGTATAACCACTGTGGACAGATGGTCACGTCACTCCCCGACCAATTAGTTCTCGTGGATGCGTGTAGAGATGGATCTGCCTGTTTGGCCACAATAAACAGTATCACAACCTCCGCATAGGATTTTGCAGATGGCTTCTCTCTTATTAAGATAGCTGACCCTATCCTTTGGGGGTACTAGCTGGGTACGTAAAGCAGCCATCGGTTTGTACGCCACTTTTATTTGGTGTTTCCGCAAGTGTCTTTATACGAGTTCAGACACATTTGTGTGTTAAGAGACGTACATTGCTACAATAAACCGAATAAAATAATTTTTATTGATAGCATTTTTGGTCCACATACGGGCATCGGATAATGATAGCCCGACCGTAGGCTGCACGGGAATAGTCTGAACATGAAGAGAAACGGGGGACTTTTGAAAGTAACATTCAAACCCATTCAGGAAAAGATACTTAGAATACAATTTGACTTATATGCGCAGGAAAAAGGGCAGTAAAAAGTTGGTAACAATCTGGTGTATGGCTCGCTAATGGAAGCCAAACCCTCAGAAATATATAGCACGTGACCATTGGCAATTTATATTATTACCATTTTAGTTTTATTTATTTTATTTTTACGGTTTATTTAGTTTTTTAATATATTTAACATATATTTTTTTTATTTGTCAATTATCACAGGTTTAACACTAATAATAATGACATCTGCATTTTTCCGTTTTTGCTTCATTTATAACATTTATTTTCCATATTTCCTTCCCCTATTGCCCCGCGTACCGTCGGTCCCGTGTCACACAATTTTGTGGGTTTGGTTTCCGTAGTAAGCTCTCTGCTAGAATCTTACCAATAAATATAAACAAATCTAATTTACTAAACGTATTTAACAAACACGACTTGCATAAAGCAGTAATAACGTATATAAGGGTGTAAGGGTGTAAGATTAGTAACTTAATGACTTGCCACTTCCATAATTGTGGTCATAATATAGCCATTTCTCCAATGCCGCAGCATATTGACAACTTTGATCGACCCCAAAGTATCAGAAGGACAGAGGCTCAATTATTTGCAAATCAATATCACCATTTATTCATGCCTTTTGAAGGTTAATCACTGTTTAACCAAAGTAGCTTCCTATCGTGAGTTTTTTTGACATTCCTGATACACTTTGTTGACATGAAGCCTGAACATGACAGTATATTACTTTTACATAATTACTAACTGTACCCACAGCATAAATACTAACTTTAAACCAAGATGCGCATGTTTCGCCGAACTTGTTCCGTTGCCTGATGCATCTGCGAGAGATCCAGCTGATAAGTATTGGTAAAGGTTGGCCTTACTACCCCATATCACGCTGTCCAGGTTACTCGTCCGACCGTGCACTATCGATCAAGCCGCCGGCCGTGATAAGTGCTCTGCCCCAGTACTATGCTCAGTTCGCAAACCACTCGGCATATTATCTCACTCTTTAGACCGGCATCTAATTGGCCCAATCAGAACGCTATATTGGGTATGCTAAAAAACGTTTCCTTTTGCAATTCTTCGTATTGCGTTCTTCCTTTACGGTTTAACCAACGCGTTATTAGGTGGTGGAATTTTGGCCTTCAGACAATATTTACAACCATACGAACCCCCGGCGACGTTTCGAGTGTTTTTTGGTTAACACGAGTTTTATTTTTCTCATTTAATATATGAGAAGCGCAGTGCGCAAACATGGAGCAAAATTCGTCAGAATAAACCCACTTATTTTCTTAAGTTCAAATATTCACATCACTTTTTGGGCCGAAACTGAATACGTTTGTCCTGATGGATTCACTCAAACTTTGCACATGAATTCTCGTGGAAATGGAACAAGACGCTGACAATTTGCTCTTAGATAGGACGCTTGAGTAATTTTGCCAATCAGAGCGTTGTTCTGATCCTGTACGTTGACTTTTAAATGAAAAAAAAACCATATGATAAAGAGCACGTGGGAGGATCACAGGTGCGACATATTGGCCACAAAGTACAATGACTGACGTCACGGACAGTCGTAGGCGAAGTAAGCAAGGGCTGTGCGCATGATTTAATTTCCTCAAAATGGTACTATAATACTATAATACTATAATACCTGAGTGGTCGCTATTAACACAAACAAAAATGACGAAAATATGAATTTATACCACGGGAGATGCGTCAATCACTAGCAAACATGAAAAAAGGCGGCTGAAAATCAAGAATGCCGCAAGACGAGCGTTTGACCATCGCGAATGATCACGTTTTCTGTGTGTCTCTTAAATGACCGCAAGGCGATGTTTTGGGTATGAATTGGACAGCAGACTGAAATATTATGAGCATTCTCCATTTTGCCGGTTTTACTATCCACCTATAGAACCAGTTGCTACGGCTGTCAGGACCTCTGGCGGGGCCCAAGGCAGAGCGAGGCAGATGATTTTCATTGGCAGTCGGTTGCACGTTCATCAATAAGTGCCAATATCCTTCTACACAACCCGGCAAGTCAGAGAGCTCGAAGCTCAATTATTAGGGCATTTGACTTTGAAAAAAAGAGTTCGCTTTTTCAATACTCTGGTAAGACACTATTTGGGTTTGTGCATGACTGCCTGACGATTGCTAATAGGCCAGAAAAGCCGATTTCAGTCTCCGTGTCTTTGGCAGTAGTGCAGTAGCCGCCGAAGACCATGCAACGCTTATTATGAAATTTGCCTGGACACTTGCATGCATTTGAAAACACTATTGTGATCCATTAAGTTTATTGAATTCTGCAAAAGCCTTTAACTAAGTTAAATCATCATTTTAGTTAGGTTTATTAAGAGAAATGACCATTAAAATGGGGGAAATTGGGCGTAGGCTCATACAGAAGGAATTTCCTATGCTATTGCGAAAAAGCGAACCAAACCGCACATTAAAGTTGATAATACTAAGATGGAACTCCAAAATAAATAAAATAGGAGCAAACTATATTTCTTCCAGAACTGGAAAAGTTTATACAAAATTGTTCAGATTGAAGTGAAGCCAAGTTAAGGGAACCAAATTTGTTAGCAGTAACATTGAACATATGTTTTGAAGAAATTATGTCTAGCTATCTGGTGAAGTTTTTTGTAAAAAATTCACTAACAGAAGAATTTTTGTTTGAATGCAGCAATGAACCTAAATGTCCTTCAATAAAAACCAAATGTCGAACATGTTTTCGTTAATTTAACACAAGTAATGCCTTATTAAATGTAAATCGTGAAGAAAAATAATTTTTCGTATACTGTACAATCCCCTCTTACTTTATTTAGAAACGGAACAGACGTAAGAATAATAAGTACTTCAAAAAATGGCAATTTATGTGGCCGTTTTTTATAATTCGCCAGTATATATCTAAAAGTGGGCTTAATCTACTCTTGCGGAAGGTAAACTATTGTAAAGAAAAAAAGGTCTTTTATTTCCAGTCAAATTGACTTGTTTATCTTCAAAAAACTAAAAGAAATTCTCAAAATTCTCAAATTTCATTGTGACAGTACGTTGGAGCAATTAAATATACACAAAAGTTCGTCAGCTGAATATCTAATCAAAGCAATTTTTTAGAGGGTACCTTTCATGAAATGTTTTTACTAATCTAAGGAATAGTAGTTGCAGAGTTATACTGCATACATAATTTACTCTTGACAATGTGGTTTTCTGTTTTGAGGCATTTCTACAAAGAAGCAACATGGTCATCATTCTCAGAACTTATATCAAAAAACACTTTTTGTCGGTAAATACTCGAACAAATTCGCAAATTATGAATTGAATAGTAAAGATAGTAAAAACAAGCAATTTGATGACACACTTTTTTCGATGACATTCAATAAATACGTCACCGGTAAGAACAGACTCTACAGAATATTTTGACTTCAGAAAAATTCTTTATAGAAAGTGTTTGCTTCCAGTTTTCAACTTAAAACAATATCTAAATTTATTGTTCTAATTTAGAGCCCTTTTTTCGTCTCTAGAACCACGGCATTATCGAGAAAATTTCGTATTCCTTTAAAAACACGTAGTAATTCCTATAGTTATTTTAAGCACTAAATAGGCCTTATGCCGTTCATTATTATTTCTATGTTTTCCTAAATACATTCCCACTGGTATTGGAGTAATGATCAAACTTATACAAATTAAGGAAAATTACGTGTTCAACGGCGACCACCGTACTATCCACCTATTCTCCTTTGTCTTACCTCATGACCCTACACTGTGGCGAGCGCTGCACGCAAAATGCTTACGCTTTTAAAAGATTGACCATTACTTCCCTACCGGCAATTACAAAAACCTAGAAATAAGGATGAACAGCAGAAGACACATCATGTACTTAAAAGAATAATAAGAAGTAATAATTAGTAGATAGGTGGTTGTTGCTCGAGACTTTACTAATGTATAGTCCAGATCAACAGCCATCAAGACGTCAAGCCCGGTGGCTCGATGGTTAAAGCGTTTGCCTCTGACCGGAGAGACGCAGGTTCGAAACTCGAGAGTAGCGGCAATTTCCGCTGCTGCACTTGAGTAGAGTATATTTAGCTGACGACGCCTAATAAGGCAGAAATTGCCATTCTGGGTTCTCTGTCTTACGGTAATATGTCCTACAGAGTAATAATTGTGTGTTAAGAAGGATAACAAAATCTTGATAATTAATATGCGAAAAATTTCAAGGTCCAGATAAAATATTCCTTACATCCTCCCCGGAAAAGGAAGAAGAAGAGACGATTTCTGGCACCAAAGTGTATTCTGTCTGACGTTTCAAAAGCTCGCTCGCTTCCATCGTCAGAGCGTCGTGTCTGTACTGCTGATCGCGTCAGATAAATGTGAACGACCATTCGCCTCGCTTAATGCCCATGTGTCAATCGATTGCACCAATCGATTTTCCTGACTGTTTCAATAGCTCGTGCCCTAACGAGCGTCTTCTTGAGCTGTGTCAAGTCGTCTTAGTGTCTCGTGAGCTATCGTTTATCCGACTCACGTAAAAATCCTTCCGCTCGTTGCTGACGTTAGAGCTATACATGAATTGCAAAGAACAAAATTGTTGGAGACCTACATGCAGTGGACTCTGCAGCAGGTTAATTTAGGCCGTGCATTTGCCTTTTTGAGGAAAGCAAACAACGAAATACCAAATTTTACAAGACGAACCAGGAACTGATTAAAGCCTGGACATCGGATGGAAACTCAGCTGACGGATGTATTGAGCTAGCGCCCGCATATATTGCCCTGCGCAGGTATCTCCAGACTCACGGTTCTGGTAGTTAAGTGGTTCTCTTCCCCTTCTCCCCCTCTCCTACGAATTTTAATTGACTCTTCCCCTATACATGCTGCTTGTTTTCGTTGAAGATTTTATTTCTGTAAATATTACCACCCAACTCGCCGATGTCGCCTACTTGCACAGACTCACGTAGTCCGCAGTGACGAAATCCAACCAAAATTCTGAAAAAAGGACCCGAGGTTAATTGCAATCCTTAATATAGTGCAGCCCGAACGCAATGCATTTAAGGATACCGACTTCAAAATTGGCTTCTTTCCAGCCAAAAGTAGAAGCAACATTATACAACAAAATGAGTAGCTGATTAGCAGCCATTTTTCAATCCTTTTAAATTCGAAAAAAGTGTTCAAAAATAAATTCTTTCTTGTACTCATTTGGCAGCATATGTTGTTTTTTTCAAGTTGCAAGCTTAAAAATGAGTTTGTTGTGATTTTGAAATCTTTTATAAATTTGAGCATTATTAATACCGCTATAGTATATACAAAAATTATCTTATCTATTTATGGATGCTGTTTGCAAAGTATAACATAGAGAAATGTGTAGTTTTACTTAGTGCAATATTAACAACATGTTGTTCAGAAAACTGCAATGAATACGTAACAAAATGTCGGAATCAAAATTACTGTAGGATTTAAGATTTTTCAAAAAGTGATAGAAACAACTTCTTTACTTAAAAACTCCAAAGAAGGTTTTTTCTAACAAATATTTACAAGGGAGGCTAATTTCGCGAAATATTTTACAAAATATATTAGAACTTATAGAAACTTCAAAAAAAAAAACTTAGAAATATACGCTATCATTAAATTGTCAGTTTTAAATAGCGCAGTCTTTCAAAGCAGCCGGTAAGGAGCTCGTTCTTATGCCGGCATCTTGAAATACATGAAAGTTTTTTCTATAACGCTGTGCGATAATAAATATAACAATTATAATTCAGTAATATTTTTCGAATTGAAGCCACTTTTCAGAAGTTTGGTTTTACATTGCATGCGGTAGGAAATCTACTGTATTTTGCTCTTTCGTCGTTTCATTGCAATAAGCATTTTTACCGAAATATTTACTAAAAGGGTGTTAACTATGTCTGCCGAATAACTAAAATCAACCTCGCTTTTCCGGCTCTATCTGACGCGTCCTTCGATGAAACCGTTATGGTTTGGCAAATATTCTTAATATTGGTTGACTCAATTGTGAAAAAGTAAACACGGTATGCGGCGGAATTTGAACACGCATAGTATAAAAGGCGTTTACGCGAAGCCAACGCTCTGACCACTTAAGCAACAAACGCGTTACCTAGCACCACGAATTTAATTACACTTAGGTCGATATTTACCCGCCAAACTTTACCGCTCAAATGGAATCCACCAATAAGGAACAGCAAGATGACCGGCCAAGCAGGATTTCCTCAGACATTATCTAAAATCTACGAAAAAGACGACTAGGCTGACTTATTTATTTAGTAGGTTTGGCATATTTACTTAATTTGGCATTGATTTACTTAATTTACCCAATTGTGAAAAAACCGGCGGTGTTCAGCAGGACTTTCCAAACGCCGGTTTTGCTAACTACAGGATGTTGACTATGATGCACCCCCTTCAGAGGTTAGTGCGTAGGAGGTCACTTATTTAAAGTAAACATTTCAAACTCTAGCGCAACAACAGTTTATCTCAAGCACCCTCGACATTACAAGGTTAATCGCCCCCTCCGCAAAACTAGGGTGGTTATTTTTACATCAAGACAGGTAGGCACATGGAAACCTTCGCGTGGGTAAATAAGTCAGCCCTAGATGTACTACGTTTATCCTTGTTTCTTTATTTTAAACACAGTAATGACGTCTTCTGCACACCAGGCTAACGCCTTTCGCAAGACACCTTTGAAAAATCTGCTTCTCATACAATAACAATTGCTACTGATGTCCTCAGTTGCATATTTTGGCCAATTATATCAGTACCCGACCTTATTCAGGGTGATTGCAGAAAGTCATAGCGCATCTTCTTATCTCTCGAAGGATAATAATTATTCGGTCCACAGTTGACAGGGTTTGATCATTTGCACTTTTAAGAAGGTCACTAAGCTGAATTCACAAGAGAAAATTAAAAAAAAACAACGTAAAAGAGAAGCAAAACTTCCAGCAGTGACAACTGGAAAACTTGCTGCACATAGCTTGATAGATACATGGCCACAACCCGGGATGAGCCGTCCTACTGCAGGTGACAGTACACTTCGTCCAAAGAAGATGCGACCAATGCAACAATAATTTTTTCCCTTTATTTTATTTTTGCGACTGTTCGACCCACTTGCAGTTGGAGTTGCACACAGGCCAGAAGCACCCATCAGGCGCCAGTTCATGAGACTGAAAAACCCACTACCACGGAAAGAAACATTTGAAGTCGTCTTAAGGATCTGGTGCAGTTGCAGGAAAAGTAACAACATCGGAAAAACCGGAGGATTACTTCGAATGCGAGTGGCCGAGCTTGTAGTAGTGGTGAGGAAGAGAGAGGCTAACTCCCAGGTTGCAGCTCACTCAACGGGATCCAGCCATAGTTTCCGGTTTGACAAGGCCGAAATCCTCTCAAGAGGTGAGAACCGTTTGAGCCATGAACTGATCGAGTCACATTTCGTAGACCCCACGCCCATTAAGAAGCACAACGATCTGGCGTTTCCCTACTCCTTACTGAGACATTGCCTGAGCAAGAGAACCAGTGGGAAGGGCTGGGCCCATCAAAAACTCTGACGACAGTGTCGCACAATTATCAGGTGGGCATCCAACGCAGACGAGGAAATCGTGGCTGTTCATGAGTCGAACGCAGATTTTCAAGCTATCACCGCACCAATAAAAACCCAGAGCGGTGGCAACAGGATCTAATTATAGCACGCATACGGATGACCACTACGAGCCATAAGACCGTGTAAACTGTGCATGTAACATCCCTATCTACACATGTCTCAGACTATCCTGCGATTGCCTTTGATAAGGATTTCCGACAGAATCCGAAAAGTTAGGAAAATAACACTGTTGTTCCAGTGGTCGCGACTTCTTCTGAACTGCTTCCTGGAAGTCACATATTCAATTCTATTACTAATTCACTTGCCATTTCCTCACAGTCAAAAACAGTGTGAAATCATTCGTTAAGGAATGTTCACCTGACCGCTAACGGAACTCATCTGCACCACTCTGCCTTAGGCCATGCCAGAGGTTCTAATAGCCGTTACAGCTTGCAGTAGTAGACAGCCAATATTGTCGGCAAAGAGCGGGACCAATAAGCTCCGTAGGTGGTCAGGTGAGCGTCCAGCACCAAGTGTCAATAGCACCTGACCTACATAAACCGAAGAGACAACGAGCTGGTGGCCCAATGGTTAGCGCGTTAGACTCTAATCGAAATATTGCGAGATCGACGCTCCGACAGAGCACTACTTGGGTCTGGTATGACTGACTGACGACGGCTAATAAGCCAGAAATACTGATGCAAGCGAACATGCGAGTCCCAGGAAGTAATTGAGAAGTAAAAGACGATTCAATCGCTATGACAATATATTTATTCATCTGACGTTTCGAAATCCGTCGCGGATTCATCATCAGAGACATACCCCCAGAACAGTAGCAGAAACAGTTTGTGTTTGCACAAGATTTTGCCGTAAAATTTAAACGTACAGAATAAAAATCGATAAATGTCTTCAGTGTGTGCCAATTCGTTGCATCAGCAATGACTATCTTGCCCTGCGGCGTTGGCATAGGTTGATGTGGTCGCCTGTGTGTGCCCCGAGCAATGACTTGTTTTGGCCAATTTTAGTGTCAGTTCCGAATATGGATTGGGCAAATCATTGCACCGTGAGAGTTTCAATCGCGAGAGACTGATTTTCGTAAGAACGTTCTTCTCTTTTTCGGGTATTAGTCCACTGCCACTAGCCAGTCAGCTGTCGGTAGGAAATTTGGGTGCAACTAATTGATAGATAAAATTTGCTCATTAACCGTTGCCACACAAGACGTAGTTCCATACGAAACACACCGAATTTTCACAAAAAGGGAGTAGATTGCCCTGAGTTCCCGCATTTTAGAGTACCCTAATGGCGACAGACGAAAAAAGGAAACTAAAAAGCCCGTTTCCTTTTTGCATGTGGTTTATGAAGGATGGGTTTATTTGCGGTTTATGAACTGGTTGGCACATGTGTGATGATGGGGTCTGGTCTGTGGTGTTTTAGTACAAAATGGTACGAAACAACCGCTATGGGGGAGTTGTCATGTGTTGACAATTGGGTGTGAAATGGCGATCAGTTTTTTTGACGCGCATGCGTAGGCAACCGCGTAGGACCATAAGATGAATGTGCCTGTACAATGCAGGCAACTGAGATAGTGGTCGTGACTCTGTCGTGAGTGGTCTTGTCGACAAGAAGAAGGTTCCAGAAATCACAAGACAGCTCCCCTTTAAAGACAGTAGCATATCCATGTCTGCTGTTATTCTTTTAGGCTGGATCTGCGACAGATTTTGAAACATCGGGTGAATAACACTCTTGTCCCAGTGATCCCGTCTACCTCCTCTCAATTCAGAATATTATTTGGCAACTGGACATTTTTGGTCAATTCTCCTCAGGCCATATATTCATATGGCATTGCAAATGGGAGTCAATCAGAGCGCGGATAAGTTCATGCTGCTAAGTGACTTCGGGACACGCCAGATGTGAAGTTTGCACAAAATTCTTTTGCGCGCACAAAACTGGCTACCTTAATCTGATCGTGGTTGCTTCCGCTGTTGCTAGTAGATTACTTCCAGGGACTCGCATTTTCGCTTGTATCGGCAACGTTGTTTATGCTTGCAAAATCTGTAGCATGTAGCTGTCCATTGTTGAGGTCTATGCATTTCTCGAAAGATACTCAAAAGAAATGATAAACGCAGAGTACCGCTGGCTAGCTCAAATTTAATTTTTATTCAATCCAAAAAAGAAAAGAAATTGCGAACTTGTGCGACACCCTGTACAGTACACGAGCAGCCGTCTCGTGGGTGTTTCGGTTTTTGGTCTCTAAATTTCTGGTGTGGTTGAGAACGAAATCTGAGCGAAACAAACTCGCCAGGCGAGAAGGTTCGGCAAGGTGTCACCAAGCTGAGATGGATCGAACAAAGACCAACACGACAAATGTCCTACTTCTCATTAGATCACTAAGCAAACACGGCATTGGACATTGAAAACTTGTACGATTACGGCATTTGAAACAATTAAATTGAATACTGTTTTAAAATTAGTAACATAAAACTGGATATCAAGTTTATTAGTGAGATAAACAACGAGGTTTTTGACATCAAAACGTTGACAGAAAAAAATTTGCATGATAAGAGAGTTCAAAAAACAATGATTCAGAAAATTATGTGTTTCATTTTTAGGTGAATAGATAAATGATTCAGCTGCAGTCACCGTATTGTATCAACAACATAAAAAATAATACAACAGAAAAGTAAGGAACACCTTAATTCAGTCAGGAGCTGGGGATTTCACTAATGAAATACAATGGGATTATTAGAAAAGTACTGAACACTCAGGGACCTCACTAAAAAATGCCTAAATGATGATATTCGAATAGCATTTAGAAAGAGACATCAACGAAGTGTTCTAATTCGCTGGTTATAAATACCTATTGTCTCAGGAAAGCTGAAAGTTCGAAAAAAGGTGAACACTTGTCGCAAATGTACATACTACAACTTTGGCAACAGACAATGCTTGGTCTTGCATAGAACTGACTAAATAAAACGGGATAAGTTCAGCAAGCTATTGAAACGTACCTTCTCTAACTTTTCTTCAAAGTGTAATATCAAATTGCATCTGGTACTCATTCAAAAGCATAATATCCGATCATGTAGTTAATGAATCTGCTGGGCGAAATCGCGGTTCTAGGTCCCTATTACCGTTTCCTTTTTTATGTGTGTACCTCTGATGCCTGAATTTGTTTACCTGTAGGCATGTAACACAACTACAAACGCAATGCACGGAGAAGTTGTTGTACATTCGTTGAGAAAGATGTTGCGTGGAAAAGCGTCGTAAAAGGGCATAATGCTCACCGGCCAACCAGTGACTAATAGGTTTTTATGGAAATAAAAAGGCAATAGTACGCGTGCCATTATTTGTTCATAAAGTGTAATTTATTCCCTAAAGTTAGCGCTTGGCCTTTGGCGACGACGGAAGCACTCGAGTTACATTCTGTTTTCAAAATATTAGTTATTATTTTATGGTTTTCAGTGTTTGCTGTCAACTCTCCTAAATGCTAAGTTATGCATCATGTGTCTAAATCATGTAAAGTATTTACTTAGTATTTTTTTAGTAGATTGCCGTTGGAGTCCTGTTTGTTGAAGTATGTCAACACGAAGACTCACAGTCAATGAAAATAAACATACTCAATAAAATTCAAAGATAAATACGCTCTTTATCATTTGAAAACTTTCCATAAGATGATACCTCTTCGAAATGCCGTTTTTTAAAGTTATTTCGCTGAAGAATGTTCACGTCCGTTGAGAAGGGCCAGTTGTTATTACTAGCGCAAGAACTGTATTTGCTTCAGCTTTCAGATTCATTATGGAACCCATCATCAGAGAAACGGGTACTGCGTACACAGGAAGTTGCAATGTTTACACAATTGAGTCACTATCTTACTGCGTGCTTATGACAATTGATGGTTCCCGCTTTATCGCACTTAGTTGCCTCCTTCGCGTTCTTCATGTGTTTCCAAATAAAGTCAAACTTTCGGCAGAACTTTCGGTTTTTTATGGGCAATTGTTCAGATATCTGCTGCCCTTCCTTACTCTTGACTCAGTATTACAATTGTAAACGCCCTACAGAATAACCACCTTATTGCCTAGATATTGTTTCCCGTTTTCTAATTACCTATGTGCAGAAACCAGCTCACAAAAAGTATTTAAAAATATACTTAAAAGTTTGCACAGCCATTAAATGATTGATCATATAAGGGGTGCTTATATTATACTTACAAATAAACTGAGCATGTTGGTATTAAAATAAAACGGCTTTTAGGATTTTTCTTAGCTTTCAGGATGGCTAAATCGCACAAATTAAAAGGTGTTTTTAACTCGTTCACAGTCTGCGTCCTTTAAATTACGCGACTAAAAGAAATCAGTTTGAAAATACGTCAGTCTTGTTTTATAGAACGCTCAGGATTACATTAATGTCTTCTCAAAAGAAAAGCACTCGAGTGTGGAAATGAAGACTACGACAGTTAATAAAAGGACTACTGGTCGGATTATATGGTTGTGTGGAATTCTGTTCAAAGTTATATACATCTTGTCCGATGAAGTGCTCTCTAAGACTGCAAAAGGACATTTTCCGAGAAAATACTGAAGAATTAAGCAAAAAGGCCTAACGAACAGTTATTACGCTGTCCTGATTTATCATCCAAGTGTGCACTATCGATCGGTACGAGCCGCGCGAATGATGGTATCGATCAAGCCGTGGTCCATGATTAATGTTCTGCGCTATCACTCTGTCCATTCCGACAGTCAGTCAGAATGTTACTCCTCAAGGACACAATTTGATTGGTCCAATCTTGTATGCTTTGCTTGCTCTCAGTACTCTGTATGAGGTATGGAAAAAGGTTTCTAATTTTGCGCTCTTCTTGTTGTTTACTTCCTTAGGGACTCACACAAGACGTAGTTAGAGGGTGATATCGCTGCTATTGCTACCTTTGCAACACTCTTTATGCCTGCGAAAGAAAATTTGCCTAGAAAATACTACAGTAATAGGCAAAATAAACGCTATAGGATCAGCTCAATTCCGTTTACTTTTTATCAGTAAGGTCACGTGACTCCACCTATAATTATAGAAAATACCAACAGGCTTTGGATGAACTTTGCATGTTGTATTAACATAAGCCATGGAGGCAAGAAAATTTTCCTTAACGGCCGGAAAACCTCTCTGTGCATCTATCTAAGCATTGTTTTAATTCTTTTCTTTTTCGATTTTCTCTGTTTAAAGCAGTCGAGCATGTGATCAAGGTAAAGCGAAATAAATTGTTTTGACTAGATTAGGTGGAATATAACCGGCCCTGCCATCTGCTCACCTTTTAAGACCCAGCTGATCAACTGTCTGTCAGCAATAGAAAAAAACAGGTCACATGGAAAATCTCGCGACAATAATTAAAAAAGAAGCTTTGATTTTGACTTGAAATACATAGAAGCAGTTGCTGATTGTCTAGCCAACAAAATTAGTATGAAAACCTTAAGCTACGGTAGACACTAGTTTGAAGCCAAGGGTTCTAGCACCTAGAGCTTGCGGGTGATAAAACTCAACATTATACTTCTTCCACTTTCAAGGATTTTAAAACGCCATAAAGCCAGTGGCTTTCCTTTTCTTTTCCAAGTGTCCGCCATTAAATGAGAACAATACCTCATTGTCACATAATTCGTGGTTATTAATTTTACTGCTGGCGTAACGAAATTTGTGTATTTCATTAAAAGCACTCAGATAAGGTGTGCGTGGTCTTACTACATTGGTGACTTTTTCCAACTTTACGAATATTACCTTCTCATACATATCTTCCTTCTTGGGCTCTTGAACTTTATCATTTTTAAATTTTCGCTCATAAGGACCGGCACAAGAAGTCCTATCACCATTTTTTGCCTGAGTTCTGGCAACAGGTAACTAAACTTTAGTTTTCCGCATCGAGGCATCCTTTCACTCTGCGAAGATCACGTTGGGGTTAAAAATTTGGTTAGACCAAATGCACCTTATCTGAGGTTACTGCCTAAACTAACAAATAAATACAAAAATGACCAAAAACAATGAGTGTTCAAATGTATGTAAAATATTAAAAAGTATTTACAAAATGAAGTCCTCGTGTAGATAGGGATACCTTTTTAGCGCAGTTTTCAGTTCATTCAAACACAAGCGACAGCCAAGGAAATATGGAGGCTAAAATGTGAAAGGTCAAGAATAGTCTGGGACTTCGGCATGCTCTAAGTGCTACGCTGAGATCATATCGTGCCCGTCAACAAGCAGAGTTTCCCGTTATGACCATCTACATAAAGTATTCAAATAAATCTAAAGTATAGTTACTTCGTGGATTAGTAATCCTTATCTATGTCGGCGTATTGTGATTACTGACACTGATGGGAGGCAGACGAGGTAGGAAAACACATATTTTCGATAATTTATCTCTAACCGCAAACATTTTCATCGAATACGAAAAAAGGAGAAGTTGGCTGAGTGCATAACTTTCTTCCTGATTAGTTGATGCCATGTGTAGGGTGTTCATTTCCGATGATGCAGACCATAACTTGATCTGGTTCTCGGCGTGATTCAACCCATCTAGGGCGAGCCCCCTTTGGTGGCTTGGTTGGGGGCACGCAAACCTCACAATGCGTCAAGCACTGTGTCCAGTTCATGGGGCTGACAGTTCTGACAACCGATTGCTGCATGAAAGGGCAAAACAGCGAGGGAAATCAACACAGGGGAAGCCATCTCCATGACATTACCACCCGTTCATCTGTCGAATAAGTCTGAAATGAAGATTTTCCACTTAAATATTTTCAAAAACTCTTAATCAGGCCACTACATCCGCAGAGATAATGAAAATTGTACAGTTGGTCAGGGTTAATAAGGGTTCGTTGATTAGAACTCATAGTTTGCACGACAGCCGACTGGCGAGATGAGTGTGTCGAAGTGCTCTTGTTCGGAAAGTGGGAAGGCGGAAATTATGTTAGCTTCTGGGCGAGGGTCAGGTACATGGAGGGATAATTAGCGTCATGTGAACGACTGTCACTAGGGCGTGGGGGCGATGTGCAATCGCAACCTGGCGTTGGGGTCGGCCAAGGAAGTAAAAATGCTTTGGTCAGCGTCTTCTGACAAAACAGCATTGGATTCGCTAGTCATGAGCCACTACTTTGGCTGTTGCATGCACCTCTGGGCGTAGGCCCTTGGAAGCGTTAGCTGCTGTCCGGTGCACAACTTGAAAGGTTCTGAATGGTCGACAATATGCGAGGCCGAGGTAACTGAATAGAAGAAGTTAAGACCTTCTTTGGGACCAGGAGTGTATTTGTCCGACGTTTCGAACTCTCCCGCGAGCTCATTGTTAAGGACTGAAAAAACGTACAGCTCACAGTGTAATTAAGTCGTTTCTGCGGGGATTGACCTCTGCCCTTGACCTCTGCCCTCGATCTGCTCGCGCAACGTGAGGTAGGCCTCAGGAAGCTCGACATGCCTGTTAATTGAGCTCGCACGTGAATTTTAGGCTTCCTGCAGCAGGTGTGAAGTTCGGTCGTCTGACCGACCCAGGTTGTATTAATATCGACTGGATGATTCCTTTCGATGAGGTGTGCAAGAATGCACTCGAGATCGATGTAGTTTAACTTTGAACTAGCCAGCCTAGTATTTGCTGAAGTACCCTCTATTCCAGGCACCCAGTTTTTCGGCTGATGTATCCTGCTCCAGAGGAACAGGTGAAAGAGTAATTGCACCTTGATGTTGCCTTCAACGGGAGTCTGTCTTTACCCCCCAATCACAGGAGGGGAGATTTCGTAAAGAACACGCGTAAGTTCGCCGCAGGGAGCGCGCTTGTTATCACAGTCTGAATCTGACGCGATCCAATTCATTATTTATTCGCCTGCCACCTAATTGCAAAGACAAGGTGCAATGGATCCTGTCAAAATTGGCTACTGTAACATTGTCGTATACGGTATATCTGAGCAGCCCCTTTCTAGTTCATGGCTGCGGGAACTCAGCCGTGTTTGAAGCACTTAAACAGCTATCTGGTCATCCTAATAGGATAAAAAATATAAAAGTTGACTTTCAGTTGGGGTTGACACTAGTCGCCTGAATTTCCTAAGCTATTAGTCATTTTGCCGGGACTCTGAATTGTTTACAAGAAAAAGACGATGTGTAAGAATCAGGCTTACATTAAACCCTGTTTACCTCTTTCCTTTTTCATCAGTCGTTAATGATTTTATTATAACTGCGGAGGTAAGAAAAGGGAGGAGTGACTGCATATAGCCTTTATAACTATTTGCTTCAGCTAACAGTTTCTACAATAATATCCACCTGAACAAGATGGGTGGTGAAAATTCTGGGGCGGCTTCTTACGTGGATTCTGTCGAATAAAGGTCCTTTTCTAAATTCTTCGTTCTAAATACTCGATTTTGTTTTAATGTATTAATTAAGACGTTTTGCGGATGTTCCACATTTACCAAAATAGATGATTGCATAAAATAAATGTTCAAAATACAAAACATTGTCTAAATTGTGAAAATTCTAAGTCCAAATCTTGAGATAGTAGTAAGATGCGCATGTTGAAGTAATCTGAGTCTCAGAACGTTGTTTGCTAAAATGAGTTCATTTGAACTCTGTATATTTAAAAGACAAAATCAATTTGATATTGAGCAAACTTTAAATGCTCCTGATATTCAAGTAATGTATAAAAGTTCTATGTTCACCAAAAAAATATTTTTTAGCTTCCTTGAAAATTGGAAAAATATGAATACAAGCAATTGCATTGTTTTTCTAAACCAGCGTATACTCGGCGTAGAAAAGTCTCATTTCCCGATTTCTGACGCTTTGTGCCAAAAGCAATAGACTTTTATAAAAGGGTTTGTTTTAATTAGATAATTTAAATTGCAAAAAAATATACAAATATGGCATTCCTGAAATGGATGCCCACACATAGCTACGATGAATTTGAATCATGTGGTAAGGAGCATTTTACATGACACACTTTCCGATTATGCTTCAGTTACAGACAAATCACATGATATATGCTCAGCTTTATCATGTATCTGCATTGTAGTAATGGTAGCGAAAAGGGAATAAATAAAGCGGACAAAACTCTGATCTGCAATAAAATTCAATTATTTCTACTCCAGTAGAACATTTTCTGAAGATCATGGACAACGAAACCTCAATTAAAACACTTTTAAAGTCGTTTCTTTTTATAAAGAAAATTGATTGATCTTTTCCAAGTTCTGTTTTGGACGTCTAATTTTCTCGGTAATGAAATTTCTTGAATAGATCCGTCTAAAATATGGCCGAAACGGTCATGGGATTCAAATAGAAATTGTAGGCTTCTTTTGTGTAGTTTATTTAATTGCTCGTCAAGGTGGCTATCATCGTACCTAAGAAGCCAGTGGCTACTGGGATGGCTGCTACTTTCGTCTGATCCGGTATCCTTTTCGACCGGCAATGTCATCACACAATGCATGTGCTTCCCACGCCGATTAAATGTCCCTAGACAGGTGCAGTGACGTGGTTGACAGGGGAGCCAATGGCATATGAGACAATGGCCGTAAGTAACCGAGCAATTTACAGTTATGCTTCATCAGACAGGCCATTTAACCGGCAAATTGAATCCTTGTGATACTGCAACTGACGTATCAGATTAATCTGATAGTTGTTTTCTTGGTGATATATTCAGACTGCACTCACGGGACAGTAGAACAAGGAGTGTCTAGTCTATTCTCACTAGATCACTAAGTCACCACTGCTTCACTATCTCACTGAGGAGCATACGGTGGACCACGTTGAAAACGACAAATAAAGAGTCAATGGGTGTCGTTGAAATTGATATAATTAGTGGGTTGAAAAGTTGATTACAACAATGGTAAGGAGAAAATGTGATTTTGCTTATCTTCTACCGGCTAATAGCGGTTACTCCTGTTCGTCTGACCATCTGTTCGCCCAATCGATAATCCAATGGTAACATCCCTCCAGCAACATAAGAAAACATAGTGAGCTAGATCTGAGGACGAAATCATATCAAGTATATGCGTGCAGTTAATATATACAGTAGCCGCCAAAGACCATGCAACTGGCCATTAATTTTGGGGAAATTGGAAAGTCTCATATCGAAGGAATTTCCTATGCTATTACGAAAGAAAGAACCAACTTGCACGTTAATGTCAATTATACTATGAAGGAAGTCCAAAATAAGTGAAATACGTATAAAATATATTCCTTCCCGAACTGGAAACGTTTGACGAAAATTGTTCAGATTCAAGTGAAGCCAAGTTAAAGGAATCATATTTGTTTGCATTAACATTGTAGAATTGTATTTTAAAAATTATGTTTAGCTATCCGGTGGATTTTTTGCACAAATTGCAGTAAAAGAAGTGCTTGTTTGAATGCATAAATGATGCGCATGTTGGACTTGCGACAAAAAACAAAATATTGGACATGATAATGCGAATTTAAGATAAAGAAGGCCTTATTGAATTTAATTCGTGTAGAAATATAGTTTTCTGTACTTTACGTTCACCTTTTCGCGTTATTCAGAAAAGGAACAGACAGAAGAATAATATGTATTTCAAAAAATGGCAATGTTTGTGGCTAGTTTTTTTGAATTTGCATAATTATATCAGAAAGTGGAATTAATCCACTTATGCGAAAAATAACCCATTATAAAGAGAAAAGACATTTCTTTCATCTCCAGTCAAATCGAATTGTTTATCTTCAGGAAACTTAAAGAAATACTCAAAATTATCAAATTTTGTTGTGATTTTACGTTGGGAGATGTTAATATACGCAGAAGTTCGTTAGCTGAATATCTAATCAAAGCTCTCTCTCTAAGAGGTAACCTTTTATGGGACGTTTTTTCATTAATCTTAGGAATAATAGTTTCTCAACTCCAGTGCGGAGAATATTTACCCTCAACAATGTGGTTTGCTGTTTTGAGGCATTTCGGTTTATCAAAAACGTTGCCATATTCATTTAAACTAATATCGGAAAACACTTTATTTCAATAAATGCTCTTTATATCTATTTAATTGAAAAGGTTTATGTTTTAAACGTCGAAGAGATGCAGAGTTTATAAATTTATCAATGAAGACAGTGAAAACAAGGAAAATTATGACACACTTTTGTTGATGACATTCAATAAATACTTATCCAGTAAGAGTAAATTTAACAGAATATCTTGACTAAAGAAAAGTTCTTTCTATATATAGAAAGCGGTTGCTTCAAGTTTTTCAATTTAACGCAATATCTTAATTTATTTTTCTAATTTATAGCTCTTATTTACGTCTCTAAAATCACGGGATTATCGAGAAAATTTTATTTTTCTTTACAAACACTTACTAATTCCTAAAGTTCTATAAAGAACCTAATATGCCTGATGCATTTTTTTATTTCTAAAGCTTCCTTAATGCATTCACACTGGTATTTGAGTAGTGATCAAACTTATACAAAGTTATGAAAATTGCATGGTCTGTGGCGACTGCTGCAGTTAATCCTGCCATTCTATCACTATTTTTTCTCCTTCGCACCCTGCTTTTAAAGCGCTCTTTTAGCATCGTAGCGAAATAGCCTTTGCTGTTATTCAACTCCAAATTCAACACGAAGGGCTACCTTAGGGGTCAACGTATCAGAATTAGTTGTAAAAGCTTGAGTAAGTTCCTCCTTGTCTCAGAGTCCCTTAATATGTAGGCGACTCTAGACGTTCCGGATTATCCACAGGCATAGTTGCTCGCTGAAAACGAAAGATATCTTCAACTTTGCCTCCCAAACTCACTCGCACGATCCGTAGCACAAGGCATGACTCAAACACGCATGCCTGGACCTCAAAATCGTTTGCTTTACGAAAACAGAACTCATTGCCGAGTGAGATGGTGACGACTAACACTTTTTTTTGTTTTGAAAATGCTTGCTGACGTTAACTTTGAGAAACAACGTCTTTCATATCTTTAGCCAACAATATAAAAGTTTTGTTTATCTACGCTCCCTTGGCACTGATATGACATGAGTACCAACAACGCATTTCAATTTGCACTGTATTTAAATTTAAAACAATTTTCAGGACGCTCAATGTACACAAAGTCTGGGTACATAGGAATTTTACTATTTCATTTATTTTTGTTATTCTTGTTGGGATGGCAGAGTCCCATGTTTAGTCAACAACGCTTAGACTCTCAGGGCAACTGCAGCGCAATGTTTCACGCCGTGCCTTGACAACGCGTCAATAATTATCGATTTTCCGTCCTATCTGATTGGACCGTGAATACTGACGCCTCCTCACTATGCGCACTGAATAAATAACCTGGAGCCTTTTTCTGTGACTGACTTGCACTCTTGCATTCTGACTTCCTGACTCGCTCTGCTTGATCTCACGTGCTCTGTGTCTCAAGACACGCTGTTCGAGTGACCGGACTTCTGTTGTTCTCTCTCCGTGTGCGTCGGGACTAAGGGGGTAGTTCGGCGTTCGTCTAGTACCAGTGCGGGTTATAACAATTTTTCCTCCCCAGATCGAATGATGGCTCTGTCTAAAGAAGAAAGAATCGAGTTGGTACTCTAAAGTGGACGATAAGGATGATCATATCGCAAAATCGCCGATGAATTTAACCTTTGACACCCTAATCGGTAACCTATTTATTTTACTGCCATCGAGAAATTGTTCACGAAGTTTAAAGAAACAGGCACTGTCTTGGACAAATCGCGTTCCGGGCGACCAAAGACTTCCGGACTGGTGTCAGCAGGATGGAGCCCCTGCCCATTTTGCTACAAATGTTAGAGATTGGCTGAAAGGCACTTTTCCGCACTGGATTGGAAGACGAGGTACTGTAAAGTGGTCCCCTCGTTCACCAGACCTTTCTCCCCTTGATTTCTTTTTCTGGCGTATGTTAAAAAAAAGTTAACTCAATGAAGATTGCAAACCTAACCCACTTAAGAGAACGCATAATCAGTCAGTGTGCTGAAATCGACGGCAATGTACACCTATTCAATCGATATCACCAGAATTTAGCAAGGCGCATCGAATTCTGCATTGCAAAAAATGGAAATCATATTGAAAATATAAATTCGTTACATTATAATTGAATAAAATTGTTTTGTTCTAAATGTATGTATTTATCCCCTATGTACCCAGACTTCGTGAACAACCCGCACTGTACGTTGATAGAAACCTTCGCTTATAAATACATAAATTCGGCAGGGGCACCTGTATTATGGGGTCTTTCCTAGTCCTGGCCACTTTAAAGTGTGATCCTCGTGTTCTATATTTATAGGTTCAGGTTGCATATTCCGCACGCGTAGATGAAGCCATTATGTATGTCTGTCACGGCATCCATTCCCTAGCCAGAAAACTTACCGGCTCGGCAGTGGACTAGAACCTGTGTGTAGGAATAGGGCGTGACTTCGGCGTCTCGGCACATTTTCCTCACTACTGACAAACAGGCACACTTGAAGTTATCACGGTGTGGTAAAAGCCGTGACTCAGAAGGTAGCCAAGTGCAGGGGATAACTCGCACCTCGAAGTTAGCTCAGTGTGAATTTTTGTGGAGCGACCGACCGGCTGACTGAATACAATGCTTGTTTTGGCAACAGTAGCCTATGAAGGCCCACTCATCAATCCCTACGAAAACGGTAGTTATAGGGTTTGATGGGTGGGGAAATGGGACACGCAGTGGAATTCACTTTAATAAATGATACATGCATTTTTATTTTACTGTAGTTTGAAGTGTTGTTGAGTTATATCTGTACATTTTTTCAATCTCTATTATCGTTTAGCTTATTGCGGATAAACCCGATGATCAAACTGCAGGTTTCTTGAATTGCCCAAAAAATTGAAATGGTGGATAGGAGATCGTCTACTTCAACTTACCTGAGGTCCAGTTTATCGCTCTGTAGTTGGGTTATTATAGTCCGCGGTGCGAAGCGCCACGCACACCTTTAATTTACATGCGGAACAACTTACACCCAGCGGCCGCGGGAAGCAACTTCGACTTCATTTGTGCACTTTACACTTACTTCTAACAATTCCCTTCTCTGCCTATTCTATTTTCCCCCCCCCCCCCCGAAACTCTATAACCGCCGTTTATGCAGGACAAAATGCTACGACTAGGGGTATATGAGTGGACCAACATAAGCTTCTTTTGTCACATTTATTTAGGTTTATTCCCCTGCGTGTTCTAATTCCCCGTCTATAAAACCCTATAACCACCATTTTCGTAGGAAAACATGCAGGAAGTAGTTATCAATGAGTGGGCCTACATAAGCTACAGTGGTCTAATTGCTTGTATCTCCACCTAAACTGGACCCAGGAACATAAACGACCAGCACATATCTATGGCTTCGCGGCAAATTTCAGGATTATGATGAGAGTCGGGATTACGTTTAGGCTAGGGCGTTAGACCAGCGTTTGCATTGGCTTCAGGATTATGTTAAGATCTATGATTTGAGTCCGTGTTGAGTGTAGAGTTTAAGTTTTTGGTTGCGGCTAAGGTTAAGATTATGGTTATTGTTTAATTTTATATCAGGATTAGTATTGGGGTTAAGACCACGTATTTCAAGTGGGCGTGACTTTTCTAGCCACATGCCATGTTTTGGTGGTCCAACGGGTCATCCTTACCCTTTTTAGCCACTGTCAGTCATGACCAGAAGTAAGTGCAGTCTATTTTCGATTGCAACCCCCTCCCATTCCTGAATCCATTGATATTCTCCGTAATGAAGTATCCTCTTTCTGGTACTTTGGTGTCACCCTGGCATCTAACCCTTAATTTACTCTTCATATTGAAGGGCATTTTATTCAAAATGAAGTCAGAAGCATCAACAGCGCCATTCTTGCCCACATGGTTGACTCCGGATAGTCAACGCAGCCGGTAAGGTATGTATAAGGTCCCGCTCAAACAACCAAACGTCCCTGGGTCAGCGCCTGTTAGCGACAGCAGAAGCTAACGCTATCAGGCCACTGAAGCCGGCGTTTTGTGCATAAAAGACCTTCGTGCAAGCTCCGCAGTTGGCGTAGCCCACATTCACTTAGCGGCATGCACTCATCCGCATTCTGTTTGTCTCTCGCCACCTCTCCCCCCTCTCCTAAATGGGCCCCACCACAACCTCCCCACTTAAACACCCTTATCTTTTCGGTCCATTCTCCCTATTCCCACGTTCGTTTTTTCTTACAAGGTAGTCGTAAGAAAAAACGAACATTACTGATCGCTTCTTTAACTTATACCCTGCCCCTGCTCAACCACTCTCCTCTAAACGAAGGGCTGCGAAGTCTCCCCGTACTATGCGCCGAAGCTTCTCTCATTAGTCTTGCCGTACATAGGCAGATCAGCTCTCCATACTGTCATTCGTAGCACGCTTACTCACGTGTTAATAAACGGGAAATACAAAGTTGACAGCCAGCCTGCCTCCATGACAGACGTGGACATCGTGTAAACCTTTGAGTATTTTATGACCATTTGCCTTACCTTATCTCGTGGTCTCCGTGACTGGTACCATTTTTGGTGAAACTTTCGGATATTTATCTTTAAAAATGAAGCACACATTCACTCCTCCTGATCCTGTCATTTCACCGGAGCGAGATTACTGAGGAAGGCGAAAGGGTGATACACGATGCCCATATCTGTCTCACCATAGTCTTATTCACTTGTGACGCATCTGCTACTAAATTTTTTTTAACAGTTTATGTTTATTTGTCTGACCGATTGATTTTTGCCCAGGCTCAAAAGGTGTGATGTCAACTGGTCACTGCAACGTGTTTGCATGCGGGTTCAAGGCTGCTAAAGGTCAACTCGATTCAATCGTGAGGCGCACCTGAAGGTGTTAAGTGCGCTGCGTTCTGCGAAAAAACCTCTGCTTCAGGATCATTCATGTCTACAGCCTTTCATCTGGCCTTTTCGGTTCATTTACCTCACAGTTGTTCAAATAGGCCCAGTTTCCTAGTCATTGGAAGGACTCAGGTTAGTGGAAACGGAAATCAAGAAAAACCGTCAAGCGTCAGTCTTGGGGCTACCGTCAGGATTTTAGTATGGGTTAAGGCTTGGGTTCATGTTTACTGTAGAGTTTAAGTTTAAGAGTAGATAGAGTAAAGATTCAGGTTACTGTTTAGTCATATGTTAGGATTAGTATTAGAGGTGAGAAACGAGAATGCTTACCCTTCCAGTCATTGTCTTTCGCGGCCAGAATTCAGTGCAGTGTACTGTTCGACTGCAACCCTCTCCCAGTGTTGAATCCATTGACATTGTGGCCAGTGAGGTATCCTATTTCCGGAAACGTGGTTGTAATTTCATACTTAACCTCTCATTTATCTTCATTGTGAAGGCCTTTTTTATTCAAATCCGTTATTTTTTATATTATATCCGCCGTTTGCATTCGTATCGCATATCGCAAGCCCTAAACTGGTGATTTGTAGATGCCTGCACCTCGCCCTTCATTCTTTACTGCTCTACATTAATTTTCCCTGCTTAACGTATCCTCCTAATGCTCTCTTAAATTGCCGGTATTTCTCATGTTTTAGTTGATATTTTAACATAGAGACACGTTACAACTGTCAAGCAATTTTCTGATCGCATCCTTAGTGATTTCGTTCACCCTCTCCACTCTAAACTAATGGCTGCAAACTCTTTCAGTATTATGCGCCGAAGCTTCCGCCATATGCCTTGTCATACACCGACATATCCACTTTCTATACTCCCATTCCTAGCACGCTACCTCACGTATGAAAAAACGGAAATGGAGAATTTCTGCAAATTTTCCCATTCTTAAGTTGGGAAGTCAAGTTTGCAAACATCTATTTTCACCAATCATCATCGGGCCAGAAAATTTGCAGGGTAATTCAAACTGTACAGATGGACAGGGTTAAATAGTGTATCTGCCCGCTGATTAACCCCCACAACCTAACCTC
>JAYGXS010000003.1:32788004-32820585 GCA_036362985.1 Ligula intestinalis
CCACATGACGCCCTCCAAATTCAGTCCTGCCGACCACTTCTTCTATTAGCCACAAGACCTCCACTTTCTGCACCCATTTTGCCACCCATAGTTAGGCAAGTAATGGCACTCATAAATTCTTTCTTCAGCGCACACTTATACCTTCTTTATTCATATCCAAATTCCCTTTAGTCTTCCTTCCTGCTCTTTTATGCTACTGATATACTACTCGTGAGTAGGATTTATTTGGTAGAGTGGTACAAGTCTTTATGCATTGGCAGCCGCCACATCGAATGCAGGCAGTAGGAGATGTTGTCGGCTCAAGACATTGCTAACTAGAAGATGGACTTTAACAAGTGATGGCTACCTAGGAAGGGTAAGGGGGTGCGACGTGGTGAAGGCGCCGAATTGTTTGGCCTGCTGGCGCCCAGTCCCTTTTCCTTATGCTGTAGACCGAATCCAGCCGACCACATCTACATTTCAGGGATTGAGCGCAGACGGCACCGCTGTCTGCAGTTGGAAGGCTTCTTTCAACTTACTCACTTCACCCTTCTACCTGTCAATTCCCACAGACGTCCAGGAACATTGTCGCTTGAACCCCACATCAGCGTCTTCTGCATTAATTTCCCTGCATGTACTCAAGTGAACTAGCTTACATTGGCCAAGGCAGTTGGCCTTCACATACATATATAGACATGAGGAAGGCCCCTCCTCGATTCTATTTTATTGCAGTCCTATCCTGAGATATTCAGGGCACATCTTGTACACCTTCCGCTCCTCTCTCCTCGAATGAAATTCGGAAGAGTCTTAAGCATCTCACTAGTCTACGCAATACACTAATACATGTTGACGCTGACTTAGACTTAGATTTCGATCGTTGCAATTCCAACTTCATCCACAGTCCCACTGCTTCCCATCTTCCGACAGCCGTCATTTCCTTATTTCCAATTGTTTTCGTTCCTGTGCTTTGAACAACTGCAATACTCAGTCGTTCAGTGCGGAAAGCAAAAATCCATGGTACTTCCCAAAACCTGTGGAGTTCTTCAAGGGGCTATATTATCCCCTTATCTCTTCTCTCTCCACACTGACGACCTGCGATCGACAAACGAAGGCTTTTTTTGAGTATGCTGATGATATAGTTGTTGGCCATCCGCTCAAAATTCATTCACATCTCCAAATACTGAAGGATGGCCTAGAACATATCTCAACATGGTCATCAACAAATGGCTTTCTACTTAACGAGCGAAAGTCAGTCCAGTGTATTTTTCGACTTCGACCCTCTCCCATTCCCGAACCTATTGACATTCTGCCCACCGAAGTTTCTTCGTTCCGATACCTTGGCGTTACACTAGCATCCAACTTTACATTTACGCTTCATATAGAAGGTCTTTTTATCAAACTCCGTAAAGTATTATATTATATCCGTAGCTTGCGTTCATATCACACCGCAAGCCCTAATCTGGCGTTTTGTAGATGCCTGTATTCTCCCCCTCATTTTTTTCTGCTCTCCAGTTATTTTTCCAGCCTTACTTAAAAGAGTCCTAGTCATTTTGAAGCATAGACTCCGAATGCTCTCTTCGTCTGCCGGCGTTTCCTATGTTTTTAGCTTATCTTAAAGTAGAACACCACTTTAAAACGGTCAAGCAACTTGCCGATCGTATTTTTAATGAGGTCACCTACCCTTTCCACTCTGAACTAATGAATGTGAAGTCTTCCCGTCCCATGCGTCGAAGCTTCCGTCATATGTTTTGCCGCACATCAGCATATCAGCACTCGGTACTCCAATTCCTCGCACGCTACCTCACGTGTGAAGAAGTGGAAATTGAGAAGTTGAAATCTGATCGGTCTCCATCATAGACGTGGATGCCGTGTAAAACTTGACTTGTGAGTATTACATGACCGTTTACCTCTTAACATGACTCATTACTTAACCTCCGTGAATGGGGCCATTTCTTTCGCTGAAAATTCATGATGTTTATTCGTAGATAAAGCAAGATTCACTTCTTCTACTTCAGACCGAATTGAAGTCAGCAGAAAGTGGGGCGCACGTGCTAATAGACGCAGAGATGAGAGGCAGAGCATTGCCCACGGACTTGCGTCACTAAAATACAGGAAGTCTTCACACAGACTAGATAACTGCCTACATTACATCTCTTTACAAAAGCGATAGTCATGTCCTTGCGACCAATTACAGACCCGTAAATTTGACCACCATATGCCGTAGGTTATGGAGGAAATCATTAAAAAACATTGATCACTTATTTCGAAACCCGCAATCTCTTGTCCAATGAACACTATGACCTTCGTAGGCAGAAGATTGTGCGTAACGAGCCTGTTTTGTATGATATAAGTCGAGGCAAGAGTCCTTGGTTCAAAAGGCAATGCGTGTGTGGCCTACATTTATTACCAGAAGGCCTTCGACAGTGTTATACACCAACATATCCTGCAAAAGTTCAAGGTTATGAGCATCGCGGGAAAACTTCTAAGAGTGGAAGCAATAATCTCGTCGTCGGTTGTTCCGAAGTTGTCTGTGTAGAACAGAAATGATCAAGACGCACAGTCATAGAGAGTATGTCGCATAAGGATCAGTGCTCGGACCGAAGCCTTGATTTTTTCGTTGATGAGCGTGTAAATGAATCGAATTGTGAGTGTGCCATCTTTGTAAATTATATAAAAATAGGGAAAGTCATCAACAGTACTGCCGATGAAGCTGAAGTCGCGGAAAATGTTTGTTGAATAAATGAGTAGACTCGCAGATGGTTCTTGTCTTTCAATTCTAACAAATATATCCTATTGTGTCTGCAAAATCGAAATCTGGTTCTCGATACGCCACCCCACTATTTTAACGGAACATTACTCGAAGAAAAATAAAGACAGAGAAATCTCTACATTTAAATTTCGACAACCTACAGCCGCTTAAGCTTCAACTTCAACTGTACACGCCATCAAGCATGTATTTACCGTTTTCATTGAGGACTGATTTTCTCAAATCTTCGGTTCATTTACAAGGCTCCACATCGAATTCGTAATCGCAACCTGGAGACCACGGACGCAGCAGAATTAGCATTTACTCGAAAGGGTGCAGCGACGGGCAACCAAATTTCTTAGAGGCCAAGGAGTGCTGTCAGATGAGATCCGCATTAATAACCATAATCTCTATCCTCTCAGTCATATTTACTGACGCGAAGACTCAACAAATCTGTCCGTATCTCATGTAGCTTGGACAGCACCCTCCAACTCAACTCACCACTACAACTAATCTCGGGGACATCCATTCAAATTATATGTGCCCTAAGGATGATTGAAATGAGGAAGTCGTTTATCTATAACCGGGTGGTGAAATCGTGGAACATTCTATCCGAAACGATTGCTATGCCTTCATTTCTGGAGAAATTCAAACATTCACTTGATAAATTAGTCCATCCGCACATTTTGAATAGGAATGCACTTAAAAGCGGTGCATTACCTTTATTTGTCAGGCAGCGAAGACAATGAAAATTCCGGCTGAATGTCACAGTCCGTGAAGAAATTAAAACACCAACTTGATATCCATATGCTGCAGCACAACGAGGGCTGTGTTCGCTGGTGTTTTAAGATTAGTTATTTACACTGTGAGTCCGTCTACATTCATCTGACTGAAGTTTCCTTAAGCTGCTTCTGATTCTTTAGATTTTTAGGTGAAAATAGGATATTTAAAGGCGTAGGCCAATTTTCCTCAAATACACCGACTGACTGACCTCGAGGTACGTAAATTACGAATTACTAAGCTGTACTAATGGTTAAAATCCGTAACATCGATGTCTCCATGTCCACCAACGGATCCCACATCGGAAGAGAAACAGTACTATCCCTCTAAATTAATTCGGAGATTAAATTTTGGACAGGAATTGCGACATATTTAGTGCAATAATTATAAAAAAAGGCATGACCGAACGGTTAATTATTTCTGAAAAAAATAAGCAGTTTAATATCCACGTGCGCAAAAACACCCGCGCCTTGACAAGTACTTTAGATTCGCTACATCCTCCTTTTCTTGGCTGTTCTTATCACCTAGTGTACAGTTGGTGTAGGTCCCAAAAGCTTCAAAGGAAATCATTTGTGGCCGTGACTTTCGCCTGACTAATTCGCAGCCCAATCTACAAGAAATTTCCACAGCGGCCGAACTCTTACTTGTTCCGCAACTCCATTGATTGGACGACTGTACTTAGTTTTGGTTTCAAAGTAGGTGTATTACTTATGGAAAAGCTTTAGACATAAATAGGGTGCTAAATAAACCATAGCCTTGCCACAATGAGAATCTTGTTTTAGTTGGTCGTACCACGTTTGTGTACTTGTGTGCGTTACACCCTCCGCTCGACGTCTACGCACCGAAGCGTATCGGCTATCGAACGAAGTTCCAAATTCTCAATGGAAGTTGAACGCCCTGAATCAAATATTGGATGCCATTTCTACGATGAAGCCTTTCCAGCACTGCCGACAAGTGATCCAACAGAACGTATAGTTTCAAACGGTTTGCAGTCCTTTAAACCGGCTACGGTAACGGAAGTAAGTCCTACAATCATCCTACTAGGTATGCCGTTTTTGCTTAGAGTATTGAAATTCCCTGGGAAGAAAGACGACAGCAAGGTTCCGGTGAAGCTGATGGCGTTCCCCTCGAAGCTGCCAAGGTGTGTGCAAACGTTGCCAGATCTACAGGCGTAAAGATCGAAATTGCCAACTCAAAAATGAACTCCCTGAATATTTTCCTCACCGGCTCCAAAGCGGATGTTTCTCATGCTAAATGTCTGGTTGCCCAAGACCTCCAACAGCAGGTAAATTTGCAACTGCTTTTGGCAACTTAAATGCTTCCTTCTCTGCCTGGATTTAAAACGCCATCTGCCTTCGTCATATCCCAGTATTCTCAATGTCACAATATAATTTATTGTATGTCGTACTCATTAAGCCTTTGCACGAAAAAAAAAAACAATTTCAGGCCGTTGATTTCACCTCAAATGTTTTACAACCTACTAAGTGAAAAAAAAGTAGTTCTTTAGGTGAAGATGTCACCATCAACGTATTATCTCCCAACATTTTTGCTTTTACTCGCCTGCATGTTTAGACGAGGATGTTTTCGTAATGCTCTCCTTGGTAAGCAGTTAACAGAGACGAGAAACGATCGGTACAGACTGACGAAAATGGCAGCCGCTAATTAGCGCTCACACAAAATGACTGTTAATCTCTTAAACCCTTGAAAATTTTAAATTGTTCTTTGTATATCATTTCAATTCTGACGACGAAAAACTGGGGAACCAGCACCAAATATTTACCGAATAAAGTGACTGTTTTCCCAAAGAATTGGTTGTGTCCGTATATTTTGAATACGAATACGCTTAAAAGCGGTACATTACCCTTAACTCTCAGGCAACAAAGACAATAAAAATTCCCGCTGAATATCACCGTTTCTTAATCGGACGTAATGGAGAACGGAAACGTCAATTAGAAGCCGATACCATGACAAGAATCAACGTGCCACCTTCAAGCAAAAATTCGAACGAAATAACCTTGACTGGTCCAGTGTCATATCTCGATGCTGCCGAAAAAGAAGTTCGTCGTATTGTTGAATTTCACGCCCAACAAGCATACGAGAAATTGGATATCCCCAGAATATATCACCCCTTCATTCGTGGACCGTAAGTTCCGTTATCCTTCTGTCGCCTGTTTTGTAATATTGAAAGGTTTTTCTGCCTTTGTCGTTTTATCACTTTGGAAATCATCGAGTTTTCCGACTGCCAAAATTAGTTTTCATTCGGTGCCTGAAATGACAAGTGTGTCGTAAAAATTAAAACATATGTTAAACGGGAACTATCCTAAAGCTAATTATTTCACAAAAATCCTAAGCAAACCTGGGTCCTCGACATCAACAACGTGTAGTCCAGATCGGATAGTAATTCTCGACTGTTGATAAGCTCAGTCATCAGACGATTACCTCAACGCAAACTTGACCTTACCACCACCTACTCCATTTAGTTGTGTTTTGTCAATGCTTTTTATTAATAAGGTGAACTTACTACCACCGCGAGGGCATGATCTAAATAGTCTGGGCATGCCCAATAGTTAAACCACAGTAGTTTTGTACTCAGGTACCATTCTTTGGCCTGAGGTAGTTTATTAGCGGCGGTAACCACAAAGCCTTGGTTCCACGTACATTGCCTCTTCGACGAAGAATATCCAGTTGTTATACTATCGGTTTCACGACCGTTTACTTGACATTTCTCTACCACTCGTGTTTACCATTGCTAATCTGTCAACCTTGGCTTTGTTTATAAGTACTCGTTAGGGTCGATCCCACAAAGCCAAGCATTGCTGGTACAACGTAGTGTTTTCCCCTTAGCTTATCGCCGTTTGTATGTAATCATACGTTAACTTTCCGAATTTCCTTCATTATCAAGTGTTAACTATTTTTGTGTACTGTTTTTATCTCATATTTTAAAGGGGAAATAAATTTGTAAACGAGTGGCGGGAACGAGCAGGCGTCACCATATCATTCCCACCGGGTGATCACGTAGCTGTTTCTGGGAAGCGGAAGGAGGTAGCTCTGGCTGTACAGGAAATATCGAAGATATTCAAGTCCAGAGCTGAACGGTGCACTACCATTCCAGCTGTGATTCAACGCGAAAAACATCGCATGGTACTTGGTGCTCGAAATTCTGGAATTCAGGAAATTCTTGTAGAGACGAACGTCTCCCTAGAGCCCCCAATCGATTCGGACAGCGATGAATTTACGCTTCGAGGCTTTCCAGAAGACTTAGGCCGTGCCCTGACAATGGTTTATAAACGGGCATCATCTTCTACCACGGAAGAAATATCCGCACCACAGAGGCTCCATAGAATCCTTATAGGCAAGAAAGGAGCTTCCTTGAATTCTATTCGAGAAGGTTATGAGGCGGTAAGTTGTGTCATGTTCACCATTGTCAATGATTTGCTGTCCTTATGCGCTTTTCAGGCTATGACAAGTTTTTTGTTGAAATAAATTCACTTCGGTGTTTCCTCAAATTATAAAACTTCTATTTCATGTGCCTTTTAACAAACCATGCACATTAGAGTACTAATTTTAACATTGAATGCGCTCACTGGCGCTTATATACCATTTATTCGAAACTATGTACTAGTTGTGTTTGAGTCTTAGGAACTTTTCATGCTACCATTCTTTGTCAGGTACTTTCCCTTCTATTACAATAAACAGCCCCGATTTTCGCCGTGCTCCTTTACTCTTGCATTCCTTTACGAAGATCATACCTAGCTGTTTTCTTATTTTAGGTACGGATTGACTTCCAAAACAACAGTGATAAAATTGTAGTCGAAGGTCCACCCGAAGAAGTTGCTGTGATTGTTGAACGTTTAAAGGCCAGGATAAATCAGCTGTCTGCGAGTTTCTATGTTGAACCAGTTAAGGTTGATTCGAAATTCCACGATAAGTTGCTTGGCACCCAAGGGAAAATTATGCAGATCGTACGCTCCAACCGCTACGACGTTAGACTTCCGTCTCCGACAGAGGTTGGGCAACCAGAAGATCCGAACGTAATATATCTTGAGGGCGACGAGCACAACGTCAAGGCTGTGAAGGCAGAAATCGAAAAACTAATAGCCAAAATGGTAAGCTTGCCGACACATGTGCTGTGTTACGACTTTTATTTCCTGAGACGTGACATCTTTTGGCCCTTGAGTCGTTTCTGGCGACTAATTCAATAAGCGATAACATCCAATTCTGTCGCCCCTGCAATGGCCGAGGTCTGTTCTTAGTTGACACGACCTACTCGCAGCCGTATTTCAATATATTATTTGATGGTTGTTATTGTGCTTTATTCTCTTCAGTAATGCAGCTCCTATTGACAAAATTACATTTGCATTATGCAGGACATGTTTTAACTTAACACGTTCAATGTTTGTACTAGTTGACTTCTGCACAGAACTGGTCTTTTAAATCCTTTTTCATGCCGTATTTGACACTATAGGGGAAGAACTGAACCGCTTTGAATGGGCCCATCTCTTCGCACCCTACACATAGTCTTAACCTTCCACACGTATGCCAGTGTTTGTGACAAAACTCGGGCGATTTTTAGGCAGGAAGCGTAAATCTAGAAGAACGTACAGAACAGTAGACACAGGGTTAGTCTTGTGTCTCGCCCGGCAATTATGCTTGCTATATAGCTGACGCAAATTAGCTTGGACTAGATTGAGAGGCTCGAGGATTTAAACTGATTAGCAGGCCACGTGTTCATAAATTCTTTCTTAAGGATTCGTGCGACCGCTCTCCGCATTGTGGTTTTGGCCTGACCTTTGACAGTAGAATATTGAGTAGACTAACTGGCCCCTGTAGGGTCAAGAAGGCGTCAGTTTCGTTCCACTTTCTTTGTATGCCATGAATAAATCGTTAATTGTCAGCCGTAATTGCCTTATAAACCTTTGATGGGTTTTATTATTTTTGATTTAAAGTTGGCTTCCGTATGGTCGATAGTTATTTCTTCCTATTTTAGGAAAATGAGAAAACGAAAGATGTAATTGTTGACCCACGCATCCAAAAACTCCTTAGGACTGGTAATCCTCCTCCAATCCGACAAATAGAGGAGAGTTTTCCGGAGGTTAAGATCCTTTGGCCTGATGCTTCAGGTCCGCGCCGAAAGAATACTGATGCTGCAGGGAGTTCGTCCACCAGCTTCATCGTTCAGCTTAATGGTGTCCGGGATCAGGTGGATGCTGCGTCCGAACGCCTGCATAAGCTCATCAAACAAGTCAAGGAGGAGAACTATGAACAAGAAGTATGCATAGTAATATTTTCGTTGCCTACGAACATTTGTCCATTTATTTTTGATCTTCAAAACTTCTTCACCTATCTTTCCAACAGATCCGTCTTTTCAAGGATTGTCTTCAACGTTTGCTGGGTGCTACGATTGTACGCTTGCTGGAGGAGACAAAAACGCGCATTCACTATACCCCCGCATCTGCAGATGGTTCACAGGTCGTGGTCATTATTGGCCGTCAAGAGAACGTCGAGACAGCCATCCAGAGGCTAGAAAACTTACAAAAATCCCTCGTGAGCCGCCATTTTTCTACTTTATGCACTTCCTAATTCTTACATAACTGCACTGCTGTACCGCCGACGGAATTCTTTGGCACATTTGGCCACAATACTATACAGTTTCATGCCAAGTCCCCGACTATCAAAGACGTAGACCAGGCCCTGTATACTAAAGGGAAGGAAAATGGTGTAATATAGATTTGCCACTAAGGATCGGCAATTACGGACGTTAAGTTTGGATCAAATCGAGCCTTTCTGCTTTTGATAGTACAACGGCCATAAAAGTGCCCCAATGCTTCTTGCGGCACTCAATAAAACCTTTTCCCGACTGTAGAGCTTGAACCGCTGATTTCCTAGGTGGACCTCAAAAACGACTAATTATCTATTTAGGTTTGTTTTGCAATGTGACGATTTATACTTTCCTGCGAAATGTGCGAATAGTTATTAATAAGAAGTCATATTTTGGTTAAAAATTGTCATTGTTGCTACATAACCCACCGTATTACAAACAAATAAGCTTGAAATCGATCCAGAGTTATCGCTGTAAAGGATTGCAAGATTTATTATACGATGCCATATTAGTGGTGCTTTCCGTTGAAAATTTCAGATCGCGCATGCCATGTATGGAATTTCAGTCTATTTAATGTACCTGGCAGATGACGAATAAAAATAAGAAGCATGCACCTACAGCAAAAGCAATAAGAAAGACGTCAGATTGAAATAGCCATTTTCTGGCGAATTCGTTGTTTTCAGCCCATCATGCCCCGACTTCATGTCGGTAGTGCTGGATGGTTTTTCGGATTCCAGGTATTCGTCTCCTGAGATTGGAGCATGGGTGACTGACAGTGCCAAATTAGCCAGAAACGACAATTGCGCTCCATTCTGTCTATCGTTGGATATTCGGCGAGACACCATTGCCGGAAGGGTTCTGGTCTGGCGCCGCAAGAAAAACGGAGCGCCCGTATTCCATCCTCTAATCAGACTAGGTCATTAAATCTTACTCGTATGAAAGCCGCGGATGTTCGTAACAATGTTTTCTGGTTCTCCGAATGCCTTTTATGCTGAATATTAATAATTTACATGTGCTTCTTCGTTCTGCACCTTTTACATCCTAAAGCGGTGAACTAATTCCTTCTTCACTGTCTTCTAGACTAATATTCAGGAAATAACAGTTCAGCTGCCATCCCTTCTCCTGTCCAAGTTTGCTGACAGTCCGGCCGCTAGACTACGCTCCATTCGTGAGCAGTGTGAGGGTGTACAACTAAAAACCCCGAGGACCCAGCCTCGCCAATTGGTTATCAGTGGTCCACCGGAAGCGCTGGCGAAGGCTAAATCACTAATCGATTCAATGTCTGCGAAGATGATGGAACGGTGTGCTGACGTAAGCTGAGCTTGTATTGTAAACATTTTAACAGATCGAGTTTCCGAGCATGCATTTTTGAAGGCGCTTAGTACCACGAAAATTTTATCCTTTAGGTCGCCGTCTATGCAGATCCTAAATTCCATGGCCATTTAATCGGTCGTGGCGGAGCCAATTTGACGCGTTTCCGTGAAAAGCACAACGTCGAAATAATCTTCCCTGACCGCTGTGAAGGCGACCCAAAACTAGCTTCCGAAATCCACATAATTGGTGAGAAAGAAGCCGTCTCCAAGGCCCAAAAAGAACTCGAACAGATGATTAAAACCATGGAGGATGAAGTCGATGCTACGATTGAAGTGGATAGCTCATTAATTAGGGAGATGCTCAACTATCGCGCCTGTTTTAACTATCCCGAACTTGAAAAAGTGAAGGTTGTCTGGCCCAGGGTCCCTGGCTCCAACAGTCCCGGCAACGCTGCTCGTCGTTACCAAAAGGAACAGTCAGAAAACCAACAGGAGCAACTGGAGGGCAATGTGTCTATTCGTCTCTTCGGTGCGAAGGCTTGTGTGGAGGTATGTCATATCCATTAGCCCTACTCGTCTGTTGTCTCCTTACTTTTTATCTAACCTGAGTACCAGAGGCCTATTTCTCTTCCGATCATGATAAAATACTACTATTTGCTCTTTTCCGGTACGTGTATTTGTATTTTTACCTTCCTAGTTCCTTTAAACTAAGTTTAAGTTTTTTAGGGAAACTCATCTTTCCTTCATCCTGTTTCATGAAATGTACAATGCTATTTATTTCTAGCATTTGAGAGCCACTATAGCCTATCGCGATTTACAAGCTGTTCTCCGTAAATATTGGTTAAATTGGATGTTTTTGGATCTTTGATAAGCGTACCGGCTATCAGAGAATAATGTAGTCTGGTTCTTGTGGGTGTGAGGAATCGCCTCCCTTTCTTGTTGCGTGAAAAACTAGCCCATTGCGCACGGATCGAGAGTGTTTGTTAAGCTTCGATAGCCATTGCCCCGCTCTCGCCTCCGGTCTCCTTGACTTAATCATGACATCGAACTAGGTGGGTGAAGATAGCGTACAGCTGATACTACCACTGACCGTCGGTTTCGACATGGTCTACCGTTACTACTGCAGTATGATGGCACGGAAACGGTGAGTTGCGCGTGAATTAGATCATAGTGCTAGCTAACTTTCACTGCATCTATCGCATTCTTTCCTCCTCCACCTGAGCTGGATGTCATGACTAGGTCATGAAGACAGAAGGCGCGAGAGGCATCGGGTGGGTGGCCTGGGGAGAACCCGCTACGCCTAGTTTGGATTCTCCGATCTTAGATCAAACAATTTCCTTACTTGCGGATTCCGACATTGCTTATTTGATCTAGCCGTAATCTGTACGTTTAAACGGCCTCGTTTCATTCTTATAACGTACTACCTCTTTTCCGTATCGATGTGGTTCATAATAAATTGTGTGTTATTTTCCTCTGTTTTCTGTTTTGCGTATCAGTTGTTCTTAGTGTCAATTTTATATATATTCGGTTCCTCATTGTGATAAGACATGCCTGCAGCAAGTTCCCCATTAATTATCTCATTCTGGTATTCGTTATTAATGCAGGCTGCCCAGCAGTGTCTCGAAAGCATGGTTTCTGATCTGAAGTGCCAAACCGTTGTAAAACACCCAATTACTGAGGCCAGTCATTGTCAAATCCTGGGCAAGTGCCGCTCGGGTCTTGGTGATATCCAACGAAATTACAATGTCCTCATAAACTTCCAGTTCTCCCCCGTCTTCAAGGGTGAGTTCCTGTCTCCTTTTTTTCACACCTGATATCCACCTCACGCGGAAACTTACTAGTTATTTTCTTTTAGGTGAAGTGAATGGGGAAAAGGAAGATATATATGGCTATATTGTGCTTACCGGTCGGCCTGAAAAGATCGAAGCGGTACTACACAATGAACTTCTGCCGTTGTTGCCCATCACAGAAACCTACGAGTTTCCACAAGAATTTCATGGCAAGCTTTTTGTAGTCGATCAATCTCGTCCCACTGGTAAACAAAAAACCCAAAGGCAAACCGGACGAGATCAGCGCGTTCCCCATCAGAACGGACGGAACTCGAAAGAATCAGAAGCTACCACTACTGTCCAGTCCGATGGCCGTATGACGAAGCTTATGGAATTGCAAACGAAGTTTGATGTGAGCCGTCATGCATTGTTCTCTTTTCAGTACTTATTTATTCAGACGCATATATTTGCTCTAGCTATCCAAATATCCTTATGACTGTCTCTGATTATGAATTCGAGTGAGAATCCGAAACACCAGGCTAATAGTTCTTGTTCTAGCGACTACTTCCTGGACCTCGCCTCTTCTGTTAGCGAATTTCTCGTCTGTTCATTTATTTACTTAGTAATATATTGAACGCAAATGATTATAGTCTAAAATCGCTCGTTTTTCCCTAATTTCCTTGTTTACTCTCACCAAGTGTAACTTTTTGACAGAGGTTTCCTCATGCGCGTTACGAGTCCTAACTCGTACAGGAAAATTTTCTTGTTGCTGTCCGCCACTCTTAGCGTTTGAGCCTATCTAGACAATCTGTTGGCTGCTCGAAGTTAGCCTCCCATTTAACCTTGGGTCTGCCTTTTTTTGTTCAGGTCTCCCTCCAATTACCCCAACGCAGTCAGCGCGGTGCCGATTATATCAAAATCCGCGGCTCACCAGATCACATAGAGTCTGTAAAGGCTGAATTAGACAACCTTCGTAAGGTGTATGAAGAAGAAAAGGCCGATTGGGTTGCTCGCTCATACAGCGAAACGCTGCCGGTCGAGGAGCGTTTTGTCATGCGTATAATGAATGAGAAAGACCGCCTTTACAAGTCATATGGCGTGGTGATTCACGTAAAGTCCTCTCCGCGACAGCCACCAGCCGCCACTGAAAAGTCTGAACCCGCCGAGGAAGCACCAAAGCAACCAGAAGAAACTGAAAAAGAGCATCTGGATGAGCAACAACTCTCCAACGACACCGACGTCTCCGAAGAAACTCATACCGCCAGTGCCGAGCATGAAGCCGAACAGGGGTCATCAACTGTGTCCCAGCCCTCTCTTTGTGGTTATCGTCTTGTCAAGACTTCCACCACTTCTCTCGTGTTACAGGGCTACAAAGAAAACGTTGAGACTGCCCGCAAGGAGCTAGAAGCTCTTCTGGAAAAGTGTGCTACCTTCGTATGTGAACAACTAAACATACCCGCTAAGGTATATTACATTGAGACTAATAGTTTTTTTTCTACCCGTCTCTCGTATGCGTTGGCGCTCACCTTTTTGTCGTTTATGTCTTTACGACCATCTGGCTGTGAACATAGACGGAATTATGCTCATTTGCGAATGTTAGTGAACGAGTGATGTGATACCGAGGCTTGACTTGGAGCTCCAGTCTCATTTAACCTTCAGCCAATCATTCCTAAACCCGATATTGAAAGTTTTTGTGATCCAAGCCTAAATCATCGACTGCGATGGTAACCAAGACCTTATGGTCTATCGTTTGCAGCCGTGAATGCTAAACTTCTTTGAAGTGCATATTTCGTATCTGATCGCAGAGCCGATTTTGCATTTCTAACGTATGCACATTGTTGACCATTTTGTCACATTACAAGAAAAAAACATTGTGCACCGCCTCCCCAAAGTGGCTGTCTGTGATTCAACTTTCGCACACCTTTACTGAAGCGTAACCTCAAGAATAAGTCAGGAAATGGCCAACGATTCGGTTCATGAACGCTTCCTTTATCGACTGCTGGTAGAGGAAATGAGGTGTGCGTATTAATGCTAAGGCAAATCATGCGTGTTTCTTACCGATAAACTTCAATAGTATTTGTCTAGTGAGTTGTAAGCAGGTGAATTTCTGCGTTTTTCGTCTCTGTTGTAATTGCTTCAACCTCCCCAGACATCAAGCGAAAATTCAATACGAATTTAGGCTCGTAGCAGATATGATCATTGCTAATCGAACCGGTATCAATGTCTTGTTTCATCTTCTAAGTATGGCATTTTATGAAGAGTTCTGGGATTTCCTGAATCCAGAATGTTTTTAGTCCTTGCGGACGTATCTAGCCTTAGTTTTTGCTAGTCACTAGCGTTTTCCCAAAGGTGATAGTGTTATGGATTCAGTTCAGCTTTGTTTAGCTCGTTTGCCTCAATTTGCGTCGATATGACTCGTAATTGTGGTTATCGCTGCCTATCTAAGTAGTTACTGGGCGGCCGGAACTGTCTTCCATTCCATATAGGTAGAGTAGCCAACCCCTTTAAACCCGTTTTTTGCACAATCCACCCCCGGTCATGCATTGATTGGAGGAGACTTAATTCGAAGATACCTGTGGTTCAGAGTTGCTCCAGTCGGCCTCGGCGATGTTGTGAGTTTACTACAGCTCGTCATAAGGAGGATCTTTATGACAAAAAACAAAATTATCCAGGTTGTTAGAATGTTGCACTAGGTGCGTGCTACCTTACGGCTAGTCGCAATTAAACCTGTCTTTATCGAACTTCCGAAGATGGTTGTTGAGTACCTCCACTTCGTATATATCCTAGACATTTATTAACTATGCCCCAAAAGAAACTGTCTTCAGGGATTTCGTTTGCCCTACCTGGTGTTTTTCGCCAGGGTCTTATTTAAAATTGAAGCCTGCTTTTTGCACATAACTGAAAATTAGTATTTTATTTTTTTAGGGGGGTTGGTTTTCTAATGTATTTTTTTTCAACATCCCTCGCAGGTTCATCCACGCCTCATAGGCACACGTCGGTACCAAATTCACCGCCTGGAAGAGACATACTCTGTTGACGTCGAGTTCCCTCCTCGGGGCACGACTGGAGAAGCTGCAGACATTGTCCTAGTGATGGGTGCCCCTTCAGATGTTGATGTCGCCTGTGATGAATTGATCAATCGAGCAAATGATCTTGTATGTCTTTTCACTTAGAAATAGGGCCCTAAGGAAGACGTTTTTTTAATTTCTGCCGTTGTAGGATAGCGATTAAGTGTTTCATGTGATCCTTAACCCGAATAAAAAATACCTTTAGTGCATTACAGATAAGCCAGTGTTGGTGTAACGAAAACTGGCAGCCTCTGTTTACTCTGGTTCTCTGAACTACTGAACCCCGCACCACTTCTCAAGTCAGCACTTCGTCGAGAAGCGTTAAGTTTGATTTTTGTCAACTTTATGCACATTTTGTCGAATGATCCTCAGAAACTAATATAAACTCCTGCTTGAACCGTACAGCTCTTATCTCTGCATTACTCATGCGTTATGAGCTTAAAACATGCGCACTTCGATAAAGCCATCAGCTGGTCATTTTAATATCAGAATTAATGAGTATATTCACAATTTCAAATTACGTACACTCTTCAAATAATATTAACCTGTCGAACTCGCAGCAAACTATTTAATGTGGTCTTGTGATCCCATCTTCCGATATAGACTTCATCTGTGCTAATCAAACAGTCAATTCATCTCTATCTCGATTATTTTCGTTAAATATTTTGAAAGTTCTCAGTCATCGCATAGCGATCGAAAAATATCTTGCTCCGAAATTAGATCTTAACACTGGAAAACTGAAAGCATTCGGTCGCCGTATGAATTTTTGAACTCCTTCTTTTCGTTGGTGTTCAGATTCTTAGAGTGGAAAGAAAGAGCTCAGGGTTGGCATTAATTATTTTTCCTTAATGTTATGCATAGGTTAACTTGTGTTTCTGACTTTAGATGATCCGTCTACCGGAGACAGAAACGTCGAACGGGGCCGTACGAAACAACCGACAGGATTTCGTCGTCATTGGTGCACCATGGGAGAAGTAGGTCGATTCCAGTGCGGGCATGCTGCTCGGGGAGGACTCATTTTGTGACCAAATTCCTACCGTCGCAGCATGCGATCTTCCTACTGAACCCTACCCCTTCCCTCAGCTCTCTGCTTTTGAAGTCTTGCCCCGGCCTCTAATCATCCATCTTACCGCCAGCATGCCTCTGCACCCTTTTCTAGCGTGCTGAAATTCCGACTTGGGGACGACCTATTTCGCCTCACAAGCGTGGAGGCATGCCATCACCTTCTGCCTGTGAATCGCGCGGAGCTTTCATTTGTCTTTGTCTTCGCTTTTCTTCTGAACGGGCATTTGCAGCGCGTCTCAGGTGACAGCTACTTGCACTGGGGACCCATCTTTAACGTTTGGTAGCTCGGCACCAAGCGATGGTGGTTTCGACCACCCCTGTATGGACGTCTTTCTTGTAACTTTTTCGTTCTTTAAAGTTGTTTTTTTTTCTTGAAGACATTTTCTATATATCCTTTGTAGCGTGTTTTTGAGATTTTCAGTTGGAGTCGGTGAATTGCAGGTGATGCTTTCTCACGTGCCTGATCACCTCGCTGCCTTCACTTCCAGTTGGTTTTTGCGCGCTGATATCCAGCCATGTAAAGGTAGACTGTTCAGATCACTCCATTTCTTACCTCTTTCTCAGCACTCTCATTTCTACCCGTCTCTAGTACTGTATTTGTGTTTACTTTCACTTTCGGGTTAGGTGATGCATTTTGCTCACAGTACAGGTATGGAGTTGGATCCTACTTTTGATTAGTACGAATCTGATCCTCCCGGCTTCAATGATGCCGCTATCAGTATTTCATGCGCGATGATCAGTGGATCCGGATATGTCGCTCACCAGTGACGAATACAGAATATCGAAAGCCGAAGAATTGTCTCCGCATTTTGACTGGATCTCCTGGGTCGGATTTCGATCTAACCTCGCCGCATCCAGTTAGGTAGGGACGTCGAATGCAGGGCAAAACTAGTAGAATAGGTGACGAAAATCTTGCACATGCCACTTTAGCAGCCCCCTTGACAACCGGAGATAAACCCCCTGGAAGTAATCAGTGCAATCTTATGATAGCGAGTGCTGACTGACTCATTCAAGACAAAGTCCGGACACTATTCAAAGGGTTGTTCTAAGGCAACAGTGATCGAAAAGAAGGAGGCACAACCACTGGAACAAGAGTTTTATTGTCTTGACGTTTCGGATTCCGTCGGGAATCCTTAATCATAGGTAATAGTACAATATTGTGAGTCATGCGCACATGGGGGTCGAAACATGCATAGATTGCACATTATTTATAGTTCGTAGCGGTCATCCGCGTGCGTATTGTAATCATCCACTTCTTCTGAACTGCTTTCTGGAACTCGCATATTCACCTCTTTTGGCAGTGATCGAAAACTTTCACTTCTCATTCGCCTGTCGTGCGCCTCACCCGACCCTTACAGTCTCAAAGAAGGACTTCAAAATACGCAAGCAGCACTTGTTCTTACAAGTATGTCATTCAGAAGAAGAAGATGCTATCACTGGAACAGGGCTTATTTTCCTGACGTTTCGAATTCTGTCGAGAATCCTCAATCGTAGGTAACCGCAGGATAGTGTGAGCCATTACTTCTCTAATCTTTTTACAGCAATATGGCTCCGAAATACGTTGTACTGTCCACTTCGTCCATCTTATAGCCACTAATCACACAAGAGTCCGTTTCGGACTCACTTTCAATTGCCAGACTCTTGCGGGGTTAACCGAATTAGACTAGATTTTGTAGGTTAGAGTAGTTGTGTCCTCAGTGCGGTTAAGTTCGGTTATCCACAATGGTAAAACCAGACTAAAATAGTTGCTGACCGTTAAACGGATTGACTGACAGGAGGCGACTGCCGAACGCCAGGTGGACCATCTAGTGGTTGTTACAGGGATGAGATCTCACTTAGTATTTGGGCGGTGTAGTGCGAGTATTTGTGAAAACACACTAGAAGGCACGAAGGCCGCAACGGACTACCGACTGTTTTTATTAACTGTCGCGAACTTAATAGCCGGTTGGAAGTCCGTTTGACCTCATCCGTGAATCGCGCACTTCGAAAACTACGGAGAACAGCAAATAATGTTTACTGATATTAACGTGATAGTTCTCGCGTTTTAAAATCCTTCGATGACCGTGTTCTAATCATCTGCAAAGATCTTATCGCACACTTTTTAACCCTCTCGTGTTGATAGACTTGTAGCGTACGTCTTCTTGCCTCAAGTGAGGATACTGACTTCGAAGCGCCTGTCTGCATAGTCTCCGTATTGTATTGATCTATCGCTGAGAAGACGTCACTGAAAGGCTGGGCCGCGAAGGGGCAGAGCTCAGCTTCTGGGAAGAAATAAGGGGTGATTACTTGTCCGTAGAAGTGGACATGAAGCCATAAGTGCGCACGCGACGTGTGACTCCGACCGGGTTTTCAGCCATAAAGCCCCCACTCATACCACGGTCAAAGTCGTTATTTGCAGCTTACCAGATGTTGTCATCGTTGCGATCGACAACATCCGCCGTGTGTTACATAGACTAGGCGCAGGACTTCTACTTGTGCATGCATCATTTTGTCGTGAGACAGACTTGCTGTATATCTACCGCCCTATATCCTTCCCCGCTCATAAGATGATGACGTTGTTCATCTTCAGGTTGGTGCTCAGTTGAAGGCTGCGGTGATTCCACACGAAGACTAGCAGTCCACCGAACGTCCGGCTGACTTTAGAGATCCGTTGAGCAACCTCGTCGTCGTCGAGTCTCCTGTTGCGTAACAGTCTTTCCTAGATAAACGCAGTTGTCTACAATCTGGAGTTGGATGTTTTTGACACTGATTCGAGGGATATTCCATGTTAGGTGAGGACTGTTGAATGATCATTGTGTTTTCCGTGTTGATAGTCCAAAATTGGCGCAGTCGGTGGTAAAGGTCCTATATGCAGTGTGTATCGCAGGCCGTTCCTAGCTGTGGACGTCCATCAGCATAGTAGGAAACATGAGACTGTAGAGGGGGGAGGAGCGTGAAAATACAACCCTGTTTCACTCGGTTGGTCACTGCGAATCCTTCGGATAATACCCGGTTGCCATTGAGGTGTGCTGTCATCCCGCCGTGGGTCTGAGGCACCACGTGCGTGAATTTTTCAAGACAGCCTTTCTCTGTATGATTTTCCACAGCTCACCGCTTTTTGTGTGTCAAAGGCTTCGATCAAAACCACAAAGGTAGTGTAGAGGTCGGTTCTAACTCCTTGTACTTGGTGAATGGTGAAGATAACACCGGTTGTTCCGCAGTGTCGTCGAAAGCCACATTGGCGTTCAGGGAGCACTCCCTGCTTTGAGTAGTTTTTCAGATAAGAAAAAAGAATGCGAATGGGATCTTCCCGGTGATTTTAAGCAGCGAGATGTCTCTTTGGTTATCCCAGAGTTGCCGGTTCCTTTTCTGCTTGTAGAAATAGACGGTGGTAGAGTACTTGAAATCGCGAGGAATCTGTCCACACAAACACTAATCGGGCTGACTGCGAGGTCTTATTTTCATCGTCAGTTGGCAAGCTACGGCGTTTAGTGCACCGTGCTTGTCTCAGGCTTGGATCACAGGTAACAGGGCAGAGGGTGTTGTAACGGTGGCCAAGACTGCAATATTCGCCGTCTAACTACGCCTCGTGTGAGCCCCGAAGGAAGAACACAACAAAAAGTGTGCAGAAAGCAGAAGTCTTCGAGAAACCTAGTACAGCATAATTTAAAGCAAGCGAACGCGTATGTACAAGGTTGGACCAATTAGATGGTGGTCACAAGAAAGGCATGACTTCATTGGCTGGGTGAGTCATCAGCGTTGGCGTGTTAGTCTTGCACCGGCTGAGCGTGAAGTCAGACAATGCACTTGTGTGGGTGGACCGCTTGCTGGTTCCTTGCTTACCGTGCGATGGAGATGGTTATGACTGGCGGTGTCCTACCGCAGGTTTTCGTGAGGGTGCCCATGACCGAATAGGTCCATGAAGTGGAAGAGAGTAGTTTATAGGTGCATTTTTTGCTTTTAATACAGGTTGGGCGGTTTCTCTGGGACAACAGCCCTGTCCCGGTCGATGCTGGCCTCGTTCTCCTAATAATCCAGAAGGATTTTCCCGGTCTCGTTATTGCGTGAGATTTGTCGGAACGGTCCTTCGTAAGGCAGTTCCTGCCGCCTGCGCACACATTCACACTGATCGACCGCATCAGAACATTCGCCCAGGCCATTTTCAATTTAAGCCTCGGTCGGGGGAGTTCGCGGTGAAAACGGGGAAAGCAATCGTATACATTTCTGCAGACGATGTCACAGAATTTGCAGGACTTTTCTGTACTGTGCGAGGTTAAAGTGACCGTCTCGTCTGGCAGTCGGCTACTCTGCAATCCAGATCTGGTCTAAGTGCCGCGCGAAGGCCAAGAAGCGCCAGATGCAAGTGGTTCAACCAGTTCATCGGGTTCCTTGTGACACATCGATAGATCTGGCTGTGGAGACGTTCGACTACGTTCTTGGCTGCTGGATGGCGGGCAAAGTGGGACTGGACGATGAATTTCTGGAACTGGACAGTTCAGTTACTCGTAACTGTTAATGGGGCACCGCAAATAGCGAAGGCCTTGACGATGATATCGGCCTTTACGTTTGTTGGGGGAATTGCCTCACTCCAGCGAGTGTAGCGATCGACGCATGTGAGGAGGTGAGTATAGCGATTGGATGGAGTCGAGCGGTCTACGACATGAAGGTTAACCGTGTGTTGGATAATTCAAGACAAACCTCCTGAAAAAATTCAAAGTTTTCCCTAGGAAAGATTTTTGGTCATGGAAGGACTTACAAACGCAAGAATCGTAGGTGTAACACCATTTAAAATTGCAAACTTCTTGCAAAACTCAAGGCAGATAGAATATTAAACAACTAGGGCTACTCATTAGCCGAGTTCAATCCATTTTTTTACTTTACTACGCACAAGCTAGGGAAATAGTTGATTTGATTTTTGTTCCCGCAGTGTAAAAATATGTAAGCGACAAGGTATTTCAGTCTTTCACAAAAAATTGGAGCCCATTGTCAAGTTAAAGTCGCAACTTATAGATATCCCAAAAAAGCTCTTGAAAGCATGCGAGCGAGGATATAAGTGACTGTGGACTTTATAACTCCCGACATGGGACAGAACAGCATATAAGCAGTCCTGCAAGCTAAAAATCCGATGAAAAAATGTTGTGGTGACAGGAAAATCAGTCATCTCGCACCCATTACTATCGTAAAGCTCAATGCGTTGCGCACAGAGAAAACATCCTCATTGTATGTCTAAACGAGTCCAAAAGCTTTATGAGAATCTCGTCATGTTCGCAAGTATGTTGGGAAAATTCCGGAAGAAAATCAAGCGTTTTTGTCATTGCTCTGGCGACCGCCATGTCGATCTCATAAAAACAATGATCTAATCAACTGAATTAACCACGCTTTATTCAGCGGCAAGAAGATGACACTCTTTTAATAAGCAGCTGTGTACCCTAGTGGTGACTCACTCCGCGCAGATGATCATCGCGCGAAAGCTCACCGCTGCCCACGAGTGCACATGTACCGGCCACCTGCGCCCGTCTGTCTAGCCAATCACCTGTCAAGGCGGTTCCAGACACTGTGGCGATTCCCACGGTCACTTCACACGCAGCGGTTGGTCGCTCGTCTGACAGTCAATTTTTTCCCGCCTATTCTTCACTTCCTTCTGTACAGCCTAAACTGTTCCTTCCACTTTGGCCTCCCATGACTTCTCTTCTCCCAAGAAACCGGGCCCGAAGATCGCAGTTGCTAGGGTTTAACTTACTTAACCCCCTTCGATATTCTTACGGTGGAAGGCCACACCTTATTCCTGCATTAACGATGGCCGCAAAGAAGAAACTCCTGAGGGTCAGCTTATTGTTCCGCTTTTGCAGTTGCCAACTCGTGAATTCAAAGTCCACCTGAACCCATTCTCAAGACTGTGTGCGTAGCCAGTTGCCTCTAAGCCCAGCCGCGATCTCGGTGAATTATTCCTTTGTCGTGCATCACCAAACTATTACGCCTGGAAAAGGAGGCAGCATCGCTCGTTCTGCGGGCTTAAATCTGAAAATATGTTATTTTATATAAGATAGAGGCATCATTAGAAAATAGAAAGAAGGCTAAAATGAGCCCTACCGACTTTGTGCCCTCCTCGACCCGCCATTATCCGACTACATTACTCTGGCTACTACAAATATCCTAAGCGATGTTGAAGTTAGAGCGTCGATAAAATCCCACATGATCCTTATTACTCATTCTGAAAGAGTATCCGCTTGCTGATAGATTTGGAAACATAGCTACAAGCACTTAGCACCGATGCTGCTCACAGTTCATGCAGAGTTTTAAGAGCAAAAATTGCTATTTTTATGTGACTAACATGTGCGCATACACTTTTCGGCTTAAAGCGTGCATATATGAAAGCGATAAAAAAGCTTAATTATTTTTATGGAGAAACTTTGTAAGAAAATAGCTATTAACGGAGGATCTGAGAATTGCTTTATAGGAGATTTTATCACAGAAAAGAACGAATAAGTACAGCTGTCATGCTTTGTGTTTTTTCGCAAGTTGAGCTCAGCCAGATCATAAACTGAGAGTTCAGATCACGTCGAGGTCACCAATTGTCGCAAGTTGTGATGTCGACAAACAGAAGGTTCCCCCAAATCACAAGTCAAGCAAGACGGTGTAGGAGGACAGAAGTTTTACTGCCGGAAAATAGAGAGTTCACAAGCGGAGTTATGCACGCCGAGTCAGCACGCCAAGTTCTGTCGCGTTGCCTGCGGAATGGGCTCAGTGTGAAGGTGCAGCCAACCAGGTGGATAGGTGCTTATCGATTGGCTGGAACTTGTGCAGGGCTTGCTGCGGCCAGAAGGGGGAGCGTACGGTTTCTGGCAGCGGTACGTGGTGAACAAAGGCAGACAGTGTGAATCAACAGCGGCAGGCTCCATCGAGCGCATCACTGTCATAGTTACTGAAACAAGAGAGAGAGACAGGTATATAACTGGCGCGGTAACCAGTTTCCTGTCGAAGGCTGATGTCTGCAAGTACAGCGGCTAACTGGTACAGCGCTTTCGGAAGACGGGGCCTCAGATGAGTTCCTCCTTTGTACGTCGAGGAAGTGCACGCTCAGGTCATGTGGGATATTGTTTCATGGTCGATAGGAATGATATTCAACTACAGAAAGTTCCCCAGGCCAGAAGTCACTAAGACGAGTAAGTTAGGACGGTGTACTGTAAAAGGTAGCTAACAACGGGCTCTGCAGAAACAAACTGCTCACAGTAAACAAGCCCGTTACTGCGGCGAATTGGCCATGAGCGCGCGGGCAGCGGCGCACAGCTTGGCAGCGAAGAAAACGTGGCAACGCAGGGGGTGATCTCCGGACCGCAACACTACCACAAGGAAGTGTCCCCATCTCGATTGTGCAGTTCTGCACTTGGGGCGTAGTCCATAAAAAAGAGCTGCGGTATGCTCCGCAGGTCCAAATTTTTGCAGACCTTTATTGGCAGAGGTATCATTGTTAACGCACCCTATATACTCTTAGCCCCAGTCCCGTGTCTAACGGGAAATAGGTAGGGAGACAGGCAATAGATTAATGGCAGCTGTGGGAAGATAGCGAATGGTAGCTCAGATGTGCTTGCGTATAGGGAAAGGCTATGACACGACCATAGAAGTAATGCTTTCATTGGGACGACAAGAAAAGGTAAATCGCAATTATGTCTTCTACTGTATACCGTAGGACTCAGAATGCATGGAACATGCTGACATCTGCGAAAGACTGATATTCACCCGCTAATCTTCATTGAAAAGGGTGAAATATTGATCATCGTGTAACCTATTCCCAAGTCATTTCAGTCACCATGGGATGCCGGCATTTTAACGAGTTCCTTTCTGACCCATAAAAAAAGCCTCTGCTGTAAAAAATAGCTACTTAACTAGCATGCCGTCCATCATGGATTTTTACTGTTTTTATAAACTGAAATATATTTGAAGGAAAACTTGCACGAAAAATTCTTTCTTATACTCATTGGGTAGCAAACTACGCCTTATTTAAATGTTATACTTAAAAAAGGGTGTTTTGGTTTAAAAATGTCTATTTATGACATTTTTACGATTTTGAGGTGTTCATCCAGATACATCGTATCCATCAATTTATAGATAATGCCTATAATCTGTAAATCATGATCCACATATATTGCAATATCTTATGAGAACTTTGTGATTTCTTCCTCAAAACATTAGCAAAAAAGTAACTATCCTTAAACAGGATGTCCACAGCACGCAGTTTATAAACCTTGAATCCAGATTTAGCAGTCGGTAGGTTTCCAAATGATTTGGCAATTTAGAAACTTTGAGAATTTCAGAAACGGTTTTAACCGAAAGATACCCTTCGTTTGAGTACAAAATTTAAAGAAAGCGTAATTTATTACCAAGAGAGTAAATGAAATATTTTTTCATACATGCTTTCCATGAGATATATTTGAAGTTATAAAGGCAGTCAGAATGAATTATTAGAATGTATACTAATTAAATTGCCATTTTTATAGCACACACTTTTTCTAACGGTCAGATAGAAGCTCGTTTAAAAACCCCGCATCCTATCGTGACTGAAATGACTTGAGAATAGGCTACATGATAATCAGTATATACAATGTTACTCAATGCCGATTAGCGAATGTGTATCAATATTTCGCAAATGTCGGCATGTTGCACGAATTGCGGGCCGTACTATTTAACTGCCTATTTATTTCGTTATGCATAAACCTTGCCGTTACCCCTTCCCAAATCGTAAGGCAAAAGCCTGGGACTAAGCGTACGTAAGGTGCGCTACCAATTATAATTCTGCCCATTTATCTTCCTCAGCACGACTGCTCACTGAAGTCACAAGTTGTGGTCGTAGAGTAGGATAACTTTGACCGTGAGCCCATGCACACCGATTGCTACTAGCTGATGAACTGCATAGCGAGAGCAGAGGCGCTTCCCGAGTCGGCAGGAAAAAAAACTGGCATGTGAGTTGTACGCGGTGGGTTATGTCCTCCAGGCCTTGACCTGCCAGAGCCACAGAGGAATTGAGGTAGACAAAATACTTACGTGTCTGAAGTCCTTCCCCGTCAAGGCGGAGACTATTTTTGGTCTAAAGTTGTGGTGCAGCGCCTCGGTATTCCTACCTTGCAGTCTCGAACCTGCGGATGACGATTAGTATGCAAACAGGAGCACATTGCGGTCCCTCAGATGTGTCACCATTCAAGGTACTGCCGTCGTCAGAATCTTAGTAATCGATCAGACTATCTTACTTTACCTGGATGCCCTCGTAGTCATGAGGAGCAGCGGACAGCACTAATCCCAACATAAAGTTGAGAAGGATACTATCTTGTCGAATTTGAACGTTATTAGCGAAGCGCTCGTCCAGGAAATTTTATTTGCGTGGGCTGATATTATGCCTCAGCCACGCTCCTGAATACAAAAGATATGCTATCGGTATCAATGGACTCCAAGTGGGCAGGTTGTCGACAGCCAGCATTGCTGTGTATGGCGTCCTTGTTTAAGACCCGCTACCTCAAAGTCATTTACTTCCGGTGCTTCCAGAATAACCGGCCTGCAGCTACTTCACCGACGTCCGCAAGCGCCCAGATAGTCTCGGCTGTCCAAACGCCACTTGAACACGCCACCCCTCGGCCAATGCAACCTGGGCCACTAGACGCGACTACCCTCGAGTTATGTATTCCATACCACTTAAATGACATTTTAACTTGCTCCATAAACCTCTTAAAGCAGCTGTCACCACTGTCGCTCTCTCTCTCAGGCATGACTAGACGCAGTCATTACTAGCCCCGGCTTGGCCACTGTCAGTTGCTGCATGGGACAGCAACTTGGAGTTCTGTGCAGGGCAGATTCTGCCCACAGTTGCCTTCCGTGTTCTCCTACAATTTTGGATTTGGCCTGCTGATTTAATTCCTCTGAAAATGAATACTACATAGACGATGCAGACACCTTGATTCGGCCCCCCAAACGCTACAGCGAAATCGTCGCGACAGAACATTGCGTTGCCGTCGCTGACGCTAGCTTCGATAGCGGACCCGAAATGTCAGGCAAGGTAGTTTAGGGTCTCAGTTGTCTGGACAGACGACTGTTCTCTGTCAAACAGTGTCGCTGTCTTGGGATTTGTCTCAAGACAACGAGTTGACCAACGCGGCCTCTGCTTAAACGAAAATCATTCAGATTCTTCCAAATCAGTGCTTCCTCGGCGACATAAAACCTGCTCAGGAGGACAATAGCAAAGCTAATCTCCGCGAAGGTTATGAATCTTTAGCAACTGATGCTCGTGTGTTTGATGCTTAGGAAATTCCCAAATTCTAGATTGGACATGAGGAATTTAATGTCTTTTTGTGAAATGCTTTAATTCGAATTTCTGGAACAATTCAGTTTGCGAAAAAAAAACATTTAGAAACATCACGCTTATACCAGATCGGCAAAATATGATTGGTCAACAAACATGTCTCAAACATTTCCATTGAGTGCCACCTGCATAGTTCTTAATTCGATGACTTATCATCTAATAAAATGTTTACTTCCGAATAAATCTATGAAAATCAGTGGTGCCTGTATGTGGAGTTTTAATGGAAAATGACAAAAAACTAGCTTGCCCAGCACAGTTGGGAACAACGTGGACAACGAACCAAATTTACACTTTATATTTAAAGGATACTACACATTCGTTGATGAACGAGTGACGGTGCACAATCTGGGGCTGGTTATAATTGGCTGATGACGGCTAATAAGCCAGAAATGGCCGTTCCAAGCTTCCTTCTCTATGCCGGCAATATTAATCTACCAACACTGCTTATACAGTGGAGTCCGGTTAATGTGGACACCTCAGTTCCAGGCCAACTGTCCATATTAACCGGTTGTCCACATTAAGCGAACTGACCCAAAACCAGTCGTTTCTACGTATAAAAAACAGAATTTTCCATTTGAATGAAGTTTTATTGAAAGAACATGCTCAGTTTTGATTGCTTTGGTGGAAACTTTTCTCTTAAAGCTCCCCTAAAGTTCTTTATCACAGTGTCAAAATTCTCCACATCAAAACCTTGTTGTCGATGCCCCGTTTCGAGTACGGCCAATGCCGCCCTCATTTCTTTTGATGAGACTGGGGGCTCGACTTCTTCGTCTTCCTCTTCAGACTCTTCTTCCTGCTCGGCTTCTGCTGCCTCACCACGCAGAGTCGCAAAGACGAGTCCATTGTTCTTCTTCCACCTCGCAAACCACCCTACGGTGGGAGTGAAGTTGACTCCCGCTACTTCTGCGATTTTCGCAGCCTTCTCCATAAGCAGCTGACCATTGAGAGGGATGTTACGATCGTGGGCCCAATGATAAAACTGCAAAAGTGGTGCCTCGATATCCTTGTCCTTTCCATATCTATTGCGTTTCTGTGCAAGGCCTTGTTGATCTTCTGAAGCCTCACGACGAAGTTCCTCCTCATTTTTCACCAATTTTCCCAACATCGACTTGGAAACTCCAAGCTGGTCGGCTGCCTATCGAAGACCAATTCGGGGTGACTGCTTCTTAAGGTCATGGAACTTGTCCAAAACATACAGTTTCTCTGTTGGTGTTCGATCTTTTCGCTTCCCCATCTGGGAAAGAAGGGAAAGAAAGATTGCAGAAGTCAAAGAACGACAGTCAAAAGCACGTCACTTTCGCGTGATCAGCCTCCACACGTACACAACCACAGGCAAACCAACAGAAAAGCTTTGTGTACTGTTCATCTGAAGCAAAACTTTCAGAACAGGACGCGGAAATTCCCCGCCGCGGACGATTCGGACTGGATTTTGACAAAATCTGTGGGGAAGCAGATGAGGGAGACAAGGGTGAGGATACGGGGGCAGGGCAGGGGGAGTGGGAATAGCCTAGATGACATATTGGCGGCCTCCTTCGACAACTGCACCTCCCAACTGTGGCGAACAGGACGCGGGAATTCCCCGCCGCGGGCGATTTGGACTGGATTTTTGACAAAATCTGTGGGTCGACCGACCGGTTGACAGCTTGGTGCTGTCCACATTAAGCGGTGGCTGTCCAGATTAACCGGAGGATTTTACTATGGAGAAATTCCGTTCCTGGCCAACTGTCCACATTAAGCGGTTGTCCACATTAACCGTGTCCACATTAACCGAACTCCACTGTATTACGGTGGAAGTTGTGCGCAGAATTGTTACCTGCTCGGAAGCATCCAAGCACTCAACGTTTTTTTATTTCCTCTGCAGCTCTTGCCGCACTTTTTGAAAGTTTGTAGACTGCACTCTGTGATGTTTCTCCATTTTGCTTTGACGTGGACGCTTGGTGGCGAATGTATTAGGATAGGCTAATTCGCACAATGTGTATGCTATTAAGTGCATGCAGTAAAAGGTATTGCTATGCATATTAGTACGTCCGACCCATGAATGGTAGGTCAGCATTAACTTCCTCTCAGTGATTAGCAACATGACAGGTTCTCCGAAAGCACAACTGTTTACTGCGCATTGTAAACGCAGTGTATGGTGTCGAAGAGAAAATGTGGTCGAGTTTTCGCTTTGTGTTTATGCTTTTTTGGACGTGTGTACGGTCGCTCCACTAAGGACAAGGAGGAGGAGGAGGGTCATTTTTTGTCCAATGGTGGTGTTAGTTGCGTGTTTCCTCGCCCTAAACGAGATCGCACTATCGAGTAGTGGTCTCACAAAGCGTATTCGGTATGTATGGGGACGAGCTAATGAAGGGGCCTAGGAAGTGCGGTCATAATCTTAGACCGAAAGTCTGTTTCAATGGTGGTCCGAGCCATTCCCTTTCCGCCCTCGGAGTTTTATGAGTTGCTTGCAAAAAGAGTGTCAGCAAGGCTTATAGGGATAATATGTTACACCGGCTAACCGCTGAGTAACTCTTGCAGTATCGTGATTTGACGTCATTTATGCGCTCCGACATGTGAAACTTCGGTGTCTGCAGCTCATTTCTTTCAAAATCTGAGACCGAGGACTGCTACGAGATGATAACTCGTTTCACAATATGAGAACAGGTTGAACACATGTTATCCCGATTAAATTTGAATGCATTTGCTTGCTCTCGTGGAACAGGTTATATCGGTCGGCGCTTGTCCAAAATGATACGGGGGCGCCTCCCGGCATGGCTGAGCAAAGGTGAAATCAGGACCATAAATAGCGCAATTCTCGCCCACATTATTGTTTCCGGACATCGTATGGACTCCAACGAAGCCTTCGAGGGGATTTTTATGGTCCCACTAAACTACCCAAAGTCCCTTATTCAGCGCCTGTTAGCAACAGCAGAAGCGACCGCCGGCGGTGTGTGCGCGAAAGAATCTTCTACAAGCTAGACGTCTGGCATGGCCCACAGCCACCTGGCTGCATGTACTCATCCGCGCTCTCTTTGTCTCCTCCCCCCACTTCTCCCCGCTCCCCTATACTGGCTCCACCAAACCCTCCCCGCCTAACCATCCTACTCTTATAGACCCCTTCCCTCGGGTTCCCACGACTCGTTTGTAAGAAAAACCGAACATTATTAACCGCTTGTTTAACTTGTACCTCGTTCCCATATAACTGTAATGGTCCGATGAGAATTGATCGAAAGTCTACGTAAGCTCACAAACTTCTTTTCTACATTTCCAGTTAGTGCTTACTGGACAGCACTCAGATGAATGATAGTTGTTCCTGCCTTAGTTTCTCTTGCATTCTCTTTGTTTGTCATTTCGTCTGCATCATTAGATGCTACCCTCAAGGACTGGCTCACCATTAATGTCATAAATTTTGTTCCGTTCCTTTGATTACCTGTTGTAGCAGCCAAATCTGGACTTGTTTCCCGGATCTATAAATTATGGTTTCTACTATTTGCTGGAACGCAAAGTGGGAAGACAGATGTCACCTACCCAGCCCGTTGACTCGGTCAGTACAGGAAATACCAGACTCCTTGCTGCATAACAAGTAATTTCTCGAATCGTTAAAATAATTTGCATAAGAAACCGGTCTCCAATACTTCTTTCGTTGTGGTTACCACCCCTATTTTTTACAGCAAATCAAATGAGTTGTTGTTTTATACAATCTTCTAACCGATGCCTAGCGGACTTCCCTGGGAACGTAATTAAAATCGGCAACCAGGTAGCCACGCCGTTTGTCCGATAAAACGTGGTGCCACATTTGTAACGATACCTAATCAGGCTGGAATAAAGGTCGAGCTCCTCCCCCCACCCCACGCATCATAATCAACACATCACCCCACCCCCACACCTCCCCCTCTAAGTGTCATTGTTCCGCTACTCCCTCTTGGGCGGAGAACTGAGCATGTAAACGCTCGACAAGGTGCGAACACTGGTTCGTCACTTGATCAAACCCTTTGACAAGTGCCTGCAGTGTCACCAAACCGACTTAGAAGGTGCAAACAAGGTGACAAAATTGACTCTTCTCCGCCCTGCCTCTTGCACGGACCGGTAGCGCACCATTTTCTGGACATCAGACACTAATTTTAGCCATGGTGTGACACCTAATATCGCATTACAGCGGACCTCGGGCCGAATCGGCACAGTTTTTGACAAACTGTTAACCGATGTCTAAAGCGGCATTTACTATAAAGAGCAATGTATTTATGACGATATATTTCTATTTCAATAGCCCAGAGTTTTCCATTTCGGCTTACCTATTTTTTCTACTTCACATCAGGGCTATAGGCTCACACTTGGTTGTCACTCGAAGCCCACACGACCCGGTACTTATTTCATTCAAATATCACTTCCATAAGAAAAATACTCATTCGTAGGCGATAGGTCTGATATCAAAAGTGATCAGTATGACGCAAAATATAGTATACGTGTTTTAAACTTAAAACAACCTATCTGATATCAATAAAACCCAGTAGTTTTGATGCTCACGCGAAAGGAATGAACGAATACTCGAGAGCTGTTCTGTTTACCCTCACTATTAACCTCGATGGTCGCTAAACTCGTCAGAACGAGAGTCCTTGGACTGCGCTCTTGGTTTTCCCTGTAAGAGGGGCAACTTGCTAATGCTGTAGAAATGGCGGTTAGAAATGCAAACAAGTAGAATCCACTTGGCAGTGAATTTTGACCTAGAGCCAATGGCAAACTCGAAGTATCTTTTCGGTAGCGTTCGAATCAACTCTAAATAAAAGCATCAATCGATTTTAAATTACCTATTACGGCACGTAGTGTGTGAAGCGAGCTGAGATATCCATTTATTTGAATTTTCCACGCGGTCTGTCTTCAATCACATTTGCAACCATTTTAGTAATCGGACTAAACTGGCACCGTAGGCGCGCTACATTTGAGCATCACTTGGATCCTAGGAAACTCAAAGTTTAAGCCCCTCCCCCCAGCCTCTTCTGTTACGGTGGACATTTCAATGAGTTTGTTGAAATTATCGCCATTTACGCGTTCCTTGTCATACAGTTGTAGGCAAGTTCAGGCTGAACGAAATGACTTTAATCCTATTCTGCTTTTATGCTTGGACAATCATATCCAAACTGTAACTGAAAACCCTGCGTGAAGAGGGCAACTTGTGGCCTAATGACGACATTATATCACACTGAAACCCAAATAACGTTGATCTTTCTACTACAAAGTAATCTATCTGTAAAATGTTAACGCCCTTCGTCTTTTTAGTTTAACATTTCCGACATGATAAATACGCTTATTTTTGGAATTATTGGAAATTTTGAAAGCATCAACGTTCAGTTACTTCAACAGTTTGCCGAAGCTCACATTCACCAAACTTCAACAAAATTACCGGTGGTTTTCGACATGTTGTCATTAAAACCTTTGAGCGATGGCATCGGTTTCAGTGCATTTGGCATGGCCCCGGGAATTCGGATACTAAGTCTAGGCTATCTTGGTGAACTTTTAGCTTCATCTTCAAAAGTGAAATAAGACAGCAACCTTTTCGAAAACTGAAGTCTACAATTTGCCAAATGTTTAATACCAGAAAAGATGTCGTGACCTTTTCTGGAGGCTAATTTATTCTGTCTGATTCAGTCAAATGACTGGCAGCTCCGTTCAGACCATTTTTAAATAGTCGCTTTTCCGATTACAGAACGTACTGTATAAAATTGTTTCATTATTCTCTCCTTTCCTTCGACATTATGTGAGCGGAGGGTCAGAGATTTCCCCAAAATTAGGCTATCATAATCTTTAAAGTTTACGATTTTTATCTCTTTTCATAAGAAAAAACACCAGAAATCGAAACTCAGTCGATTATTTTTAAGGACATAAGTCCGGAGCGTTTTCTACTAATTCCGCACCGATAAAGGCTCCTGTCAGTTTAGAAGCCGGCTTAGATTTGCGCAAACCT